>JAJHSJ010000004.1:48367584-48967584 GCA_021015155.1 Magnolia officinalis | reverse complement strand
AGTGACCCAGTTGGCCACATCGATAGCAGTGGTCAGGCTATGGTTGACTGCAGGGGTTCGGAATCCTGCTCGAACCAGCAGCAGTGGTGAGGTTTGCCACTTGTCGCTAGGAGTAAGTGTTTGACAAGTGACCTAGTTGGCCACATCGATAGCAGTAGTCAGGCTATGGTCGACTGCAGGGGTTCGGGATCCTGCTCGAACCGGCAGCAGTGGTTGTTTTTCTTTGGGGTTTAGATGGACCGCTCCCCGTGTCACGGTTTGCAGTTGAAGGCGCCCTCCTACTGGTTCATTTCCTTTGGTCAGTGTCGAATCCTACATGGGATGGGGGGCCAAGTCGAAGGATAAGGCCAAGTAGCAACTCTTGTGAGCTACGTTTCGGCCCTACCTGCTAACTGAATTGCTTCATCTACGATCCCGACCAGGTGCATCTGAACTTGGTCCTGAATGGTCGGTCGTAAACCGCCTATGAGTCGTACCATCTTCTGTGATTCGGTCTCCGACAAATATTTTCGTGTTGCCAACCACAGGAATTCTTCGGTTTAATCTGTGATGGTTTGATTCCCCTATCGGCAATTTTGGTATTGCTAGAACAACACATGTTCACTGGGGAGAAATCGTGATCGAAGAAGGTGTCTCATCCGCGGCCATGATCGGATAAGTGTCTTGTTCTGTTGGGCACGTGAAAGTTGTAATTGCTCCCACCATGCAGAAGCACAGGATTTCAATTTGAACGCAACCAACTTCACTTTCTTATGTTTCGGCACGTCCATGTAATCAAAATACATTTCTACCTAGGCTAACCAGTCGAGGAAGTCTTTTGTACGCAATAAGCCATTAAAACTGGAAAGTTCGACCTTACCTCGATAATCTCTTCCAACGCTATCTAGTCGATCGTCTCCATGGACCGGTCGTCGGGTAATGACGCCACCGACGTCAGCATCGCTAGAGCTTGACTCATTTGGAGTAGCCCTACTATTCTCCTCCAGAAACGCCCTACGAAAATCAGGGTTGTGTCATACAGCGATCATGGGCGGCTGAGCATCGACTTGGGCTCGACAGAATTAGCACATCCGCAATATGGAGGGTTGCCTGCATCCCTTACATTGTCAACTGACTCTCCCGGTGGAAAGCTTCCATTTTTCCCAACATATGACAAATCCCTCGATCACCGTCCATAGGATTTTGTTCCATTTCGTCGTTAGTTGCCATCAGCCTGAGGGGAATCCTCGCTCTGATACCACTAACACATGGGAGGACGTAATGAGGTCGATCAACGTCTTCCTCAATCAATAACTACCTTAAATCTACAAGGCTCTCTTGAATCCACAAGAGAAAATCTTAAATCCATGAGAAGAAAGAAGAAAACTTCTAAGGAATTGATTTATTGAATTAATGAATGAATAAAAACGAGTTTAATATCCCTTAAATAACCTTAAACAAACCCTAAAAACGTAATCAAAGAGTTTTAATCAAACTAGGAAACAAATTTAGAAATTTGTGCAAATTTTCCGTGCCCGTCGACAACAGGTCGAAACACCCAAAAAGTAAGACTTAAAACCATAAATTCTGCAATTTTCGACCTGTCAAACTAGCTTTCGACCTGTCGACAAGATTTGTCGACCTATTGAAATTGGCAGAAATCATACAGTAAGCAGTCTGGAATTTCTGGAGAAATTTCGACCTGTCAACAAGATCTATCGACTTGTCAAAACTGACAAAGATTAGACAGCAGGCAATCTGGAATTTCTAGCGGAATTTCGACCTGTCGACCGGTCGAACTATGCTAAATGTGTTCGATCCTTCTTGGCTTCTTTTCTTTAGTCCATCTTAGTCATGAACGAGTCCGCGACCCGTTCTACATCAATATCCATGGAACCACTGTGAAGAATCAAAGAAGCAAACCTCTGTATCTTTTGGTAGGCTTGACACATGGGGTGAACCCATGGTTGAAACGAGCATTCCAAAGCTGCTCTTCTGGCACCTGTAACAATGAAACATTCTCGACATTCACTCCAAACATAAAGTCCTAAATCAATTTGTGGTGAAAGATGAAAACAATAACTTTATTTAAATGGAACGATAATTCCAACATGCATCCTGTTACCATATAGACATCAACATGGGTCAAATTTCAAGAACAATACAAAACAAATAACAGAGATGCACTTCCCAAAAATCCTAGGTTACGAAAATCCAAACAAAATTCGAACTCAAACATCCAAATCTTCATATAATAAGTGCAATTTGAAATCAAGCGCACAAATTCCAATCCAAATCAAAAGAGAAGAACCCATCAGCATTATTGAAAAAACCAAGTCTTGCTGTGAAACTTCAATAGAAGATCAAGATCAGCAATTCCACTGAAAAGAGAACCTGTGAACAAAAGAACATAAGACTAAAAACACTGTAAAATGGGAGAATTTTCCTTGATGATTTTCATTGAAGGAGGAACAGCCCTCTCATAAAAAAGATGCAGATTATTTTGGGTAAGGGGCCATTTGGATGCCTGTAATTTTTATAAAATGTAAGAAAGTTACAGGTAACTTTGTTGCAGATGGTGTTTGGTACCTGTAACTTTCTCTCAAGCTGTAACTTCCTTACACTTGGAAGGTTGTGAAAATCTCACAAGCACTGAGGCTATTTTCCAAGTTACCTATAACTTTGAAACAGGGCAACAGATGGAAATTTCAAATTCGAAATTGCTTGGGAGAAACGTAGCTGACAGGAAGCATCTCCCTCTCTCAGCAGTCTCTCTCTCCCTTTCTTTGCAATCCGGACCTCCCCACCCTCTCTCTCTCTCTCTCTCTCTCTCTCTCTCTCTCTCTCTCTCTCTCTCTCTCTCTCTCTCTCTCTCTCTCTCTCTCTCTCTCTCTCTCTCTCTCCCTGAGCCTCTCCCTCTCTCCTCCAGGTAGGGTTTCAGGCCCTTTTTTTTCTTTTGATCTGAAAGTTGCAGATGCAGATTGGGTACTACCCTAACCAAGGCCTAGCTAAAGACGGACAGTCCTGTCAAGGCCTCTGTGGAGCCCACCATGATGTATATGTTTTATCCACGCCATCCATCTATTTTGATAGATAACTTTAGTACATGAGCCCAAAAAGGAGGGTGGTTGAAGGCTTAAGTGGACCACACCACACAAAGTAGTGGGGATTGAAATCCTACTATTGAAAACTTCCTAGGGCCCACCATAACATGTATTTGCCGTTGAACCTGTTCATAAGGTCACATAGACCTGGATGAAGGGAAAACATAATAATCAGCTTGATCCAAAACTTTTGTGGCCCCCAAGATGTTTTCAACGGTACACTTTCTTCCCCCCGCTGTTTCTTGTGGTGTGGAAGATCCTTCTATTAGCCTTCTTTTTTCCCTCATGCCATAAAATGACATGTCAAAATGGATGATGGCATGGATAAAACATATACATCAATGTGGGCCCCACAGACCCCTGATGGGACCGTTTGTCTCTAGCTTGGTCCTGGTGGGCGTAGAACCCAATCCGCGTCCGTGTGTCACGGTCTTAGGAACTTCTAAATATATAAGCTAGGTGGGGGTCACCATGATGTTTGTGAGAAATCCATCTCGTCCATCCATTTTTCCAAATCGTGTTAAGACATGGGCCCAAAAATGAGGTAGATGCAAAAGTGAAGTGGGCTGCACGACAGGAAAACGTGGATAGGGAAAAGCCTACCATTGAAACCTCCCTGAGGTCCACCGTGATATTTATATATCATCCCTACCGTTCATTAGGTCATTCATACTAGGAAGAACTGAAAACACAAACATTAGACTGATTCAATACTTCTGTGGCTGAACACATAAATATTAGACTGATCCAATACTTTTGGATTCACTTCATCTTATTTTAATGCTCTGTCCAAGCATCTGGACTGTTGAACTGGAAAACCTCTATGATTCAGCCTGTTGAAGTGCCTAATGGATGCTAATTCTAGGAGGGTTTCATTTGTTTTTGGCCATTTCTAAGTTAATCTTATGGAATGTATCATGCAGTTTTTCGTAGTTTTAGACTAAATTTATGATTATTTTTCTATTTTCTGCTCTATATGATGGCATTTTGGTCACTTAAGCATGCTACTTTTGTAGATTTTCTAGCTAACTTTAGATTTTCCACATTACAAGCATTTCAAATATGTGTGCCCACATTTATGGCTCACATATTGATTAGTTTAGCCTAAGAATCAGCCTAGTTATTCATTTACATCGGCTCAATAAAATAGAATACTTTTAAACAAGCTTTCTTATATGTCAATATGATTTTTAAACGATTACCTACTTCATGTTCTAGTTGGTGTGAATATACAACTTATTTCCTGTAACTAACAGGTTATCCAAACACAAACTAAGTTACTTGTAAGTAATTTACAGTTACATCCAAACAGGATTACCTGTAACTTTCTTTCACTTGTAAGTTATTAAAATAAATAAATAAATAACTTACATGCATCCAAACACGGCCTAAGTTCCTATCTGTACAATTGCAAAATATAAATTCTAGAATCTAATCAAGACTAACTAACAGGTATGTACAGATTTACAATCTAATAAACACATTTCCCAATATCTGAATTGCACAAATCGACACAGACCAGAAAAATGCAAATGGAAGATCAAGATTGCCAATTCCAGGCTAAAAGAGGTGAACCCATCAACAGTCCAATGTATGAAAAAAATAAATAAATACCTACTTCCCGAAAATCCAAAACCGAGCTAATCTGGTCAAACACCAAAATAAGTATTTCCACCTCCAAGAGGGAAAATTAAAATTTAAAAAAAAAAAAAAAAAAATCGGCAATTTTAGAGAGAGAGAGAGAGAGAGAGAGAAAGAGAGAGAGAGAGAGAGAGAGAGAGAGAGAGAGAGAGAGAGAGAGAGACCAATGGAAATAAAAAGGACGCCAAATTCCCAAAGGATTGAAGTTTACAACACTACCAACGGAACACAATTTCCAAGAATGGAGAGCAATATGAGAGAGAGAGAGAGAGATAATAATACCTGTGGAGGATCCTCAGTTGAGAAAGGGATCTTTTCGTCGTCGTCATGAGGGATCTTCCAAGGAGAGAAGATGAAGAAGAGAATCGAAAAGACGAGAAGGAAAATGTAGGCAGAGATGGAAGATGGAGAGGGTCTGCGCAGGAATCGAGTTCGGTGCTGAGAATAATAAGAGGATCTGCTGCTGTTGCTCTTTATTACCATCTCTCTCTCTCTCTCTCTCTCTCTCTCTCTCTCTGTATTCACATGTTCTTCCCCTTTTGCATTCAGAATCTCTACCGGCTCCTCCTAGACACTGGAGGAGGTCTTGCCTCAGGCACGTTGGATCCGGCGAGAGGTTCGTCGCCCTATACCAGACGCTGGATCTTGGTCAATGGATTTAGACCGCCCGCCCCTGTAGCAATCGAGATATGTAAATGTCCCTCCGTGACTCAGACCATCGGGACCCCGTTAGGTGCGGCCCGGGCCTCACCCAAGACCGTGTGGCCATTACTGTGGGGACCGTCTTGTGCATTTAATCTATATCCACGTCGTCTATCCGTTTTTGGAGATCATTTTAGCAAATCCAAATCTCAGTCGTCCATCCGTTTTTGGAGATCATTTTAGCAGATCCAAATCTCAGTCGTCAATCCGTTTTTGGAGATCATTTTAGCATATTCAAATCTCAGTGGATCATACAACAGAAACAGTAGTGATTAGCCATTAACAACTTATAATGAGCCACAAAAAATTTGAATCAGCTGATGCTTTCTTTTGCACTTCATCTATATTTACGGGGCCTTCGTTAGTCGGTGGGTCTGTGTTTTATTGTGCAGGTGTGCTAGAATTGATACAGTGACTCATCCAAACCGGTTAACTTGGACCAAGCATCAAAATAAGTAAATAGGTCAAATATAAACATACATGACCTGTGAAGATCTGTCGCTTACTCAACCACTTATAGAATTTGATCATGGTCGAGCGATAATCAAATGGTGGAGTTCTTCCTCCAAAGATAAATTACTTTATGACTTTCACAAAAAAGAGCTTTCAGAATACTAATTCAAATCAAACAAAAAGAAAAACTCACAATCGGTCAATAGGAGCAATTACAAGAATGTATCTCTTGAACGAACTGCTTAATATTAGATATATAATAAATCTAGTGAATGAGCATAGACTTGGATTAAAACTAAAAATTATAGCTCAGAATTATTATTACTAATTATTGCTACTCTTAGGATAAGTTAGGATAAAAGATAATTTAATAGATTTGATTTGATTGGTTGTTGTTGGCTTGGTTGGTAGGCCTTTTTCTGTCACATTTCTTTTCTATTTATAGATTTATGTTGTAACTTAATCTTCCATATCCTTCTTCTATTATTATAATGGTTACAGCAATCCAAAAGTCTTTCTAGATTCTTCTCTTCTCTAGATCCTTCTTTTAGTATGTTTCTCTTTGCGACGACTCCACTTTAATCGGCCAAGGCATTGTTTCCCTCGGTCGCCTTTGATATCTTAAACAGTTCAACCACGTTTCTTGTATATCAACTACAATACTCCGTGGACCATCTACTTACATGTAAAACTAGACTTACGTCAGTTGTAAACACTCCAAATCTTTAAAGATCTTCTTATCCAGTTCATATTCCTCATGCAATGTCACATGTTGTCCTCCTATTGGTTTTCTCAGAATAACCAAAAAATAGGGTACAAAATTGCCCCCCATGTTGCTTTGCCTTTGGTAAAAGGAGACAGTGATGTCATTCCGTTGCCCAATATCATAAATACAATTAGTTGTTAATCAACGTGTTGTTTCCCCATTGATTTTACTCAACCAATGTCGTATTAAAAGATATTACTTATCTTGCTCTTCTAAGTTATTCATGTAACACGTCGCATAAAATCGTATCACACAAGGAGTCATCATTACATTTTCATTAATGCGCACATATCGCTACCAATGTATAAGCAACTCTTAAGTCAATGCTTCTCCCCTTTCACTCCTCTCTTGCATCAAACTCTTCCGGATTTTCTCTCCTCAATTCATCATGGTGTAGACACTCCCACCCCAAGCTAATAAGCTGATTGAGTTTAAACTAATGAATTGTCAACCAAAACCCCAATCATAAACCCCAACCCTAGAGGCCTAAACCCTAGGAACCTCAATCCTAAACCTTAAACTCAACCCAGTCAGCACATTCAACCTAGTTAACCCAGCCAACCCAGTCAACTTAGTCAACCTAATCCCAAACATAGGAACCTATAAACCTAGAGCCTTGAGTCAACTCGACGAGTCAACCCACCCCAATCAACTCATCCGGTCAGCCTACCCAGTCTACTCACCTAATTAAGACCAAAACCAAGCCTGAACCAAAGCACAAAATCAAGCCAATCAAAGTACATTAAGCAATATCAATGTGACGTCCTTCACGATAGAGCCTCCACACAAGTGAGGGAGGTTGCCTACCAAAGCAGGGAGTCCAAGTGGGAACTTACGGTGACTAGCTTACCACCATCCACGTGACACTCCCCCTCTTTGGGGTGGCATCCGTCAAGCATTTGTAACCTCTCCTTTCTAGACCCTAAGTGTGCAACTAATGTGTATTTACTCTGATGCCCATCTCCTTATCCAAAATTACCCGTTAACCACCTTTTACCACCCTTTTTCCCCTAGACATTGCCAGAATTATAAGAAAACCGAGTTTGGAAGCTATAAATAGCCCCCTCCCCTTCTTATTTCAAGCATCCACTCCTATTCCAATGCATCTTCGTCCATTCAGGAGGCATCCATTACATCGAGCCATCCCTCCACCAAGGAGAGTGAGAGTGAGAGAGAGTCCAACTCTCGTATAGGCTAGCCTAGCCAGAACGTGAGTCTCCTGAGCCACCTAAGTCCTTATCCGAGCCACTCAATCTTTGCGACACAACTGTTCATCCAACCATTCAAGCTTCAAATAGTTTCACCTAAGCCTGAGCAATAGCATCATGCAACACAGATTCCCTCCTCAACCTCTTTGCTTCTCAAATACATCATCATTGCATTGTATTTCATTGTTTTCTAGTATTTAATTGGTGGGCGTATGCTCTATGGCTTGCCAATATAATCAAAGCCTACCCACCAGAAACCTACCTAGTTAGCCATCGTTTTGGCATAAGCATCAACATAACATCGAGCATCTTACACATCACATTTATATATACTTTCTACATTGCACTCGGTCAGTTCGAACATGTGCTCTGCAGCTTACCGATATAATTGGACATGTCCATCAAAAATTCAAATCGATTAGCCGACATTAACATTGCATTACATTACATCTTTTATGCATGATTATTAATCTTATTCCTTAGAAATTAATTAAATCTTCTGAAGTAAAGACCGTACATCTATAAGGGCAGAGTGAGTGCCTAACATCTTCCCTCTCTATAACCGTGGTCTCTTACTCAAAATCTCTAGAACGCAAAATCAAGAGTTATCTCAGGATTAAGGATCTTCAAGTTCTCAATCCTAAGTGTTTCTACAGGATTTAACCGACTATAGGATCAAAATAATTGGTTAGTGGCGACTCTGGTCAAGCATAACAACCTCTTAACCCCCAACAAAAAGAAGCCCTCGAACGAGACAAGCTGTAGAAAGTGAGTTGATCCTCCCATCTGGGATCCAACATCCATAGAATGGCAACTTTACCAGGGAATAACTAGTCACACTAGTTGTGACCCGACTTGAAGAACATGATCTTACAAATACCTGAGGAATATCTGTCCTCGCACATCTACATCTGCATCTGCATTAGCACCCATTTAAAAAACTTTAAAAAAAAAAAAAAAAGAACATAAAAATTGCACCTCTGGGAGTTAGGAGTCCTCGAAAAAACTCCTCTTACCGCAGCATAATCCACACCAGATCACAAATAGCTATGGCCAATCATGAGGAACATGTTCAACCCTTCCACACTCTCAATCTCACATAAGCTCAGCCTGCACAGCTACAACATGCAAAATCCACGCCAATGGCCTGCGTCCAAGAATTGGCATAAGGCGTAAAAGCAATATAGGAAATGTTCCTGCAATTCATGTAGGCGCAAGCCACCACAGTTAGTAACCAAGTTGGCCCAGTTTCGCATCAACAACAATTAGCTCACAGACTCTGTCTGGCTTCAAGTTCAAATCAAGCACAACGATCAAAGTTCGCATAGGACCACTGACATCGGCCAACACAACCGTTGACCATGGGGCATTTTTTTTTCAATACTCTCCCACAACTGGGGGTCAATCTTAAAACAATCCCATAACCGGCATTCCCAATCAATTTCAAAGCAGCCTCGCAGCTGGGGCTTCCGATCAATTTCTAGCCAACCTTACAACTAGGGTTTCAAATCAATTTCAAATTGATCCTGCAAATAGGATCTCCAATCAATTTCCAACCAACCTCGCAAACGGGGTGTTAAATCAGTTTCAAACTAATCTTGCAAACAGGATCTCCAGTCAACCTTCCAATTGGAGTTTCAAATTAGCCTCAAACCGATCTTGCAAACAGGGTCTCTAGTCAATGTCCAACACATCCCGCAACTGAGATTTCAAATCAATTTCTAGCAGCAGCTTCCCCAATCGGAAGCCCAAGGATAACACTAGTGAATGCCCACAACGGGGGTCATTATCAAGCTTAGTTTAACCAGCAAAACGTGGCGAATACCCAATAAGGGGATCACTTCCTATCATCTCAGCCTCCCCCAACCGGAAGTGCTTTTTGTCACGCCCAAAACCCGAAAATCGGATTCACAGGAATCCTGATCGCCGAATCCGATGTCGACAGCCTCCGTAGTACCTCATTCTCAGCTCCTAGCGTCCATACGCCAGATTCCGATCCTGGGATCCTACAAGGAGGATTTTTTTTTGTACATTTAACTCGTAATAAACATAACCACAAGTATACCCAAATCATAAAAGGCAACATCATCATCACATATCCACTACTATAATCATTTGAATACAATGCTGAAAGGGAAAATACATTTGTCGAAATCAAAGCTCCAGAAGGCAGCTGCATGCTCCAAGCTCAACGCTGTTACAACCTAACGCCACCTGAACGCATCTATCGTGCATAAGCTTATAGAAAGCTTAGAGGGTGGTGAAAGTGTGTGTAAGGTAAATGTCAAGTTACAATAAAGCCCATAAATCATACATCCTTGGGATAAGCGAAAATACTGACAAGATAACGAATCATACGATATCAGAGTAAGCGGAAATATACTGGTAAGTTCATGAGTTATACAATATCAGAGTACGCAATACAGATCAGCTATACAAATGAAGAGTCAAAGAGAGCCAAATATCAGATGCAGAGGGTACAATGCAATATGTAAATCCTGCTAAGTCCGTCTAGACCATATACGTGCAGAAACATAGTAACCCAAAATGCTAAGTACTGCGGATGCAATGTAATATGCGGTGCGAATGAAATGACCATGCTAGAGTGTGAAGTCGGGATGATAGTACGTAGTATCGCAGGCTATGAGGTCCATCACAAGGGACTTCTATCCAAACCAGTCTCATACCTAAATTTGGATAGTCAGATCAATGTAGTGAACTCCTAATCTCAGGTTAGTCGCGCGCCTAACCAAAATCTTACCCATGCGAAGGTACACAACAATTAATTGCGCACCACCAGCCCGAGTGGATAGTGAATGAAACAAATGCATGAGTATACAACTCCTACTCAATAAGTCCACGTATCAGTACGGTTCCTCTCTGGGATCTTCACCGGGGTCTAGTACACTCCACGTCACCTACCGCCCCATCAAGCGCACAACTAGGTAAGTGGAAGAGACCTCATTATCCGCCTGGCCAGTAGTCTTCCAATACCTACCCGGCTCCTCGATAGCGGACCCATTCCTCGAGCTGGTCAAACTCAGCCTAGCTATGCCTACTCCCTCGAGCGGGTAAAGCCATACCCCCTCCCAACCGACCACGACACAGTGGGAGACGCGGCCTCCTGGTATTTGGCACTCGAGCGCTCATGTACATCCATTCGGTCTCGACGTCGGGGCATCCTCTGGTACCAAGAGGGTTTTAGAGATTTTCACCCAGGGCCATTTATGGCAGCACGATGCTAGAACCAAACATTTTCGGTGTCTCATCTGGCCATCTACGATATGCCTGTGGAGGCTACGACCCTGATGTCGCTAGGGCGTACAGTAATCACAACCCACAATGCAAGATGCATGAGTCATACAAACCAGTCATGCATCAATCCTGCACATACCATGCGCTCATATGAGATTACCTCCACCTATCAGGGAGTCTCATAACAACCTACCTAATGACATATGCAATGGTCAACCATATCTCATAACAAACATGCAGATGATGCGTATGGACAAGTATCATGATGCTACGAGGTCACATACTCATAATCGGTATCAATAACCGGCATCAACAATCAACCTCGACAATGTGGACATTTAACCAACATTGCCCCCAAGGAATGACCCATATAGAGCCTAACATACAGTGGACTCACGGTATCACACCAGGGCCAAATATACACCACCATGGGCCTCACTCAAGAGCTTAATACACATCATAATGGGCCTCACTCATGGGCCACATATACATCAAGTCGGGCCTCATCATATGGGCAAAAAATATATCACAATGGGCCTCGACAATCGGAATCACCTCAACAATCGGAATCGACACTCGGAATCGGTCTTGATACTCGGTCTCGACAATTGGAATTGGCCTATACAATCGGCCTTGACAATCGGAATCAGCAAATCGGTCAAGTTAATCGGAATCGGCAATCGGCCACGACAATCGAAATCAATAAATCGATCACGATAATCGGAATCGATTGTTGAGGGTCAAATATTGCATATCAGACTCCAGTTATTGCCCGGATTTATTAAAATGTTACTGCTAACGACCTGATTTAATCATGTTTTTAATGTAGGATGTATTTACGAACTTGGATTAAATAGGGTGCTAAAAGCAGGGAATTAACGCTCAAAGGTCACAAAGTCAAGGGACGGACCCCAAGAGACCAAGATCAACGCCAGAGATCCAAGAAAATGAGGAACTGAAGATCAAGTGGCCTGAAAGGATGTCCAGAATGTAAGATCACAGGGTTCCCGCCATCCGATTGACACGAGACTTCATACGTAGCCTGAAGGCCCTATATTAACCGTACACATCAAAATTCAGCCCTTGGATCCCTCTAGAAGTGGTCCAACGGACAGATCAGGCCATAAATCCCTGATTCGGAGACCACCTGATATCTGGATATACTTCGATTTTGGTTTCAACCCATTAAACGGGGTGGCATAACAAATGGAGGGGTCGGATCTTACATGCACATCATAGTGGACCCCACCTATTTCGTGAAAGTGCACAGTGCGATGCACTCCCTCGCCGCACCAAAACACCAAGGTAGCTTTGACTGCCTTGACCCGATCCGTCTCATGCAAGGAGATAGCGTCTTCACCGCTGGACCGCCGGACGTTGATTGTGGGCCCCACCCATCATCCATTCGGATGATCTGGACCGTTTATTGGAATTTCGCAGTCCTTCTTACCAAACCCTAGGTCACAGAATTTAAGAGACGGCGTGTATCCGAATTCAACCGTCCAAACATAGGACGGACGGTAGTATAAAAAAATGTTGTGGACCACGCAGAAACTGATCCAAAGCGACCATCCCTGACCAGTTTTTCGAGGGGAATTTAACGGACGGCATGGATTTCTCAAAAAAAAAAGGGAGTGTGAACCCCATGGGTTACGCACACAACTTCTGCCGCGAACGCAAAAACAGGGCTGCGAACGGATTGTAGTGGGCCACCATCTTGCTCCAAACGCTTGATCAGGACCGTCCATTGTATCCATAGAAGAATTTTGACCGTAGCCATGGTAACCATCTGCAACCATGCACGTACACATAAGAAGGAAGTGATCAAGCACAAGATAAATGATGGAAGCAACGATTCAATGGGCCACATCAACGGATGACGAAAACCATCCATCCCTGGTCGAAACTTTGAGGAAAAGATGATGGATGGTGTGGATTTTGCAAACACCATAGGAAGTGGGCCCCACCAAGCATCAGCGCAGCTCCCTGCGTTAGGATACGCGCGTCCGAGAGAAGACCGGCCCTCCGTCCGTTCCACGATCATGACGGTGATCAGAGCGTCCATCTGGACAGTCCAAAACCTTCCCAGGGGCCGGTCGTCCGTCATCAAGGAGTCTGAACGGTTTAGATTCTGAAAGAAATCACTCCTCCGACCCAAAAAGGGATCCAACACAAGTTCTTTTGCATTTTTTCTTCACTGACTGCGTAGGCTTTTACGCATGCCACCAACTTCAGCACGCACCGGCCTCTTATGCGTGAGAGCTCTCCACCGACCTGGCTGTTGCTATAAAGGGAGGAGAGAAGTCAGAGACCGAAAAAAGAGAGGGATGAGAGGCAGCAGCTTGGCTTAGGTTGGGACGTAGATTGACAGAGAGAGAGTAACAGTTAGTCTTTATTTTAATTTCCTTTTACTGGTTTTTCTTAGTAATTCTTTTAAGATGTATAGCCTATCCATGCTAGGCTAAACCTCTTAGCTAGGGCTAAGAGGTGAAGCTTGTAGTGAGATGGGGGATTCTATTTATTGCCTTTAAATTAAATTCATGAACCGAATTTGATATTGGTTTGATTATTATGGGAATATTTTTTAGTCTTTAATGGTCTATTGTAACTGAAATTACAATGGGTCTGCAATGGCTTTGAGTATTTCCTTTTCCTTTTGATGTTTATGACGTCAGGAAGCCCTGTTGTTTACCATCGTCTCCTGGGCATGGTTGGATGACGGTACCCGTTCCTAGCCCTCATAGCATGTTGATTGGTTGGTAATTAGTTTAATTCTGTTGTTTGCTTTGTCTCTTGGGCATGGTGTAGTGATGGAATCCATTCTAATTCACATACCTCTCATCTCTTGAAAACTATATCAATGGCAGTTTAGTTAATTTTCCTGATTTTTAATCAAAGCACAAGATCTCTCTGATCTCTACAAGTGGATCCTCTGAATCCCTAGTTTCCCTCCTCTGAATTTTCTTAAAGTTTTAGTTAATTATTTCACCAAATATCCTTCAATCTGCACCTGATTTAAAATTCATCTTGTTCTAGTTCTAGTTCTGGTTACCTTCAGATTACGTACAAGTTCCAGTCTCTTGGGATTCGACCTCGGTCTTACCGAGTTTATTACTACATCACAACCGTGCACTTGGGGATTGAACAAGTTTTTGGCGCCGTTGCCGGGGACTGACGGCTACGATTTTCTGAAATTAATTGGTATTAGGATTAGTGTAAGATTAGGATTCTTTTAGTTTTTAGGATTTTTAGTTAGAATTTTCAGGCTTTCCTTTTAGAAATTTCCTATTTTTAGTAACTGTCTAATTTCTTTAAGTGTTAAATAGTCTTTATTTCCTTTTTAGAAACTAACCCAATTCTCTTGTTTTGTGGACTCTGATAGACTTCTAAATTGGTAACTTTCTTCTTCTTTCCTTTCTATTTACAGAGTAGGATTTGTCTTTTTTTTTTTAGGTAACTTCTAATTCTAAATTCTTTTAGAATCTAATCTTGTCTCCTATTTTATTATTAGAAATTTTCTGTTTAGAAATTAACTTTCCTGCTTTATAGGTTTTTAATTTCTAATTTGGTAAGCTCTTTCTAAACTTTTACTGTCTAATTCTCAAATTTCTTTCATTTCTCACTTATTTCCTAGTTTAGAATTTCCTAATTTGTTTAGAAGTTTTCTACTTTTTTTTTAGGGATTGCTCTTTTCTAGTTTAGAACTTAGTTGATTACTATTTTTCATCTTAGGAATTTTCCATTCTTAGGCTTACTATCCTTAGAAACTAACTTGTTTTGTTTTATTTTGCAGATTTTAACTTAGGGACTTCAATTTGGTAACTTCCTTCCAACCCTCTCGTCTTTCTAGCTTTTATTTTTCTTTCTTAGGATTAGGTTTAGAATTTGATTGAAGGCTGCGAGTGTTTCATGCCCAAGTGGGCTCGTGACAACACTCGACGTCTCTTGATTGAAGGAGGATTAGTCGAGGGGTTAACCGTCCATCGCAGGACTAGACATCGCTCGAATTCTCCTGAGTTGATTGAGGTTATGGCTGCAAATCAACCTCAAGCACTACCTCACCATAGGGATGAGGAAGTACATGATGAGAACGAGGTGCATCAAGCACCCCTGCCTCGTACTTTACGAGATTATTTACAACCGGCGGGGGTGAGTACGCCCTCATGTATGATTTTTCCTGAAAACACAGGACAGATGGACATCAAGCCAGGAGTTATCCAACTCCTTCCTAAATTCCATGGGCTTGAATCAGAAAGTCCATACTTACATTTGAAAGAGTTCGATGAGATTATAGCCACATTATATTTTTCTAATGTATCTGAGGATATAATCAGGCTGAAACTCTTTCCTTTTTCCTTGAAAGAGAAGGCTAAGACGTGGCTACATTCACTGCGTCCTCGATCCATTGGCACATGGAATGATATGCAGAGGAAATTCATAAAGAAATTCTTCCCACATCATAAAACAATTACCCTCAAAAAAGCAATCATGAACTTTGCCCAAAAGGAAGATGAAACATTCTTCCAATGTTGGGAAAGGTTTAAGGATCTGGTCAGTTCATACCCACAACACGGCTTTGAAACGTGGCGCATTACAAATTTTTTCTACGATGGACTGACATCTTCCATGCGCCAAATGGTCGAGACAATGTGCAATGGAGAGTTCATTAACAAAGATGTCGACGAGGTATGGGACTACCTCGACAGTCTGGCTGAAAAAACACAATCTTGGGACTATTACCCAAAATTAAACACCACGTCTAGGCCAACTTAATCTAAGGAGAAAGGTGGATTGTATCTCCTGAAAGAAGAGGATGATCTCAATTATAAAGTGACTAATCTCATAAGAAAATTTAAGGCCATGGAAGGAAAGAAGGATAAGGTCATTGAAATTGTTTGTGGCATCTGTGATTGCAACATTCACACAACTGAAAACTGTCCTACAATACCTGCCTTTCGAGGAGTGTTGAATGAATAAGTCAATGCCGTAAACAACTATCAAAGACCTTTTACTGGACCTAACTCCAATACATACAATCCTAGTTGGAAAAATCATCCAAACTTTAGTTGGAGAAATGGACAAACGGCTACCCCCCAAGGTTTTTTCAATCAAAATCCAAATCAGGGGAAACCTCAAGAAGAACCGGTTCAAGATTTCATACAAGAACTGGCTCAGGTGATGCGAGGATTTACAGATTTTATGTAAAAGATAGATTCCTGCATGACGGTTATAGAAAAGGGGATGCTTCCTGCACAACCTCTCCCCAATCCTAAACCGCAGTACGAGATAAATGATCCCAGCTCCTCAAATTAAATGGGGCACGCTAAATCCATCACCACTCTTAGGAGTGGGAAGATCATTGATAAAACCCTTCCAGTTAGGCCCGAAAAGCCTCAAGAACCAGAAGAGGACAATAATGATGGATCTAGTGATACCCCACAAAAATTAGAACCGGAACTTCTAGAGAAGCCAGTTGCTCCGTTCCCCCAAGGTTGGTTGCACCAAAACGTCTTTCTAACTCTCAGGATATTCTGGAGGTATTGAAACAAGTGAAAGTCAACATTTCTTTACTTGATGTCGTAAAACAGATTCCTTCATATGCAAAATTTCTAAAAGACCTATGTACGACCAAAAGACGGTAGAGTATTCAAAAGAAGATTTTTTTTAACTGAGAAAGTGAGTGTCATCTTGAAGCAAGACGTGCCGCAGAAATTCAAGGATCCCGGTAGCCCAACCATATCATGTGTAATCGGGAACCATCGAATTGATCACGCACTTCTTGACTTAGGAGCGAGCGTCAATTTGATTCCCTACTCGGTATACAAACAGTTAGGTTTGGGTGAGTTAAAACCCACCCTAACCACACTACAACTTGTCGATCGCTCTATTCGTGTACCAAGAGGGATTATTGAGGATGTGTTGGTCCAAGTCGATAGATTTTACTACCCTGTAGATTTTATCATCCTGGACACCGAACCCATCAATAACATAAGCACTCAGATTCCCGTCATTCTTGGTCGCTCATTCCTTGCCACGTCAAATGCAATTATCAATTGTAGGAATGGTGTCATGACTATGTCTTTCAGAAATTTGACATTGGAGTCAAACATCTTTTTCAATCACGGCAACAACTCAGAGGATGATGACGATATCCACGACATTAACATGATTGACTCTTTAGTGAAAGATACGACACCTCTGACCTTATCCTCCGACCTTCTGAGACGTGCCTAGCCCACTCCCATGAGTTTGATGATGATATGATTAGGGAGACGTGTGCCTTGCTGGATACTGCACCGGTACTTGAAGTTAACCGGTGGAGGCCACAATTTGAAGAATTGCCACAAACTGATGTAGTGCCTCTGCCGTCTAACCTCAAGGCACCGAAGCTTGACCTAAAACCTTTGCCCTCTGATTTGAAATATGCCTATTTAGGTCAAGATGAGACATACCCGGTGGTGATCTCTGCGCACCTGGAGAAAGAACAGGAGAGTATGCTCATATCTACTCTCGTTGAGCATAAAGGAGCCCTAGGATGGACGATCGGGGACCTCAAGGGAATCGACCCCTCGATTTGTACTCACCGCATAAATCTTGAGGATAATGCGAAGACCGCTCGGCAACCACAACGCACACTAAATCCAAACATGAAGGAAGTGGTTAAGGCCGAGGTCCTCAAACTATTGGATATGGGTATCATATATCCTATATCTGATAGTCAATGGGTGAGTCCAACTCAGGTGGTTCCTAAGAAGTCTGGAATTACCATCGTAGTCAATGCTAATAATGAACTCGTGCCAACTAGAGTCACTACTGGTTGGAGAATGTGCATTGACTACAGGGAGTTAAATACCGTCACGAGGAAAGACCACTTTCCTTTACCATTCATTGATCAGATCCTGGAAAGGTTAGCCGGTCATTCCTATTACAGTTTCCTTGACGGGTATTCGGGCTATAACCAAATTGAAATCGCCCCTAAGGACCAAGAAAAGACCACATTTACCTGCCCTTATGGCACCTTTGCTTACAAAAGGATGCCATTCGGGTTATGTAATGCCTCTGCCACCTTTCAGCGATGTATGCTGAGTATCTTTTCTAACATGGTGGGGAAATATCTAGAGGTCTTCATGGACGATTTCTCTGTTTTCGGTTCATCTTTCAGCCAGTGCTTAGAGAATCTTAAATGTGTGCTGAAAAGATGTGAAGAAAAGAATCTGGTACTTAATTGGGAAAAGTGTCATTTCATGGTTCATAAGGGGATTGTCCTTGGACATATCATCTCGTCCAAGGGAATTGCGGTGGATAAGGCAAAAATCGATCTTATCTCTAACCTACCCCCACCCAAGAACATCAGGGACATGTGATCCTTCTTAGGACACGCAGGATTTTACAGACGATTCATAAAGGACTTTAGTCTCCTCTCTCGTCCTTTATGTAATCTTCTTCAAAAGGATGCTCCATACGAGTGGACTGAGCAATGCCAGGAAGCTTTCACCAAGCTTAAAGGCACGTTAACCACTGTACCCATCATGCAGCCACCCGACTGGAGCCTTCCTTTTGAGCTTATGTGCGACGCTTCTGATTATGCTCTTGGAGCGGTTCTAGGCCAGAGAAAAGATAAGAGGCCCTACGTCATCCATTACGCGAGTAGGACTTTAAATCTTGCCCAAGGAAACTACTCGACTACAGAAAAATAACTTTTAGCCGTAGTGTTCGCCTTGGACAAATTTAGGTCCTACCTGATCGGATCCAAGATCATTATCTATACAGATCATGCGGCACTAAAGTATCTTCTTTCTAAGAATGATTCTAAGCCCCGCCTGATACGATGGATCCTTCTACTCCAAGAATTTGATTTGGAAATTAAAGATAAAAAGGGAGTAGAGAACGTAGTGGCCGATCACCTTTCTCGCCTTAATACCTCTGATTCCCTTGAGGCGACACATATCAACGACATGTTCCCTGATGAACAACTGTTCAGAGTCTCCCAGTCACCTTGGTTCGCTGATATTGTTAATTATCTTGCTACAAGTTCCATACGACACATTGGACTGCACAAGATAAGAAGAAATTCTTTACCGAGGTACGCAATTTTTTCTGGGACGATCCATATCTGTTTAAATATTGCCCAGACCAAATCTTAAGGAGATGTGTGCCAAACGATGAGCATCAGAGTGTTATCTCCTTTTGTCACTCACAGGCCTGTGGTGGTCACTTTTCTGCAAAAAAAATCACGGTCAAGATTCTGCAGTGTGGCTTCTATTGGCCCACTATTTTCAGGGACACTTATGAGTTTTGCAAAGCTTGTGAGCGTTGTCAGAAATTGGGAGCATTATCCCGTCAAAATATGATGCCCTTGAATCCCATTCTTATCATAGAGGCATTTGATTACTGGGGCATCGATTTCATGGGACCGTTCCCCCAATCTTTTGAAAATTTATATATTTTGCTTGCCGTAGACTATGTCACTAAATGGGTCGAAGCGATTCCGTGTCGAACTAATGACCATCGCACGGTCATTAAATTCCTAAAAGAAAACATCCTTTCCCGATTCGGAACGCCTCGAGCCATCATTAGTGATGGGGGCTCACACTTTTGTAATAGGCCATTCGAGAGTTTAATGAAGAAATACGGTATCTCTTATAAGGTGAGCACCCCATACCACCCACAGACAAGTGGGCAAGCTGAGATTTCTAATGGGGAGATCAAGCACATTTTGGAGAAAACGGTTAACCCTGATCGTAAAGATTGGTCAATCCGATTGACCGATGCCTTATGGGCTTACCGTACTACTTTTAAAACCCCTATTGGAATGTCTCCCTTTAGACTCATCTATGGGAAGGCTTGCCACTTGCCTGTGGAGTTGGAACATAGAACCTACTGGGCGATCAAAAATCTGAATTTCAATCTGAACAACGCTGGCTCGCTACGCAAACTTCAATTAAATGAACTTGAAGAAATCCGGAACGACGCGTATGAGAACTCGAGAATTTACAAGGACAGGATGAAGGCGTTTCATGACCAACATATTCTACGGAAATCATTCACGCCAGGTCAGAAAGTCCTTTTGTATAATTCTCGATTACATCTCTTTCCGGGTAAGCTTCGATCTCGTTGGACCGGCCCTTACATTGTTGTTACTGCTTATCCTCATGGGGCCGTTGAGATAAGAGATCCCGACAATGGTAAGGAGTTTAAAGTAAATGGACATCGATTAAAACCATTTGTCGAGAAATTTGATTCAGAGGACAAGTCCATGCCTCTGACTGATCCTGTTTACCAGGAATGATCTCCTAGTCTGATGGAGGTATAGGTAGGTTTATCGCTTTCATAGGACTAGGGTAGTTTGCTTTATTTGTCTGGCTAAAGACGGTAAACTTAACGCTCCTGAGAGGCAACCTAGCCTTTTGTTTTATTGAATTACTTTTTCCTAGTTAGTTACTTCAATGTTTGTGGGTAACATTGCTGCAAACCCTCACGAGACTACAACTCGTCCTCTAAGGACAATCTAGGGGTTTAAAGGCTTGTTGCATACGCTAAATGCAATCGAGAGCACCTGTGAAACTGGTATAGGTAGGATTTTATTTTTGTTATTTCTGTTTTACTTTTTCTCTTGTGATGATCCGCTTTTACGTTACTATCCTTAGAAAGTCTTTCTCGATTCGTCATCCAGGTACTATCTTCCCATCACTTTTCATTTACTTTCGTTGTCCCATGTGCATAGCATGCTCATACCTTTTACATTGAGGACAATGTAGATTTTAGGTTGGGGTGGGAGATTAGGTTACCTAATCAGTATTTTCTTGGTCTTGAGCAAAAAAATTGTGAAAATTTTTAAATTTTTTCTGGAATTTCTTATGAATTCGAAGTGATTTTAACGGTCATCTTGGATTTAGAATTACAAGATAAGTGATGTTGGTAATTTATGACTCTTAGATTCAGTATCTATTAGATTTCACAGTTAAGTTTGAATTGTTAATCCATTGTTAGAAGTTTTAAACATTGATTGAGTCATGATTTCACATGTCACATCTCGCTTACACATTGAGGTTTCAACTCGATATTGAAAGATTAACTTGGTGATCACTAAGCTTGAAAGGAACCAACCCGAGAAATTGAAAAGATTGAGCGAATGATCTTCCCCATAGGTTTGCTCCCTACAGGTGAGGATTTAATTCCCCAAGAATAACAGTCGGAAAGGGCTAGGAGAATGGTCTTTACTATAGGTTTGCTCCCTATAGGTGAGGATTTAATTCCCCTACTTAGCATTACTATAAATAATAATAATAATAATAATAATAATAAATAAATAAAAAGAGAGAAGAAAGAATTGGAATTGATAAGGTAGGCTTTGGTTCAGGTTTTGGTTGCCATGAATCCTCTTGTTGGTTACCAAATCATATTATGAAATAACGAATTGAATCTTAATGTCAATAAGCCGAGATTACACTATACATCCATGGAACTCAATGTTTAGAATTTTTCTGATTGATAGATTAATGCTTCGATCTTGATTATGACGTCTACAGAGCGCTTGAGTATAAGAGAAAGTAATGCCCAACATTCATGAATCTTAAAATTCCGACTCCAGTATCTGGTTTGTTTTTCACTCAAGTACATATAAATTGTCTTGTAGTTCTCAACTTATTTTTCGCATATTTTGCTCGGGACTAGCAAAATGCTTGTTGGGGGTTGTGTTGAGGGTCAAATATTGCATATCAGACTCCAGTTATTGCCCGGATTTATTAAAATGTTACTGTTAACGACCTGATTTAATCGTGTTTTTAATGTAAGATGTATTTACGAACTTGGATTAAATAGGGTGTTAAAAGCAGGGAATTAACGCTCAAAGGTCACAAAGTCAAGGGACGGACCCCAAGAGACCAAGATCAACGCCAGAGATCCAAGAAAATGAGGAACTGAAGATCAAGTGGCCTGAAAGGACGTCCAGAATGCAAGATCACAGGGTTCCCGCCATCCGATTGACACGAGACTTCATACGTAGCCTGAAGGCCCTATATTAACCGTACACGTCGAAATTCAGCCCTTGGATCCATCTAGAAGTGGTCCAACGGACAGATCAGGCCATAAATCCCTGACTCGGAGCCCACCTGATATCTGGATATACTTCGATTTTGGTTTCAACCCATTAAACGGGGTGGCATAACAAATGGAGGGGTCGGATCTTAGATGCACATCATAGTGGACCCCACCTGTTTCGTGAAAGTGCACAGTGCGATGCACTCCCTCGCCGCACCAAAACACCAAGGTAGCTTTGACTGCCTTGACCCGATCCGTCTCATGCAAGGAGACAGCGTCTTCACTGCTAGACCGCCGGACGTTGATTGTGGGCCCCACCCATCATCCATTCGGATGATCTGGACCGTCTATTGGAATTCTACAGTCCTTCTTACCAAACCCTAGGTGACAGAAATTTAAGAGACGGCGTGTATCAGAATTCAACCGTCTAAACGTAGGACGGACGGTAGTATAAAAAAACGTTGTGGACCACGCAGAAACTGATCCAAAGCGACCATCCCTGACCGGTTTTTCGAGGGGAATTTAACGGACGACATGGATTTCTCAAAAAAAAAAAGGGAGTGTGAACCCCATGGGTTACCCACACAACTTCTGCCGCGAACGCAAAAACAGGGCTGCGAACGGATTGTAGTGGGCCACCATCTTGCTCCAAACGCTTTATCAGGACCGTCCATTGTATCCATAGAAGAATTTTGACCGTAGCCATGGTAACCATCTGCAACCATGCATGTACACATAAGAAGGAAGTGATCAAGCACAAGATAAATGATGGAAGCAACGATTCAATGGGCCACATCAACGGATGACGAAAACCATCCATCCCTGGTCGAAACTTTGAGGAAAAGATGATGGATGGTGTGGATTTTGCAAACACCATAGGAAGTGGGCCCCACCAAGCATCAGCGCAGCTCCTTGCGTTAGGATACGCGCGTCCGAGAGAAGACCGGCCCTCCGTCCGTTCCACGATCATGACGGTGATCAGAGCGTCCATCTGGACCGTCCAAAACCTTCCCAAGGGCCAGTCGTCCGTCACCAAGGAGTCTGAACGGCTTAGATTCCGAAAGAAATCACTCCTCCGACCCAAAAAGGGATCCAACGCAAGTTCTTTTGTGTTTTTTCTTCGTTGGCTGCGTAGGCTTTTACGCATGCCACCAACTTCAGCACGCACCGGCCTCTTATGCGTGAGAGCTCTCCACCGACTTGGCTGTTGCTATAAAGGGAGGAGAGAAGTCAGAGACCGAAAAAAGAGAGAGGGGCGAGAGGCAGCAGCTTGGCTTAGGCTGGGACGTAGATTGACAGAGAGAGAGTAACAGTTAGTCTTTATTTTAATTTCCTTTTACTGGTTTTTCTTAGTAATTCTTGTAAGATGTATAGCCTATCCATACTAGGCTAAACCTCTTAACTAGGGCTAAGAGGTGAAGCTTGTAGTGAGATGTGGGATTTTATTTATTACCTTTAAATTAAATTCATGAACCGAATTTGATATTGGTTTGATTATTATGAGAATATTTTTTAGTCTTTAATGGTCTATTGTGACTGAAATTACAATGGGTCTGCAATGGCTTTGAGTTTTTCCTTTTCCTTTTGATGTTTATGACGTCAGGAAGCCCTGTTGTTTACCATCGTCTCCTGGGCATGGTTGGATGACGGTACCCTTTCCTAGCCCTCATAACATGTTGATTGGTTGGTAATTAGTTTAATTCTGTTGTTTGCTTTGTCTCTTGGGCATGGTGTGGTGATGGAATCCATTCTAATTCACATACCTCTCATCTCTTGAAAACTATATCAACGGCAGTTCAGTTAATTTTCCTGATTTTTAATCCAGGCACAAGATCTCCCTGATCTCTACAAGTAGATCCTCTGAATCCCTAGTTTCCCTCCTCTGAATTTTCTTAAAGTTTTAGTTAATTATTTCACCAAATATCCTTCAATCTGCACCTGATTTAAAATTCATCTTGTTCTAGTTCTAGTTCTGGTTACCTTCAGATTTCGTATAAGTTCCAGTCTCTTGGGATTCGACCTCGGTCTTACCGAGTTTATTACTACATCACAACCCTGCACTTGGGGAGTGAACATCGATCGATAATCGAAATCGACAAATAGAGTCATGTCAATCGAAAATTGGCAATCGGTCACGATAATCGACCTCAATCGTTAATCGGCAATCGGCCATGACAATCGGAATCGGTCAGTAATCGAAATCGGCAAATCGGTCACGTCAGTCGAAATCTGCAATCGGCCATGATAAACGGCCTAGATCGCAAATCGGCAATCGGCCACGACTATCGGAATCGATCGATAATCGGCATTGATAATAGGCAAATCGGTCACGTCAATCGAAAATTGACAATCGGTCACGATAATCGACCTCGATCGCTAATCGGCAATCGGCCATGACAATCGGAATCGTTCAGTAATTGGAATCGGCAAATCGATCACGTCAATTGGAATCGGCAATCGGTCATGATAAACGGCCTCGACGCAAATCGGCAATTAGCCACGACAATCGGAATCGGTCGATAATCGACATCGATAATTGGCACCGATAATCAGGGTCGATAATCGGCGCCGACCTCGATAATCGGCATCGATAAACAGTAGATAAACATAGCGGGGTCCATAGATGATCAGCCGACAACCATAATATAAAGATCGGCACTCGGCAGTGGTTATATCAAATCTGTCTACGGCGAATGAGGCCCACTTATTTGGGTTAACCCACTAAGGGAATGATGAGAATGGGCCTAACAAGGCCTAAGGGAAGGTCACAATGTGGACATCCAACCATCATTGCCCATCAATGTGGACATCTAACCAACATTGCTCCCAAGGAGCGGCCTACATAGGGCTAAACATATAGTGGGCCTATAACCCCACGTACAATTATGATGGGCCTCATTTACGTCACATAGGCCTCGTTATATGGGCCAACATACATTTCATTGGCCTCGAATACTGTAACATCCCGGATTTTCACTGTTTTGGATTTCCAAAAATTCTTGATATTTTTTAATAATTAACTTATACTATCACGTACTGACCATTAGCACTCAATGTTAGCTTATACACGAGTTAATTAATCCAAGATTAGCCCAATTTAATAGACCAGACAGGCCGTGATAAGGCCTGGTGCAGGCCGCTAAGCCAGATGATTGTTTACACTTAAAGACGGCCCGTGTGGGCCACCCAACAACCGAGGAGGGTCAGAAAAATCTAAAACTTTAGAAAATCATAGATCTCACTGGGCTTGTAGTCCATCGTGAACTGCGGACCCAGTGGACACCCAGAAGTACCATCTGGCGCTTGCCCAATGCGCCCCACCAATGCCAGATTAAAATCTGGCACTGACAAAAGAAACTGAGACTCCGGGCCTTCCAGCCGTCGGATTTCTTCCAAATTTATGGTGAAGGTTTAATGTATTTTTCAACGCCTGCCCACCAAATCTGGGCCCCGATCGTGGTACGATGACCGTTGATCGTAAATCGGACCCGTGCGATCAAACCCCATATCCGATCGCTCCCAAATTTTGCATGACCCTTCATCGGGCCATGAATCACTTACCCTATAAATTTCATGGCCAGAGGGCCACCAAAAATGCCCCATCAATCAAAATGGCCCCCAAAGGGCCACTTAAAGGTCAGAAGCGCTTGCTCAGATCATATATCCGTTCATCCGTTCGCCCTAAATTTTTACATGGGCCCTAATTGGGCCATAAGACACCTACCCACCGAATTTGGTGGCTTAGGGGGCGTTAGGACCATCCCAACTTCAATAGGGAGCCCTAGAAGGCTAGTTTGGGAAATTGTGGGAACTTAAGTGATTTGAGTCGTCCACTCTTATGCCAAGTTGAGGATTTCGGACCGTCGGTTTATTACCAAACTTTACCCGTGGATTAAGGATATTTCTCCGCTCACATCCGTATAGCCGCGGCCCCGATCGACCATCGGTGACCGTTGAACAGACTTCTAATCATATTGGTCGATCGGCGCGTCGGAATGGCGGGCCGATTGTGTCCATACGTAGATCATCATTAGGACTAACTATCCTACGGTGTATATCGACTAGTATACCCCATAGGCTAGAAAAACCCTCCCATAGGGTTAGTATAGTAAAGACCCAACACTTGGGGCCAATTGTACCAAAACTGGCACTATATAAAGGGTTTCATTTGGGCACCCCTCTCCCCATACGATTTTGCCCTAAGAAAAAAGGGGGAAAGAAAGAAGAGAGAAAAGGGAGAAGAGAAAGAGGAGAAAGGAGGAGGAAGAGAGAGTGAAGAAGGAGAAGTGTGGACCCTAGATCGAGGTGGGGCCCAAGGAAGCCAATCTTGCATCTTCCCACCTCTTTTCCAAGAAGAAACCTCACCCCACAACCGCCATTTCATCCGTTGAGCAACTAGGTAAGCTCCATTCCCTATTTTCTTTGAAACCCTTGTGATGAGGGAGATTTACTTGGGATTCTAACAAGCAAGTGGTCGCCTTTAGGGATTCCGACCGATCTACCCCGAAATCCACATCTCCTAGGTCGTTTCCAAGCCTCCAATGAATCCGAAGGTGCGGACTATTGTGCTTAGGTGGCCTTGCACCAATTTTAGTATGGGTTTAATGATTTTGATTGCTTGGATGCTATGATTGAATAATCTAGAGAAACCCTAGGAGTTGTATATTGTTGGAATTGTATGGATTGCATGCTTAAATTTCATATTTGTGTTAATCTTGCCTCTCACATGATTTGATATAAATTGATGATCTCATGTTTATGTCATGTTTGGTTTTCTTCACATGATGTTGCCCTAGCATGTATGTCTTACTAATCCTTATGCAATTTGGCTCTATGAGATGTAGGAAGTACTTAACTTCCTCCTCAACCCACACAACACACTTGCACTTGAATTTTACACATTGTAGCTTTGCTTGGTAGGAATTATGAGTTCTATGTTGAAAAATATGAATGTGTGATATTGCATATGCTAAATGACAACCTTGTTAATTGGCATGTTATGAATCACCATCCAAACTCTTTGGTTGGTCAGAAATACAAGGAGAACGAAGGCGGCCCCGTCGGTAGGACCGTCTTGAGGCTAAACCCATGGATTTGGGCGGGTGTGTTCGGGTGGCTGTAGTTCGACTACATGGGTCTCTTGTGCCCGAGGTCACTCGTCTCACGCTCGCTTGACTCGTGCGGTTTAGCCTACTATCTGACTAACCCTGTATGTTAACCCTTTGCTCACATATGTATGGAACATGAACCACCCTGCAACCATTGTAGCCCATTGATAATCCACTTGTAACTGGTCCACAGCCTCGTGAGCCGGGCATGGTAGAATGGGACACTGTGTCCGAGCTGTCGGCCTACGCTGGGGTACCGCGCCTCCCCGTAGTGACCGCGAGCGATCCCTTCCTTTTGGCACGCCTCATGTGCTTGAAGTCAGGGATGAGGAACCCGACGGGATCACGGATCGCGGTGCCCTGGCCTCGCGCATTGAGGGGTCTCGGCATCGCAACTAGTTGAGGGCATTGATACGTGGGGTGAATCAGTTTCCCAAACCTGCTGGATGAACGGAATTAACTAAGAACTTGGCTAACATATCATTGCATCGCATTAGCTAGGGTGGCGACTCGGCAGTCGAGGTCGCTCTGAGGGAGTGTTGTCATATGCGATCGTAAGATGGAGTCGCTTGAGGGAGAGTTGTGGCGAGGGCATGCATCATTTCATCCATCATGCATGCACATTAATAAGATTAGTTTAGTGACTGTGAATGATTGTTTTTCATTAAATCCGTAATATAACTGATGTTTGTGATAACTTGAGACTAATAGTTCACACTGAGTTGATCACTCACTCCCACTCTGGGATGGTGTTTTAAAACACCAACCAGATTCGCTCATAGATGCAGGTGATGCAGAATTTTGGAGCTGCGCGATGCGGGCCTCGAGGAGGACGACGAGCGGACTCAGCTCTACTCTTGTGGACATGATGTTGTTGTGATTTTGTTGAGTAACGCCTCAGGCGACCCTTTATTATTTTTGGACCTGTATATATGTGAGATATCTTTTATTTCAGTAGACTAGTGTGATTGTGCTTTGTGCCTCAGGTAATTCCAAATTGCGCAATTAAATTTGACTAATCATAAAAACCATAAATGCATGATAAGTGACACTCGGGAACTCGGGAGTCGAGTCTCTGCACGACCCCCGATTTTCCGGGGTGTTACAAATACACAACAGGTGAGCCTCGCACCTGGGCCTCAAATATATCATAACGGCCTCGCACCTATGCCTCATAGGTTAAGTGGGCTACATCACATGGGCCGCATTATATGGGTCGCACCATCGGACTTCATGTATATTAAATAGGTCGTGCCAGTGGGCCTCATATATATCAAGTCGGGCCCGCCCTTATGTATTTTAAGACCCGACCTATTCATAAGTTAACATAGAGATAGATGAAGTGAAAGCCAAATATCAGCTTGAGTGGGAACCATTGTGGCTCTTAAGAAGTTTTAAACGGTGGGTGTCACTGCACCCCATTGTTATTGCAAATGGTGGGGTTCGCGTAAACTTTTAGATCTGACCCATTCTTTTGCTCATGCCGCAAAATAATATCTCAATTGGTTGGACGGTTTGGATACAACACATACGTCATGGTGGGTCCCATAGATAAACAGCATGGATGGAGTAGGTGGGACCCACAGAGCTTGCTGCCGTGTACAACAGCAAGTTTACACGTCACAAGGCAGCCATATAGTTGCGGTACATGCAACTAATGTTGCCTTAAAGAACAGCAGAGGTGGATCCCTCATAGGGCCCACCCTTAAGTATGTTATAAAATATATAATATATATAATTAAAGTACAGGTGCTGCCAATGCAGCTTTATGCATTGAAGGGAGAGGTGGGTCCCACGTAGGGCCCACCACAACTTCAAGTATATTATATTATAATATAATATAATAATATTATACTTAATATACCAACCACGTCCAGGCCCTGGACGGCCTGGACATATACACATCACACGTGGGTGGGTCCCATGTAGGGCCCACCATCTTTTATATATATACACATGATATAATATATAATATATAAAATATATATAAGATATAATATATATATATATATATATATATATATATATATATATATATATATATATATATATATATATATATATATATATAATACATATGGATGCTGACGTCCAGGAGCATGGATGGCCTGAACAGTTGCATGCATCAAGGAGGGCCCCACACGTGGGGTGTGTCCCACCATCCAAGCACGGTGGACACCACACATACATGATGGTGTGGTCCACCTCAATGGATAGACGGCCTGGATGGGTCCCATAGACCCCACGGTCAGGTCACACTTCACTGTCAACCACCCCCACTAGGCAATCAATGCCAATACGCCAACATTGTAAGGAGGTATCTTTCACTCTGCCTACCACTGGAGCTAGGGTCTGGCCTAGCGTTGAAACGAGGTGTCTTTCACTCAGTCTACCACAAGAACTATGGATCTAGGAGGGATATATATAAAGGATGGCCCCACACGGACGTGGGTCCCACCGTCCAGGGATGGTGGATACGAGACACATCATAATGGGCACCACCATACACCGCTGGACGGTGTGCATACGAAACATACATCATGGTAGGGTCCACACGGGTGGACGGTGTGGGACAAACACTTACATCAGTGGGTCCCATGCGGGGCCCACCATAATGTTTATCTGCCATCCAAGCCATGGATAAGGTCACACAGACTAAGGCTCGAGTACTCGCTCGACTCGACTCGGAATACTCGACTCGTCTGAGTTAGAGCCGAGTACGAGCGGGTTTCCACGACTCGTTTACATAACGAGTAGAGTACGAGTCTAGAGGTACTCGACTCAGTACTCGACTCGTTCCTCTATATATAAGCCCGCCCCAAAAAACCCTACCCATCCTGTAACGCCCTGAAAATCGGGGGTCGAGCATAAACTCAACTCCCAAGTTCCAGAACATCACTTATGCAACAAAATGAATGATGATTGAATGTTGACTGTATTCGTGCATTGAACATGAGTGGATTAAGCCAAAACAGCATATCATACTCCAGAGACAGTTAAATTTGCAAGCGGAAGACTGTGATAGATAGATAAAATATATAAACTATGATGAGTCTCCAGAGTGTGATAACATTACCAGGTTAAGTAATTACAAGTATAGTTCTAAATTATACTAAATGTGAGGAAGTGTAATGTCTCCTATCCCCAGTACCATAGCCCCGTCAATACAATATCAGGTCTTCATTGACCTGTCAGAGAGATATAGATAGGAGAACTCCTCCTATCATCATAGAAGTAGTCCGGCTCTGCTTCACAAGCATCGCCATCACCTGAAACTCAACAAATCTGGTTGGTGTGTACAACACCGTCCCGTAACGTGGGAGTGAGTAGCTAACTCAGTGGAACAATAAAGCATAGGTTAACATGTTATCAACACAGTCAAGCAGTAATGATAAAGCAGTAAAATCAAACACTCCTAGCTACTCTTATTAATGCAAGTATGGATGCATGTATGATGGATGCCCTCACCGACATACTCCCTCATGCGACACCATCTCACGCTCGCGGCATGCTTTCATCCCATAGTGCTCCACATCTTCTAGGCACATGCAATGCATGATGAGCATGATTACCGAGTTTTTAATTAGTCCATTTCAAACAGCAGGATTGGGAAACTAAGGTACCTCCCTTGTATCATTCCCAAACATGATCCATTCTAGGGTCGTCAGTCCTAGTTAATATCAGACAATGGTGTGTTTTCTAGGTTACTGCAGAGGCTGTCAGGGCTGTTACGCACAAAGGTTACACCACTCCCCCATCACCCCTTAAACGATTCATCACAATACAGAAACAGGCCTAGTTCATACTCTATATACCGCGGCACACCCTAAGGCGCACTGCGATTTCAGAGTATGCTCGAGGTCACTACAAAGGGTTGTCAGGGCTGTTACGCACAAAGGTTGCACCGCTCCCCCATCACCTTATCAATGTAGGCCGACAACACGAATATAGTGTCCCATACTACCATAATCGGCTCACGAGTTTGGTTGCTCACTGGTCACTACGGGGAGGCACGTGGCCCCAGCGTAGGCCGACAGCTCGACCACGGTGTCCCATACCACCATGCCCGGCTCATGAGTCTTAGCGGATCGAGGTACCATGGTTAAAAGGGATTCCACTGGTAAGTTTGGTACCCTAGGTTCAAGCAGAGGCGTCCAAACATGGTGAACATACATAAGACAGATCGGGTTACTTGACGAGCTCGGCTAGATCGAGCGCACATCAAGTTGAACGATATGAAGCGCATGAGCACTTCGTGTGGCCAACCACTATCGCCAACCGAAGTACGACTCGAGTTCGTCGAACACATCTCACGTGGCAAATGAATCACAGCCACGAATTCAACTCTGGTACCGATTGTCTGGACTATAATCATAGCCCCAAACACAATCAATTGCAGATAGATAAAGCAGTAGTGAATCAAGATTCAACTCATACAATCAAGGTCTGGTATTATCCGTTTAGGGCTGCCAGGGCTGTTGCACGCATTCGTTGCTCCACTCCCCCATCACCCATGACGGATCATACAACGTAAATATGAATTTAAACATATGCATTACATAGATAAAATCATAAAGCAGTTGAGTATGTTATGAAGCACAACACAAGCATGAGTTTGTACATGTTCAATTCCTAATCACACAACTATCCAAGGAGATCATACACATAGTTAAAAGAGGTTGAGAATCATATCTCAACACCCTTATACATTACAATTTGCTAACTACTACTCATTCAGTCAAGAAACACTTTAAAAAACATACATCAACATACATGACATATGTCGATCACATAGGCATTAGGCCAAATCCTTTCACTAGGGAGTTGCCCCAATCATAACACGCGTACACCCACGACGGATAGTCATGGCAAGTAGGAATCCAAGTTCCATATTCATTCAGTCATTTCCACAAACACTTGGGCCACATATTTTAGCATATATAGTGTTTATTGGCCGTGGCGTGATTTAGGGCAAATCCTTTCGTCAAAGGGGTATCGCCAATACAACAATCATGAATCCATGACAATTAGTCATGGCGAGCACAAATGAGAATTCTATACTCATTCAGTCATTTTCACAAACACTTAGAATACACTATTACAACATACATGGTGTATGTTAGCAAAACATGTATTAGGGCTATCCTTTAGCCAAGCGAGTATTTTATCCATGTATAATATATTACTGCAGCAAATAATCATGATAAATACATCTCCAAAATTTATACGTATACAGTATTTTCTAGAATACGCAATTTCAACATACATAGTGTATATAAGTAAAACATGTATTTAGGCGAATCCTTTCGCCAAATAAGTATTTTATCCATATATCGTATATCCATACAACAAATAAATATGTCAAACACATTTCCAAAAAATATACGTATACCGTACTTTCTACAAATACCTAGAGTATGTAGAATTCCATATTTTTCATCTTTAATCGAAACAGAAAACAGACAGCACTTTGTACATGTGCAATTGCATGCAGATCAGGAATCTATCATTATCTGACATTGAAAGCGTTGAAAACCATAACCTATACACCTAAAGTCCGCACCTTTTGTCGTAGAATCGTAACGGAGTCGATAGGTTTGTCAAGCTTCTGTATTTGGCAATTTAGTAACCTATAGAATGAAATAGGTTAGATATTTCACAACCTACAACTGTCTAAACCCCAAAACAGATTAGGGTTAGGGTTTCTTACCTAGAAATGACGCCGGAAACGCCGGGAAAGCAATGAGAATCAGGCGGTGGAGCCCGAATAGCGGCAGGGAAGAGTGGCAGGGAGATTCTCCCACAGCTCCCACACTTTCTCTCTCTTTTCTCTCTTCTCAATCTAAGTTTTCTCTCAAATTCGTATGGCTGCAATGAGAGAGGGTTTAAGGTCCTTATATAGCCTAAAAACTCACCGAAATAGACTCCTAGGCAAAGTATACTTAGGTTATAACCAAAGCAGGGCAATTTCAGCTCAACGGAGGACTTCTGGCGGGCCTCCTTGAGCCAAAGGTCGGACTTAAGTTCACTAACGCTGGATCTACGTTCTATTAAGTTTTCATTTCAGTGGGATTTCCAGATCACGCGTGGCGGACCAGTTTTAGTTCAACGGTCAGCGGATCTCGATCGGAGATTCCGAGTACATGTAAATGTGTATGAAATTTCTCCTGATCCGAGGGTGTAATTTGCTCTGATTCTGACGGTCTGGTTGCTTAATACTGATCCGCAAGCGAGTGGTGCCAGATTACTATTCAAGATATTTTATTTTGAATTAATTTCACATTTCTCACACTCTTCACTCCGAGCTCAAGCGAATAGCGCTGGGACACTATTTGGATTTGATTTCCAAGATGGTTGTCAAGCCCAGCGAGGTGGTCCTAGTTCCTTAACTTCGTGTTAATCGAACTTCCGACGTGCGGTCCAGATCCGATACGGAGTTTCGATATGCTCCCGTGAGCAGCCGGGTAATAAGATTGATCCTAGGTTTTAGGGTAACATAGCGTCAATGATTCTACAACTTTTGGGTCTTGCAGATCGTATTTAAAGTGATTGGTGCTAATTTTACAGGCACTCTAGTTTAACACTAGCTAAATCTCACTTAATTTCTAAAGGGTTTAGTCCTATAAGATTTCTGTCTGAGGTGGTACCTAGGCCTTTGTAATTTGTATATAAAGTGAACCGAGTTATACTACTTAGCTAGTTTAAGTTAGTGTCTAGGATGAAAGTACTTAGAAAGATTGAAGAGCAAGGTGGTGAAGGATGGGATTTGTGAAAGAAATGGGTTCACAAGCGATTTTAGCCTTTGGGACTGAGTTTTGACAAGTTGATAAGGTGTTAGGATCGACCCATTGCCTAAGGACGTCTAATCCGAGGTTGGCAAAAATCCGGGATGTTACACATCCACCCGTTTTTCATTTTCAACCAGAGCGAGTAGCCAAGCGCTCAAAAAACCCTACCCCACCCACCCGTCATTTTCAACCAGCGAGCGCCCAAACCCTTCTTCCCACCCGTTTGAAAAAAAAAACCCTCTCTCTCTCCCCTCCCTCTTTCAGCGTTCGTCCGGACTCCGGCCGTCCCTCTTCTTCCCTCTCTCTCTCTCTCTCTCTCACTTGCCCCTGTCCCAAAAAACCCTACCCCACCCACCCATCATTTTCAACCAGCGAGCGCCCAAACCCTTCTTCCCGCCCATTTGAAAAAAAAAACCCCCTCTCTCTCTCTCCTCCCTCTTCCAGCGCTCGTCCGGATTCCGGCCATCCCTCTTCTTCCCTCTTTCTCTCTCAAACTCGCCCCTGTCCCCTGTCCGGCAGTGATAGATCCTACCACTCGTCCCTGCGGCCTGTCGGTGCCCCTGTCCGGTGACGGAGCTCGTCCCTACCAGTCGTCTGGTTTAAAATCGTCCCTGCCAGGCTACCACTCGTCATCGCCCTGCCCTGCACGCAACTGTCGGTCGTTCCTGCCCAACTCGCCCGGTAATGTGTGGAGTTTTTATTTTTTATTTTTTATTTTTAGAAATTGTTTAATATATGCTAATATAGAATTTGTTTAACATAAATTTGGGATTAACCTGATATTTGTGTTTTCCCTAAATATTCGGTGGATAATCAGTTATTAATATAGAATTTGTTTAATATAATTTTGTTAATCAGTTGTTAATATATTTCATATTTGTGTTAATATAGAATTTGTTAATCAATTGTTAATATATTTGTGTTAACCTGATATTTGTTAATATATTTGTGTAACGTGTTAATATATTTGTTAATATATTTGTGTTAACCTGATATTTGTTAATATAGTTGTTAATATATTTGTGTTAACCTAATATTTGTTAATATATTTGTGTTAACCTGATATCAGTTGTTAATATATTTGTGTTAACCTGATATTAGTTGTTAATATATTTGTGTTAACCTGATATTTATGTTAATATAGAATTTGTTAATCAGTTGTTAATATATTTATGTTAATATAGAATTTATTTAATATAATTTTGGGATTAACCTGATATTTGTGTTTTTCCTAAATATTTGGCATAGATATGAATTATTTGAATTGTTCTAGTTGTAGACTTGTAGTATAGGATAATCAGTTGCCCATTTGAGGATTTTTATGTTGCCAGACATAGATTCAGTGTGTTCTTAGATGCATAGAAATTGCTCAAATTGTCCCTTTTTGGACAGTTTAGGGTTAGATAAATTATAGTGTCTTCATTTATTCCAATTTAAATGTATATGCCTATTCTGGTTACGTCTCTCCTTTTTCTCTCTGAATATTTTTATGTATTTATTTCCGTCGTCAAATGTCCACACTTTATGTTGATGATTGACATGGGAATCAAATACAAGATTAATATATTCTGGAGAGATAAGGGGAGATGCTGCCGAAATTTCGGCGTAGCATTTAAATTGAAAAATGAAGCATTACAATCCATCTAACTTTGAATGGGTGACTGATTTAGACAGTTAAGTAATTATGCCCGTCTAGACCCTAGGTAATAGTTAACATATCGAGAACTTAATTTTATAGATGGCTAGTCAAGACGAAAGTCCAAATACCCCTAGAATGGGTGCATCGGCCACATCTCCTCTAATAGTAGAGGGATACACAGACACGTCAACCGCATGCAAAGGGAAGAAGAAGAGATCAGCAGTGTGGGATGATTTCGAAGATGTGACAGTTAACGGTGTACAGAAGATAAAGTGTAATCACTGCAAAGGGTTATTCAGCAAGATTCTAGGAGGATCTACGACACATCTAATTAGACATTTGAAGACGTGTCTTAAGAAAGCAAGACTCCCTCCTCCCGGCCAACAGACGCTGTCATTTACGAGGTCAGAAGAGGACGACTCCTACGGCGTAGTGTCCACTCATAAGTTTGACAAGGAGAAGCTAAATGAGTGGTTTGCTAGATTAGTGATTTTGGAAGAAAAATCTTTCAGAATGATTGAAAGTAAAGGGTTTAGGGCTTTCTGTCAATTCTTTAACCATTGGGCCGAGAATGTCTCCCGCATCACAGTGCAGAGAGAAAGCATGAAAATGTACGCAAAGGAGAAGACGAAACTGAAAGAAGTTTTGGATTCAGTGACTAGAATAGCTTTGACTTCTGATTTATGGACGGCGTCCAATCAAAGAAAAGAATACATTTCATTAACCGCTTACTATGTCGATAAGGATTGGAAACTATGCAAGAGAATTTTGAGCTTCAAACACCTTCCTCCTCCACATACTGGTTTACTTATTTTAGATTGCATCTATAGTTGTCTAGAAGGCTGGGGCATTGAGAAGAAAATTTCAGCAATAACTTTAGACAATGCTTCAGCAAATGACAGTGTCATTTCATGCTTACGTAACCAGTTCAGGGCTACAGGAAATTTATTTTTTAAAGGAAAAATATTCCAGGTTAGATGTTGTGCCCATATTGTAAATTTGATTGTACAAGAAAGGCTGAAAGCAATTGACGACACTATAGAGAACATAAGAGAAAGTGTGAAATATATAAGGGGGTCGCCATCGAGACTGAGTGTATGGAATGACATCATCCAACGTTTGAATGTGTCATCTAAAAAAACGTTGAAGTTGGATGTCTGTACACGTTGGAACTCGACCTATGAAATGTTAGATGCGGCAATGGAATTACAGCTTACATTTCCTGAATACGCGGCACATGACAGAACGTATTCTTGGTTGCCGAACATAGATGATTAGGCCAAAGCATAACAAGTTCACACATTTCTCCAAGTTTTCTACGATTGCACGAAGATTTTTTCTGGGAATCAGTATCCAACCGTGAATCTGTTTCTTCCGTCTCTTTAGAAGATTAAGGATGCTCTGCAGAAAAATGCTAGTGCGGGTCCAGATTTCATATGCCAGATGACAGTTGGTATGAAGATAAAGTTCGATAAATACTGGGACGAATGTCATCTGTTGATGTCCTTAGCAGTTATTCTTGATCCCCGTTGTAATATGGGATTGGTTAGCTTTATTTTCATGAAGCTTTATCCTACTAAAAGAGCGGCAGCAGAGACGTCTAAGGTTCGTGAAGCCCTTGAAGATCTGTATAAATCGTATATTAATACTTTACCTGCAGCGGGTGTTGAAGAAAGTAGAGATGCGGATATTTCTGTACCTGGTAATCCGGATGTGCTAAATGAATACATATCATATTTGGTACAAGCACGAATGGGAGTTGATACTAAGGAATCAGAGTTAGAAATGTACCTCAAGGAGCCAATCGTAGTACGAGCTGAATTTGATGTGTTGGAATGGTGGAAGATGAGGGTTAGTGAATCAAAATACCCTACATTATCTGTGATGGCACGAGACATATTATCAATACCAATTTCAACAGTGGCATCAGAATCCGCATTCAACACAGGGAACAGGGTTGTGAGCAAGTATCGAAACTCACTTTCGCCAAACACAGTTGAAGCGTTGATTTGTACGCAAGATTGGTTGCGCCCGATATGGGGAGGAGATATGAATGATGATGATGAAGAAGAGGAGATTGAAATTCGTGACGAGTCTCTACCTACAGATCAGTAATTATTTTCAGTTTTTCAATTTTTTTTGGCTGAATGTTGAATGATCTGTAATATTATTTCACTACAACTGCAAACACGAAAGTGTTGGTCCTTTTGGAATGTGGTTTGAAAGACTTTGAATCTTTAATATTTATTTACATATGTCTGTTCATTTGCTTTTATTTTTGAATTTTGATACATTTATATTGCTTTCTTTTGTTGCTATATCAACTTCAATTTATTTATCAATATTCTAATTTTTTTATTAAAAATTGAATGTAGATATGTCGTCATCTGAGTCATCGACAAACATTTGGGACTATGCTTCCTTAGTTGAATCACCGCCACGGTCTGGAAAAATAAAGATTAAGTGTAGTTTGTGTGGCGCAAAGTTTGTGCACAAGACTAATCGATTTTGCCTACACTCATCATGTCGAGATGGTGATGTAAAACCATGCCCCAATGCCCCTAAGGATGTCCAAATTCTTTTTCAAGCCCTGTTAGATTCGAATAGAAAGCCTTCCACTCCATCCAAACCTTCTGCTTCTGGATTTGGTATACAAATGACATCCACAAAAGATGCAGAGGAGGAAGCCAGATTAAAAGCTTTGGAGGAAGAACAATTCCAAATCGCCATAAAACTCAGTATGGAAGATGTTTCTATACTTCAGCGATATTCGAGTCAAAGACAACACGATGTTGAAGCAGGGTCGAGTTACTTGTCAAGTACGACAAACAAGAAGAAGAAAAAGAGTAACAAATTGAAATTCCTGACTCGTCTCGGTGAATTTTATAAGGCATTGGGTACTACATACAATTCTTCACACAAAGCAAGTTTGAAAAATCTAGTTGAAAGTGTAGAAGAGCACGAAGGAAAAATCTCTTCGCCTTCTGACTCAGAGGAAGTGAATCAATTTGTATATGAAAAAATAAATAGTACTTCCGATGGATCAGACGACAATACAGGAACAGGAAGACACTCATCTTATGGAGGTTGTTAGTTATAAATTGTCATTTTAAACAATGTAATGTAATTATGTAAATACGTTAATGTAATTATGTAACAATGTAATGTAATGATGTGCATTTTATATATTTTATTGTTTCATTTAACTTCGAATTTCAATTGACAATCGAATTGAAATTCAAATTAATCTCAATTTATAACTCGAACTTGGCTCAAAGCTCGAACTCGTTACTTGAAAACCCTACTCGAATTGGGCTCAAATTCAGACTCGGACTCGAACTCACCTCGAAAACTCGCACTCGGTACTCAACTCGTGTGCTCGTACTCAGACTCGACTCGAAAACTCGGACTCGACTCTACTCGTTTACTACTCGTACTCGGGCGAGTAGAGTACGAGCAGGGGGGCCTTGCTCGTTGGCTGAGTAGAGTCGAGTACGAGCAGCACTCGGGCGTTAAGAGCCGAGCACGAGTAGGGCGATACTCGACTCGACTCGACTCGTGTACAGCTCTCTCTTTCTCTCTATATGTGTGTGTGTGTGTGTGTGTGTGTGTGTGTGTGTGTGTGTGTGTGTGTATATATATATATATATATAATATATATTGTTAGCTTGTCAGTACATGCACTCCATGTTAGCCACCCCCTACGTCCAGCGTCCAGGGACGCTAGACGGGATGGATAAACACAGCATCATGGTGGGCCCCACATGGACGTGGCCCACGCTTTATCAAGGTGGGTCCCACATGAACGTGGCCCACCTAATGAGTCTGATATTTATGTTTTCTCATCATCCATAAGGTAGGGTCCACATGACTTGGACGGTTTGGATAAGACATACATTAAGGTGGGGTCCATCTAAGTGGGCCACACATCACACAAAACTGAAAAAGAGGGAGAGAGAGAAGCACCCACTTTAGATCTTGGACTTCTTCTTCCACCAATGTGATCTAAAGCTCCAAGGGAACAAGATTCAATGGTTGGGATTGATTTTGGAGGGTTGGATTTGGGGGTGGAGAGCTTGCAAAGGGTTGGAAATGGAGAGCTCTCATGGATGTTGGGAGCTCTCTCTTGCTAGGAAATAAGAAAGAAAGAGGGAGGGAGAGAGATAAGAGAGAGAGAGAGAGAGAGAGAGAGAGAGAGAAAGGAGAAATTATTGCTTTTTCTGGCTAGGCAATCATGAGTTGTAAGGGAGGCATGGGCTAAGGTCATTATGAGTTGTAAGAGCATGCCTAGGGCTATGGGCTAGGGCTATAGCTAGGGTGATGTCACCCCTACGGTGACATCATCCTCATGATGATGGTTGCTAGGGAAGTGTGCAATCTGGATAGGTGGGTTCGGTAACGCGCGATCCACGACCATTATCATGCGCGGTCCACAACTTATGATCTAAGCGTCGGATTGGCGCATGAGACGCGGCGTTGGAACCCCGGCGACAATGCGGTCATGACAGTACAAGTTTCGACTCGATCCGACTCAGATATACTGGCCACGACTCAAGATTGCGCGCAAATGCCGATAAAAGATCGCGGGTTGCCAGAATTCGACCGGAAGGACCGCGGAAGCCTACGAAACGATACAGTCTAGGACATGGGTCTTACACTTTTCAATTTTAATTTTCCACAAATAAGAACACGGTTACATTCAACAAGCTCCCCTTCATAGGAACCATAGGATCAAAGAAATCGATCACTATGTCAAAGAAGGGGAATGGGCCTTTCCGTGAGAGACACCGGTCCCTCAAACAAGCCGTACAGAAGTAGAGGAATTGCGAGAGCAACTCCAAACCATGCAAAACTAGCTTCAAAGACAGTAAGGGGTTGATCTCCCCTAAAAAAAAAATCAGGGACTTCTGTGCCTTCCCTGATGCACAAGTACCTCGGAACTTTAAGGTACCTAAATTCAAGAGATACGACGGCAGTGGACGTCATACGGCACATCTCAAGGCATTTCGTGGGGAATTGAATGCAGCAGCAGGGAAAATTAGAGCCTTGATTTGCCTATTCTAAAAGTCTCTGAAGGGTGATGTCCTAGACTAGTACACTTTCCTGGATTGTCACAGAATCAAGACATGGGAACAACTCTTACAAGCGTTCATCGATAAGTTTGCCTAAAACCTCAACATGGCTTCGAGGAGAGCAGACTTGGTAATCTTGAAACAACAAGGTGATGAAATATTATCTGCATATGTGGGACGATGGCGAGCAATGGCCGTCAGAATGCGCATCCCAATCGATGATGAGGAGAAAATCTCTATGATTGTCCATTCAACAAATTCAGGCATCTCCGGTTATTTGATCTCACATTCTTAGGCAAATTTCGCTCAACATATCCTCGCTGAAGAGCAAGTAGAAGCAGGAATACATGCAGGTACGATCTCCCCATGGCCTCATCAGACTACTCTAGCAAAATGGAACAAAGTTGAAGAAAGTCCCATGGGATACAGGAATAAAAGCTGTAATCACTCTACCCATCGCCCAACAGAAACAAATAAGATCATCACCACAACTCAAGGCACCCAACATGCACCTCAACAAGGACGACAATAGTACTAGCAATACCACCCCTCAGCATCAACAACAGAGATACTAACCACCACCTTCACCGCAACAAAATCCATAACCACATCAACAATAGCAACACCCCAGGGAAATGCCCAGTACCCCCATCAGAACCGACAGATGACCAAGGAGTTTAGGAGATTCACCACACTCACACAAATGTACAACCAAATTATAGCGATATTAATGTAGAAACAACTCACTCCCCTACAACTCAAACCACCTCCAAATCCTCTGTCGTTGAATTATGATGAGAATGAGTATTGTGCTTTCCACCAAGGCCGAGGTCACTTGACAAAAAGATGCTTCTCCCTAAATCATGCAATCCAAGACCTCATCAATAGTAAAAAGATTTCCATTTTTAGGTCTCAGAACTGCTTCAACGGCTCCTACAAACATTAGCCAGAATCCCCTGCCACAACATCAATCAGACCCCAACTCATCAAGTGGTCCAACCATCAATGACATAAAAAAGGAAAGCATTAATCGCTTCTTCTCTCTTATACGATCTATCCACACCATCTTGGAAGATCACTCAAATGCACTATTTGTCTTGCAAGGGGCATTCCTGACCCCTCTCCCAGTAGCCGAGCTAGTCAACCTTCAAGGAAGGATCACTCCCTATTTCCTCTCACTGTCTCATATAAACAATCAGCCGTGAGAGTCGATGGTATTGGAAGGCGCCCCCTCTAACTTCGAACCAGTTTTTTGCAAGGGGAACCCCTGAGTCATGAATCAATAGTCCTAGAGGGGGCTTTCTCCCTACATCCATCATCATTCCCATTAATTTGACAAGAGGGAGCTCGCAGAAGAGTGCAACAGGAGCTAGTAGTCTTGGAAGGAGAGCCCACAGCATATGAGCCAATTATCTTACAAGGGGATAAAGGGTAGCCCAAGTAATCACCGAAAAATCACTTAGGGCACCTTTTCGCAAGGCACATCTGTAACGTCCCAATTTTCGGGACCCGAGTATACAACTCGTTTCCTGAAAACCTGGGCGTTAACTGGTAATCAAATAAATAATCAAACCAAATCAAAGTGCGATTAATGGAACCAAGCGTAGTATAAATGTAGCTCAAGCAATAACAATATCCTGGGCTACTCAGCTGGGGGCCATATACAAAACCACAAATCTCAAAGTGTACTGAAATGATAATAAACAAATAGTCTACTAATTTAATCCAAAATAAGCAGTTGCCTCCTGGTACAGCGCATCCTCAAATGGCTCCTTCTCTGCTACGACAGTAGTAGTCTCATGGTCCTCTACGTAGTCGTCCGTCCCGGCACCTGTATCCTCTATACGGTTGAACATTGATGAATGAGTAGCTAGCTCGGTGTGATATTTCCTCAAGATTACACATTGCCGCCCTAGACAAGAAATAACATAAAACATCCAGGTAACCCAAAATATAGTAAATGTAGTCTTATTATATGCATGGATGCATGAATGCAATCATCGCCCCGGGGATGCTCATCCGTGTGGACATTGGGCTCGTCACCCATGCAATCATCGACTTGAGAACACTCATCTAATTGGACAAAATACATACATCACGTACGATAGGGATAGATGCTGGTCTGTGCCATGTATGCATGATTAACTAAACTATTATTAGTCCAGTTACAATCAGCCAATTTAAATAAGCTCAAGGTCACTACGGGGGCTCGTCACCAGCATAGGCTGACAGCTTGAGCGTAGGTCCCATACCACCATCCCCGGCTCATGAGTCTACTGCCTTAGGGTATGTATAGAGCCCATTAACACATGGCCAATCAATTCTTAATACAAGGGAACTACCACCATATGCCGACAAGGAATGAAGTATCGAAAGCATTAAATGCAACAATTAAAATGAGACGGTATGTATGGTTCAATACGAGTAAACAATGATGAGATTAAATGTTGCACGGTTCATTCCATAGTCAGGTAAGTAGAATCACTCCATATATGGTAAGCCCCATGAATCAATTGCCACTAATCATAGCCTCTATGTTGAGGATCTATTTTCATCACCATCCGTTCTGTTACACCCTAAGCTTGGACTCTTTTTAAATAGGAGTTTCCATAGAGAGATTTCAACAAGATGTGATTTACAACCAATACAAACATATGAGGATGCAACATGAAGATGTAAGCATGATTCAATACTGTAACGCCCCGAATTTCGAGGGTCGAGCAAAGCTCAACTCCCGAGATCCAAGTCATCACTTATACAACATAGATAATGGTGTTTAAATGTTGTCCATATTAGTGCATTAAACATGAGTGGGATTACACTAAAATAGCATTTTATACTCCAGAGGTAATTTGATTAAGCAAGCGGAAGACTGTAACATGCATATTTGAATAAGTAAGCGATTTACAGCCTCTAGAGTATAAGTATGTAACTGGGCTGAATGTTTACATGTATTGTTTCCAAAATTTACAAAATAACAGAACATAAAGTGTCCAACTATCCCATAACCCTGTAATCATGGCGACGCAGCTCTAGGTCTGCACAGACCCACCTGAGAGCTGCACATATGAGAACTCTTCCTCCTCGTCTATGAAATCCAGCTTCGTCGCGTAAGCCTCATCGTCATCTGCAACTAAACCAGAGTCTGGTTTGTGTTTTAGAACACCGTCCCAGAGTGGGAGTGAGTGATCAACTCAGTGGTACTATAAGGCAAAGGTTAACATGTTATCAATTCAATCAAGTAGTAATGATAAAGCAGTACAACAATAATTCTTTACTACTCTTATTAATGCAAAGATGATATGCAATAATGATGCATGCCCTCGCCTGCATTCCCTCAGCGACTTCATCAACCATTCGCGCATGGAAAACTCTCTAAACGTGCGCTTCCTCGCCAAAGCACATGTAATGCAGTGCATGGTCGTGTTAGCTAAGTTTTTAATTAGGCTTATTCATACAGCAGATTCAGGAAGCTAAGGTCCTCCCTTTATATCAATTACCCAAGCGGGGATCCATCTAGGGTCGTCAATCCTAGTTAATCACATACGTTAGGCAAGTTGTAGGGCATCACCCCTAATGAAAACAGTGGATATGCAAGTTCAAGTGTTTATACTCGAGGTCATTACGGGAGGCTCGTCACCTGAATACAGTGTCCCATACCACTGTCTTCGCTCACAAGTTTGGATTGCTCACTGGTCACTACGGGGAGGCTCGTCACCCCAGCGTAGGCCGACAGTTTGACCACGGTGTCCCATTCCATCATGCCCGGCTCATGAGTCTTAGCGGATCATGGTACCATGGTTGAAACGGGTCTTTACATTGGAAAGTGGTACCTTAAATTCAAGCAGTAGTGTCCATACATGGTAAACACACAATAGGCGAATCGGTTTATTAGAAAAGTTCGATTAGTACAAGCGCACGCTGAATTAATCGACATGGAGCACATAAGCACTCCATGTGGCCTAACCACTGTCGACAATCATCGTACGACCCGGATTCACCGAACGCATCAAATGTGGCGAGATTAATTCGACCACCCAAACGGAAATTGTTACCGATTGCCTGGACTAGGTTGTAGTCCCAATCTTACTCAGACATAGCATGTGAATACATGTGATAATCATATAAGCATTTAACAAATAATCCAAATACAACACTCATTTGAGCATTTTATCAAACACATTGAACTTGTCGCCAAACGCTTGCATTAAATCCATAAATCGCATAGCGGCGATATGATTTCATGAAAGAAGCTATACATATGATTAAAGAATTAAGAATCATATCTTAATACACTCAATAAATCCAACCATCAACATTTTCTCATTCAGACATTATATCAAACACTTAGACTACACATTACTACATCATAGACTAAATTAGTTACGACATATATTATGGCAAATCCTTTCACAAAGAGATTGTCATGCATATAACAAACATGAATTCTAGATTAATAGTCATGGGAAGCACAAATCATAATTGCAAGTTCATTTAAACATTTCAACAAACACATGGAATGCATTATATATTCACATATTTTATACACATGTATAATTTATTGAATACGTCGTAACTAAGATCATATGGCAATAATCAAGTTAGACATAAATCATTGCTGACATTGAAAGCCTTAAAAACCCTAACCTAAACGTTTATAGTCCGCACCTTTCATCAGTATACTCGTTACGAACTCGGTTCGCATCCTATGTTCCCAAATACAGCACAACAGGTACCTAAATCAGGAAATCCGTTAGCTAGGTTGACAAACAACTATTCTATACCATAACTACGGCGTTAGGGTTTGAATTTCTTACCCAAATCATCGTTGAAACGAGTTGTGTAGCATAAGCGAGAGGTGTATCGGTGCGTGGTGTTGTGGGAAAAATACCAGCAAAGATTTCCTAGAAATCCTTCTTCCTTCCTTCCTCTTTTCTCTCCTTTTCTCTCTCTCTCTCTCTCTCTCTCTCTCTCTCTCTCTCTCTCTCTTTAGGGTTTTTAGGAAATTCGTATGAGGGAGAGAAGGGGTGGTTTAAGGGCCTTATATAGGCTCAAAAGTGATGTAAATGGCCCCAGGGCCATGGTATACTTGGGTTATAGCCAAAAGGTGCCTGTTTTTGACGAATGTGACTCATCTGGTGGTCCATTACTCACTTACGGCAGGGAGCAAGTTCCCTGACCATGGATCTAGGCCAGGATGCGATTTCAGCGCATTTGGATAGGTCGATCAGCCGTGATGAACTTGTATCAGATTAACGGTCGTTGTCACTCGATCAGGGCCACAAGTACACAAATATGTGCCAGAAAATTTCCCTGATCCATGGGTGAAGTTTTGTAAAAAACTGACGGTCTGAAATCTTCAATTTCACCCGCAAGCGAATGACCTAATTTACTTAAGTTCTAGTTTATTTTCTAAAGATATTCGCGTTTCTCACACACTTCGCTCAGGGCTCAAGTTGTGCGTTTCTGGATACTATTTGGGCTCGATTCCCACGATGGTTGTCAAGCCCAATAAGACGGTCATAAGCTTATAGTTTCGCGGTCATCGGACTTTCGACGTGTGGTGTAGGTCCGATACGGAGTTTCAATGTGCTCTTGAGAGCAACAGAGTTTTAGGTTTTCTCCTAGGTTTTTAAGTAATGTTGAGTTAGTGATTTTAATGGTTTTGGGTCTTGTCATTCGTATAGATAGTGGTTCGAGCTAATTCCACAGAATACGGTCTTTGGTGATTTCTGCCTGAGGCGGTACTTGGGTCTTTGTACGGATTTTTCCGAGACGTTACAAATGCTTAAAGAAAAACTTACATATGTATACAATTCAAGAGTCAAGTGCCCGTAGCTTATCAGTTCTAAACATGTAATTATAGTAAACTGATCAAGAGTCTAAGACATGCTTTTAGATAGAACTAATCAAGCGATTTAACGAATTCCAATAACATGTGATAGTGTAAACAACTCAAATGATTGGTCCTATGACATATAGTGAAATAGATTAAGAGTTTGGTCACTTCTAAGATATATATAATAGCTAATTAATGGTTAGGTAAAGCAAAAAGGGCATGTATTCAAACAACAAGTTGAATGATCATCCACTCCTAGGATATTATTTGCAACTGTCATAAAAGACTATCCCTAAACCAGTTTAGAGATGAAAAGCTCAAGGGGAAGAAAATCATCACCAGAAGAGTCATTGTACGTCCCTTGATGCGAATTCCCTCGAGAAGTTAGTCACTCAACGTTACTCAAATAGTCCCCTAGAGAATTTGCTTGCATTAGACAACAAGTCCTAGAGTTTTAAGCATATTAAAGATTGGTGGGGGTTTGAAAGGCCCATAACTAAGATTGTTTGGGCTTTCATCAAGGGAACCAGGCCCACCAAACACTTGCCCCAACAAGTGGCATGACTGGGCTTAATTTGGGCCTGATCTGGCCCAACTTGATGGCTCCAAGGGTGGCCCACCTGCAGCAGGGTGCGGCCCACCTGTTTGTCAGGTGCGGCCCACCAGTTTTTGGGATGTGGCCCACCTGCAGCGTGCAGGGCCCGGGTTTGCACAGGCCTGCTGCCTGATTACAGGGCCGATCTTGGGCTGATTTTAGCCCACTTCTGGGCCAGCTTTCAACCTAGATAACAACCCAATGAGAGGCCGATCTCAAGGGCCCAGGTAGGGGTGATGCTCTGGCCCATCTGGAAGCTCTCTTGAGCCCACTTCCTTGGCCTATTATATGGTCTGATTTTAGCTAGCACCATGACTTAGATTGTCACGCCCCAAACATGGAAACCGGGCTCACAAAGGGAGGGAAATCCTACCACTATCGATATAATCATCAAACACCTAAGAGATGGGGACAACGCCCATGAATCTCAGTATCTTGCTCCCAAAATGCCTCATCAGCACTACAATGACCCCACTAATCTTCGAATCCTGGATCAGAAATGATCGAAAATTGAATACTATGCAGCCTCACAATCTCAATGGTAGGGGAGGTATATTAGAAAATCTCTAAGTTATTCGAACTCAGGGATCTAACTATTCTAAGTTCTCAACAATCATAAAGTGTAGGGTAGCTATCAACAGATATGTGATGTTATCTTCAGGTATTCCCAAGTTATGCTCTGATACCAACTTCCGTCACACCCCAAACTCGGAAACCGGGCTCACAAAATTTTCAATCACCGAATCCGGTGTCGACAGCCTCCGTAGTACCCCATTTTCGGCTCCCAGCGTCCATATGCCAGATTTCGATCCTGGGATTATACGATGAGGATTTTTCAATGTATATTTAACTCGTAATAAGCATAAACGCAAGTTTACCCAAATCACAAAGGCAACATCATCATCACATATCCACTAATATAAATATTTGAATACAATGCTGAAAGAAAAATACATATATCGAAAATCAAAGCCCCAGAAGACTGCTGCACGCTCCATGCTCAACGCTACTGCAACCTAACGCCACCTGCACGCATCTATCGTGCATAAGCTTATAGAAAGCTTGGAGGGTGGTGAAAGTGTGTACACAAGATAAGTGTCAAGTATTCAATATCATGCCATAATTATACAATGTCAGAAATGCTAACAAGATCATGAATCATACGATATCAGAGTAAGCAGAAATATACTGGCAAGTCCATGAGTGCCATCAGCCGTACCAAGGCTATACAATGCAAAGACATAATAAGCCAAATATCATATACTAAGGATACAATGAAATATACAAATCCTGATGAGTCCACGAATGTTGTCAACCTCATCTAGGCCATACATCAAACCTTCGCGCATCATACGATCATGTGGGGATAACTCCATCTCACAAGGAGTCCTATAAACATCTCAGCCCAATGACATCTGCTTTAATCAATCATCCATCACAACATGCATGCGAATGATGAGAGTCTATAAAAGGACGACGAATCCAACTTATAGCCACCACAACATCAGATGATGCTCCCGATGTGGGACAAAGTTCTGTCTTCACTGTGTGTACAGTAGCCTGCTAGCGCAGTAGCCTACTAATCACTAGTAGCTCGCTCAGGTCCTCATGCCCCACCCACTCAGTGTTCACCCACGTGCGCCCGCCCACATGTGATCACAGTGATAGAGCGTCACAATATCCCCCACCGAGGACAGATCCGAGTTTAAGTGCAATAAGTGGGCTTCCTTATCCTCTCTATCGCGCAATAAACTGGACTTCCTTATGGGGCCTAATATATACACAAGGTGGGCTCCAATGTATAGGTATCATAATGCAATGTTGTCATACACTCATAATCGGTATTGATAATTGGCCTCGACAATCGGAATCGGCCTTGATAATTGAAATTGGCTTCGATAATCGACCTCGATAATCGGAATCGGCCTCGATAATCAGAATCAGCCTCGACAATTAGAATCGACCTCGATAATCGGAATCAGTCTCGACAATCAGAATCGGTGAGCTTATCTTGATATTTGGACTAGATCAATCGTCCTTCTATGGACTCCCATCATTTGTATGCATGTTGTGATGGATGATTGATTAAAGCAGATGCCATTGGGCTGAGATATTTATAGGACTCCTTGTGAGACGGAGTTATCCCCACATGATCGCGCGATTGTGCAGGTTTGATGTATGGCTTAGATGAGGTTGACGACATTCGTGGACTCATCAGGATTTATATATTTCATTGCATCCTTAGTATATGATATTTGGATTATTATGTCTTTGCATCGTATAGCCTTAGTATGGCTGATGACACTCATGGACTTACCAGTATATTTCCGCTTACTCTGATATCGTATGATTCATGATCTTGACAGCATTTCTGACATTGTATAATTATGGCATGATATTGAATACTTGTCACTTATCTTGTGCACACACTTTCACCACCCTCTAAGCTTTCTATAAGCTTATGCATGATAGATGTGTGCAGGTGGCGTTAGGTTGCAGCAGCGTTGAGCATGGAGCGTGTAGCGGTCTTCTGGAGCTTTGATTTTCTATATATGTATTTTCCTTTCAGCATTGTATTCAAATGTTTATATTAGTGGATATGTGATGATGATGTTGCCTTTGTGATTTGGGTAAACTTGTGGTTATGCTTATTATGAGTTAAATGTACATTGGAAAATCCTCCTTGTAGGATCCCAGGATCGGAAACTGGCGTATGGACGCTGGGAGTTGAGAATGGGGTACTATGGAGGCTGTCGGCACCGGATTCGGCGATCGAAAATTTTGTAAGTCCAGTTTCTGAGTTTGGGATGTGACACAGATCATGGCCCGTTCACAGGCCGTTTTTGGCCCATTCTAGGGGTTTGATTTCTGCTACGGTTTTCAACCCAGCTGAAGTCCTTCCTTCAGTATTCCCATAGCCCGGTGAATACCGGGTTTCAGCCCCTTGCGCAGCCTGATGCCGGCCTGATTCCAGTCCGTTTACACGGCCTGATGAAGGTCCGTTCTCAGCCCAAAACATGGCTGATCTCAGCTTGGTTTGAAAACCCACTCAGGGGCCTGTTGCAGCTCCACTAACGTCCCCACTGATTGGCGTTTTCAGCACCAAATACGGCCCAGTTGGGGCTCATTTTCACCACAACTTTAGGCCTGATTTTAGCTGGGTTTAAGGCCCAGATGAGAGCCCTACTGAGGTCAGGTTTTGGGTTAGCTTCAGGGTCCGACGGAGAGCCCAAATCAAACCCATCTAAGGGTCATTCCCAGCCCAAATTATAGCTCATTGGAGGATTGATTTCTACTCAGTTTCAGTCCAGCTGAGAGCTCGTCTTGTCTTGGCGTGAAGGCCTTGGACTTGGTCCATTTGAAGCTGTTGTTTGGTCGCAGAACATGGCCTAATAATGAGCTGAGTTTTGCTCGAAATCAAGTCTATTCTCTGTCTTACCAAGACGCGGTTTTAGCCTGATGTTTAAACCAACAAGAGGCTGTTTTCACAACCTCTTTATGGCCATTCACTGTCCATTGCGGAGCTTGCTAAGGGCCTGCCTTTGGTCCAAAACGCAACCATTGTTTGGCTTTGTTTTAGTCCAAAATGCAACCACTGTTTGGCCTGATTTTAGCCCTGAAACATAGCCATCATTTGGCATGGTTTCGGCCCAAACTACAACCATTGCTTGGCCCAGATTCAACCTGAGACACAACCATTATTTAGCTTGGTTTCAATTTGACTCCATGGCTTGTTGGAGGCCAACTTCAACTCTCACGTCGGGGTGTAACGGGAAAAGGTAGCTTGTTACCTAGCGACCCCGAATCTCGTGATGGGGTGGATCTCTCTCGACCGAGTCGAGCTATGGACGGGCTGAGTTGAGCTGACTCACTCACTCAGCTCTCTCCTCTTCCTCTCTTCTCTCTCTTTCTGTCTCTTTTCTCCTCTCTCCCTTGCTGGTGCGAATCCCGAGGGCAACAGTGCCCTTTTTATAGCAGTGGGAGAGAACCATCAACGACTAGAAAAGAGCCTCTCATGCGATGGTTGTGATTGAAAAGTGGCCATACATGGGGCTTATCCACATGCTAGGATGGATTGCTGATACCCTGGCCCACCAGAAAAGTAAAATTTTAAGTTTGGTGGGGCCCATCTCGTGATCAGGTCCAGGTGGATTATCGAGGAAGATGATCTGGCTATTAATGGCAGATCACTATCCCATGTATATTGGCATGATCTGGTCCGTTTGAGTGGACCAGATGAGACCTCTGATCAATGTGGGGCCCACTGTTTAGACCCCAAACGTCAGTTTCAGGTTATCTCATGAGAAAATTTGATTTTCTTCATTTTCTCATGAGATGAGATGTTTCTCTCTCTCTCTCATCTCATACTACCTTTCAAGGGAGGGCTAGGATTGCTCCACGTGGCCCAAGAAGTGGCTAGAAACATGCCAGCACCTTCTTTCCAAAAAGGAAAGTCTCCTTTTTTGCTTTTCTCATGCAGGTCCTTGCTTGGCTATTTTCGGAAATGGGAGAGCGTGGCTCTTCTTGGGCGATGGATGGCTGGGATGGCACGATCAAGCCGATCATGGGCCACCCATGCAGCCACAGACTGGTCCCACATCTTAGATATCTACCACGTGTAAGTCCTTATACGGTTCTACCCGAAAATCCTCGTCTCTTTGCACGGGCTTAAAAGCCCATATGGTTATGCTTAGATGAGTCCCACGACCGAATGAACGGTTTGGATCATTCAGAAAATGCTCATGGTGGGCCACTTTGGAGGTTAAAAGCCATCAGATTCAAAATGGTTGTTGGCGGGAGAAATCTGCCTCTTTGCGGTTTGGCTCGATCAAGGGCTGTTTGACCGAGCCCATTGTTCCAGTACACATCATGCACGAGCACACTAAATGCACTCGCACATTGTGTAGGCCCACTGGTGATGTTGGGGATGAATCCACACCGACCATTCTTCTCAGGAGTCCCACTTAGGGGCCTTGGCCTAGTTTGGGGAGGAACTGAGGTCCTGGGTGGACCATATCACACATCTCCATCCTTCATTGGTCAATATGCCCTGATCTAAGGGTTGGATTGGTTTGAAATCTGGTTTCAATGGTTAATTGGGGTTTTAGGTCATGATGAGGGTTTGGTTGGCCGCTAACTAACCCTCAAGAGTCGATTGTAAGTGCGTTGTGCCAATATTCTTTGATTAGGTGATCTATAATGGCTTTAACTTGAAGTGTTTAGTTAAGCTTACCCTCCTTACTAATGTAGGGTTCATTTCCGCTCCTATAGACTCGGATGGATGACCTTAATGTTGACTGGAAGTCCCATCCTGCACATGTTAAGTTCAAGTCGTCTAGTTAATCAATCTTGGTCCCCATAGACGTAGGTATAAGAGGTAACACCCTTGTACCAGAGGTATGGGGTGTTACAACATCAACTAGCTCATGATAGGAGGCCTCCCTGCCAACCACCGGTAATGGAGAAAAGACCATTCTTCATCCCATGCCAGCCTCCAACCACAAGGGCAATCAAGCCAAAGCCTAGGCCTCATATCATCTATGAGGATGAACCTCACCATATCTTATCTAGTGTAGGCAACAAAGTGGTCCTACCAACAAGAGCTCCATAAGAAGAGAGATAACAATCATCCTGGCATCACTAGCACAACCACCAACTTCCAAAGAACCAGTGACACTCGAGGAAAAAGAACCTCCATGCTACAAGTTGGTCCCTTGGCATTATCTGAAATGTGATGAAGTGGAGAACATGAACCTTACCGATTGTTGTGCTCGAAGAGACAATGGGAACAAAGGAGACCCTAAAGGCACACTATTAGGGCTAGGAAGAGAAACAACATATGATGTGCCAACATAGCTTAAGACAATCTGTCATGCCCCCAACTTGGTGAATGGGCTCATAGAATTTTCAAGCTCTGAATCCAATGATAACGACCTCCGTAGTATCCTAGCTCCCATACACAAGGTTTCAATCCTAAGATCCCATATGGAGGATTTTCAGGGTCATTTTTTTTTTTGTACATGAGCATAACCACAAGTGTACCAAAACTAAAAACATCACCACATTTTCACTATGATATCAGTTCGAGTACAATACTGGAAGGAAAACACATGATATAATAAAAGTCCAAAAGATCAGGCACATGCTCCTGCCTCAATGTTGTTGCGGTCTAGCTTAACCTGCATGTAAACAACGTGCGTAAGCTCACTATGAAGCTTAGAGAGTGTGCGCATGTGTGTGCAATGCATGTGCCAAGTAAAACTGTACACGAGTCGAACTGAGTCGAGATTGGCACAGCTTGACTCAACTGCGATTAAGCATAACCTGCACATAAATAATGTGTGTAAGCTCACTATGAAGCTTGGAGAGTGCATGTGTGTGTGCGTAATGCATGTGCCAAGTAGAGTTGTACATGAGTCAAATCAAGTCGAGCTTGGCACAACTCAACTTGGTTGCAGTTTAGCATAACCTGCACGTAAACAATGTGCATAAGCTCACTATAAAGCTTAGAGAGTACATGTGTGCGCGCGCAATGCATGTGCCAAGTAGAGTTGTACACGAGTTGAGCTTGGCACAGCTCGACTCGGCTCGACCACTAGCTGACCCCAGCTCGAACTTTGCTCGGCTCAGTCCTCGAGCATGATTGGAAAGCTCGGTTCGATTCAAGCAGCAACTCAGGCCAGTGAGAACCGAGTTCGAGCTAGTGTGACATTTTCTCAAACACATGAAGTGCACCTTTGATTTCTCACAATATGCAAAATAATAGCAGCAGTTTACAAGTATTTCATCAAACACTCAGTAGGCAGTATCAAAATCAAGATGCGAGGGTAGTTTTATCATGTAATGTTTTTTTTTGTAGTGATTTTTTCGTATCCATACCTTCCTCGCCACCAACTGATCCCATGGAGAATCTATGCACTCGAAACAACACTTCGTTGAGTCATTTCATCAAACACTTGGTGAGCAACATCAATATCAAAATAACTAAGTCACCGAATTGGTTCGATCCAAGTCGATTCAAGCTCGGACAAGCTCCAACTCGGTTCAAAAATTTTTTGAGCTAAAAAAAAAAAAAAGCAGCTCGACTTGACTCAAACTCAGTTTCGAACTAAGTCGAATAGAGCTTTTTCAAGTAGAGTCGATCGAGTTAACCGAGCTAACTCAGTTTGTGTACAACTCTAGTTCTAAGCATGTAAATATCAGAGTAAGCGAAAATGATGAAGGGCTAAAGCAGCAAGTCCATAAATGCTATTAGCCATTCCCAAGTTGTGTGATGTAAGAACCTACATGGTGAAATATCATATGCTAATGATGCAATGCAACATGCCAATCCTCCTCTAGTTCACATATCAGAATAGTTCTCAATTGGATCATCACCGGGGTATAGTACACTCCCAACACTGGCTACCACTCATCGTGTGCAAGACCAAGCGAGTGCAAAAGACTTCACTATTCACCTTATCAGTGATACACAGAAAACCACACAACCCGTTGATAGCTATAAGACCCAACCCGAGTTCATGTGTGTGCATGTGTGTAGGTATGCATTTCGTTTCTCTTAGTCCCGTGGTCTTACCGGTCGAATCCCGACGACCCGAGACCCTTGGATAGTGTTTTCGATCATCCTTAAATCCGGCCATGTAGACCCGACTCGGATCGAGCCGAAACCTATGCCATCTTATTCGCATCATCGTTGCGGTTCCGATGACGCGTCTTGTGCGTCTATCCGATGTATAGATCATAAGTTATGTGCATTTTATTTTATAGCCCTTGATCACGATCACATGGCCCACCTAGGGGTGGTGCACATGTTTTTCTAGGTGGTCCCATCCCTTGGCACAACTTTCAACACACACTACCCAAAACCCCATCTCCTTCACCACCCATCTCCCAAACACCACCCACCCCCTAGCCTATAGCCTCCATTAGGCTTTCTTTTGCTAGCCCATCATTAGTCCTTTATCCCAAGCACCATTTTTCAAGAGAAAATCTGAAATTTTCTCTTTCTAAGCCATTTTACAATCATTCCTTCCTACAAACACCTCTCTCTCTCTCTCTCTCATTTTCCCTCTTTTCTTTTTCTTCTTTCTTACTAGAAGAAGGTGGGACGTCCCCACCTCTCCCTCTCCATTTTCCAGCTACATTCTTCCCCTCTCTCTCCTAATCTCTCCATTAGAAGCTCATCTCACCCATCAATCCCCCTTCCTTGAAGCTAGAGGAGCTAGAAGATATAGATTTTGTGGAGAATCCAAGGTGGGTGCTTTCTTCATCAAGTAAATCCTTCCTCTTCTTCATGTAGCTTCTTCTTCCTCATGTAGTCTCTTTCATCTCTCTCATTTGGATGTGTGAGACCCACTAATTAATGGTGCAGATCCTACACAACTATCTAGATGTGGCCATGAGGCCCACATTGTACATGCATGTTCATGCATAGGATTCTTCCCTTGATGGACCCCTTGCATGGGGATTTATCCTATTTATCTAGGCATGATGAGTCATCTAAACCCTTGCATGTCATCTCAAGATCTAGGCCATGCATCATAAGATCTATGTTGTACAATGTGTTTATATTGTTGTTTGTGGTTGTGATTGTGTTGGGGAATGCTCAATAGTGGTGTAGCCTTCCCCCGATAGCCGGATGTCCTTCCTTCCCTCTCCCTGTATGTGTGGTCCACTTAGTGGGCCTGGATTGTCCAGGAAAGTCCAGTACGGGTGGGACACCCATACCCAATCTACACTATGGTTAGGGTGTCGCATTTGCCACTTTAAATGTTGCATGCAAGAGTGGTAAATTTTGGATCTGATCTAGACAATTGTGGGATCCACTAGGGTGGGCCATGGCACCAAACTTATGAGCTAATCCTTTCCTTAAATGGCTTCTACATTTATTTTAATTCAAGAATGTATTGTTGTCCAGATTTTTGGGATAAATTTCTGTTGGTTTTGGGCCTGAAATTGGGACTGATTGTGGGCCTTTTTTTACCCATCAAATATACTTTTTCTGAAAGGTGGGGATCTCATCTTGATGTCCCCCAAATTTCAGCCCTATCTGACCTTGATTGAGGTCCCAAAGGTTGGCCCAAGTGAGGTGGTTAGTCTGTAATTTCTGCACTATTCCAGCAACATATCAGTTTAAAATTCCTTACATATAAAATAATTTTTCCACTGATGGGCCACATCTGTGGACCCCTCCTTGTGGTACATATATGAGGGGACATAAAAACTATTTTCCTCCAATTTTTAGACGTCATTAATCCACACCATTGGAAGCTCAGATCAGGGCCTATCAAAAAAATCTGCACTAAACAGATTTTCTGCACAGTTAGTATTCTTTAAATTAAATAAAATACTTCTGCTATTTCAAAAATTCTGAAATTTTACACAGAGGTGGCCCACCCATGGTAGGACCCACCTACCAAGTTTCGGGGTCAACAGACCCCTATACAGTTGGTGGCCAGGGCTGGACCGGCCCACCAGGCTAAGACGTTCTGTCACGCCCCAAATCTGAAAATCGGATTCACAGGAATCCCGATCGCCGAATCCGGTGCCGACAGCCTCTGTAGTACCCCATTCTCGGCTCCTAGCATCCATACGCCAGATTCCGATCTTGGGATCCTACAAGGAGGATTTTTCAATGTATATTTAACTCGTAATAAGCATAACCACAAGTTTACCCAAATCACAAAGGCAATATCATCATCACATATCCACTAATATAATCATTTGAGTAAAATGTTGAAAGGGAAATACATAAATCGAAAATCAAGCTCCAGAAGACCGCTGCACGCTCCAAGCTCAACACTGCTGCAACCTAACATCACCTGCACGCATCTATCGTGCATAAGCTTATAGAAAGCTTAGAGGGTGGTGTAAGTGGGTGCACAAAGTAAGTGTCAAGTATTCAATACAATGCCATCATCATACAATACCGAAATTACTGGTAATCCATAAATCGTACATTATCGAAATAAGCAGAAATACTGACAAGATCATGAATTATCAGATAACATAGTAAACGAAAGTATGGACAAGTCCACAAGTCAATCAATATCAGAATACGCAATATAGAACAGCTATACAATAAGGAGTCATAAAGACCCAAATATCATATGCCGAAGATGCAGTGCAATATACAAATCCTGCTAAGTCTGCCTAGGCCATATAAGTGCAGAAACATAGCAACCCAATATGTCATATGCCTGCGGATGTAATGAAATATGCGATGTGAATGAAATGACCATGCTGGAGTATGAAGTCGGGATGATAGTACGTAGTATCGCAGGCTACGGGGTCCACCACAAGGGACTTCTATCAAAACCCGTCCCATACCTAAATTTGGATAGTCAGACTCAACGTGGTAAACTCCTGATCTCAGGTTAGTCGCGCGCCCAACCGAAATCTTTGCCATAACGAAGGTACACAACAATTAGTTGCGCACCACCAACCCGAGTGGATAGTGAATGAATGAATGAATGAGCATGCATATCCTACTCAATAAGTCCACATATCAGTACGGTTCCTCTCTGAGATCATCACCGGGGTCTATTACACTCCAAACTAGATTGCCACCCCATCGCGCGCAACAAGGTGAGTGGAAGAGACCTCACTATCCTCCTGCCAATATCGGGCCCGGCTCGTCGATAGTGGACCCATTCCTCGAGCTGGTCAGACTCAGCCTAGCATTGCCCCCTCCTCTCAGGCAGGTAAGGCCGCACCCCCTTCCAACCGACCGCGACACAGTGGGAGACGTGGCCTAACGGTATACGGCCCTCATGCGCTCATGCATCCACTCGGTCTAGACGTTGGAGCAACCTCTGGAACCAAGAGGGTTTAGGGACTTTCACCCAGGGATATCTATAGCACCCCATGTAGAACAGATTTTCGGTGTCCCATCTGGCCATCCACGAAATACCTGTGGAGGCTACGACCCTGATGTAGCTAGGGCGTACAGTGGTCATGTCACACAAATGCAAGATGCATGAGTCATACAGTCCAATCATGCATCAATCCTGCGCATACCGTGCGCTCATGTGGGGTAACTCTGCTTATCAGGGATCCCCATGAACAACCTGCCTATGGCATATGCAATGGTCAATCACATCTCATAACAAACATGCAGATGATGCGTATGGGTATGTATCATGATGCTATGCTGTCACACACTCATAATCGGTATCAATAACCGGCATCAACAATCGGCCTCGACAATGTGGACATCCAACCAACATTGCCCCTAAGGAATGGCCACATAGAGCCAAATCATATGATGGGCCCACGGCCTCACACAAAGGCCTAATATACAACACGATGGGCCTTACTCAAAGGCCACATATACACAACAGGTGGACCCTGCTCATGGGCCTAATACATATCACAATGGGCCTTACCCATAGGCCATGAATACATCATAATGAGCCTTACCCCTGGGCCATGAATACATCACAATGGGCCTTGCCCATGGGCCTCAAATATATGACATGTGGGCCCTACACATGGGTCTTGAATACATCAAATGGGCCATGCATCATGGTCCTAATACGTGTCACAATGGGCCTCAACTACGGGTCGCATATACATCACATAGGTCACGACAATCGGTCTTGGCAATTGGAATCGGCAATCGGTCACGTCAATCAGAATCGGCAAGCGGTCAAGATAATCAAAATTAACAAATCGGTCACGAAATCACAACGATCGATAGTCGGAATCGGAAAATCGGTCACGTTAATCAAATCGGTAATCGGTCAAGGTAATCAGAATCAGCAATTCAGTCACGACAATCGCACCGATCGATAGTCGAAATCGGTAAATCGGTCACGTTAATCACAATCGGTAATCGGTCAAGGTAATCAGAATCAGCAAATCAGTCACGACAATCGCACCGATCGATAGTCGGAATCGGTAAATCGGTCACGTCAATCGAAATCAGCAATTGGTCACGACAATCAGAATCGATAATTCAGTTACGACAATCGAGATCGATCAATGATCAGAATCGGCAATTCGGTCGCGTCAATCGGAGTCGGTAATCGGGCATGACAATCGGAATCGGTCGATAATCAGAATCGGCAAATCGGTCACGGCAATCAGAGTTGGCAATCGCGACGACAATCGGCCGAACAAGGCCTAAGTGAAGGTCACCATATGGACATCTAACCATCATCGTCCATTAATGTGGCCATTTAACCAACATTGCTCCCAAGGAATGGCGCTCATAGGGCCAATCGTATAATGGGCCCACGACCTCACGTACAATCATGATGGGCCTCATTTATGTCACATAGGCCTCGTCATATGGGCCAACATACATCACATCGGGCCTCGAATACACAACAAGTGGGCCTCGCATCTGGGTCTCCAATATTTCTCAAGGGTCTCAACCCATGAGCCCCAAATACATCTCAATGGGCCTCGACCCATGGACCCCAAATATATCACAATGGGCCGCAACAACTACACCATTCATCCATCTATAAAGATTATTTTAGAGCATTATCCAACAATGAATCATATCAAAAGATCGTCTAGACCATATCACAAATAACAGTGGTGATAATAACTTTCATAGTTAAATTTCTAGTGGGCCCACCATAGTATTTAGTTTCCATCCATACTGTTCATAAGGTCACAAGGACCTGAACAGGGAAGGAAAACAACTATTATATTGAATCAAAACTTTTGCAACCCAAAGGGGTTTCAAGGGTGGGCGTTCAACATCACTGTTTCATGTAGGGTGGTCCACTTGATATTAGATATGCCTTATTTTTTTTTGTCTCAAGCCCAAGGACGAGCTCACCAAATGTATAGACGGTCTGGATAAAACACATGCGGCATGGTGGGCCCACGTCCAATATGATGGACGGCTTAAATATAGAATACATACATCAAAAGAGGGCCCACCATCCCACCATATGGACGGTGTGGATAAGACCCACACATCACGTGTGGCCCTTCAAATTGGATGGACGGTGTGGATACAACACACGCATCATGGTGGGGCCACACACACGTCAAATGTATAAACGGTAAGGATACATCACGGTGGGCTCCACCCGTAAGATGGATGGACGGCTTGGATGTCATGGCTGCTGCACCATCTGGCAAATGTACGGTGCAGATGCAACATACATCATGGTGCGGTCTACATAGTGGCCCACCTTAACATATATAATATAATATAATCTATTATCATATAATATAATATAACATATTACATTATATTATAATATAACATAACATAGAGAAAGCCACCGTCCAGAGAGTGATGATCTCTGGACGGTGCAGATCTGATGCATATGAGGTGGTGGGTCCACACGTGTGGCCCACCAATATGATATTATTAATATATTACATATTATATACATTACATATATATACAGATTTATATATAACCTGTGTGTGTGAGAAAGTGCAAGGGCCATCTTTGAATGCAAAACATGCATCACGGTTGGATCGTCCAGATGAAATGAATGGACAGTTTGGATGAAACACATCCATCCGTGGTGGCCCCATCTGCCACCGTCCAGATGGACGGATGAAGTGGATTGTACCTACATCATGGTGATTTCCACCGTCCAGATCACTGGACGGTGGAGATCAAAATACATACATCCTGACACACCTGGCCCACCGTCCCATGTGGACGGTAGGGATGAAACACACACATATATATTAAAGGGTGGGCCCACACGTGTGGGACCCACTAGCTATAATATTCAATTAATATATTATATATATACACATATATGTATAATATACTCGGCGTCCAGCCCTGGACGTCCTTTCAACGGACAGTAGGGATATGAGCTCCATGTGGGACCCACCGTCTTAGCTGCTGGACGATGGAGTCACACATGGTGATCAAAATGGGTCCACACAATCTGGACGGTCCAGATGGGTACTTCATCAAGTCGGCCCTACGATCATCAAAACGGATGGACTGCATTGATAAACCACATGCACCACATGGTGTCCACGTGCGTGTGGGTTCCACGGCTGTCGTGCAGCATTTATAAAATACATATATCATGGTGTGATGCCACATGGGTGGCCCACCAACGTCGAACCCTTGTCCAGCAAGTGATGGACAGTGGGGTATAAAACATACTTCACAGTGGGACCACGGAGCTGTCGCCTTCAGCAGAGCAGCTACAGTTGCTGATGGATGGTTGGATCACAAACAGCGGCCAGTGGGGCCCACGGCTGGACAGAGTAGATATAAAATACATACATCAAGGTGGGGCAGGGCAGCACCTGCACACGGTGTCCAGCACCATCCAGAGCAGTTGGACGGTGTGGATGGAAGACCTACATCACAGTGGGTCTGTCCACTGGACGGTGTGGCTCTCACACATACATCAAGGTGGGTCCGCGTGGTGGCCCACCAAAGTCTTGGATCGGCTGATCTTTGTGTTTTCTTTCATCCAGGCCCGTCCAAATGGACGGGCAGCGAGGTGGGGCCCAACACATGGACGACCTAGATCATGCGGTCCACATTCTATCAAAGAGAGAGAGAGAGAGAGAGAGAGAAGCACCCACCGTTAGATCTCGGACTCTCCCTTCCACCGATGCGATCTAGAGCTCCAATGGTTAGACTTCAACGGTCGAGATTGGACTTGGATGGTGGAGATGGAAGGTATGAGGGTGGGCCACACCAAGCTCCTCCCATGGAGAGCCATGGACGTGGGTTGCTTGGAGAGGAAAATGAGAGAGAGAATGAAAGATAAAGAAATGATGGGAGAGGAGTGATGGGGTGTGTAAGAGATGGAATGGAAAGGTTGACTTTTGGGGTTGTTTGGGGATGGGGTGATGTGTACTTGACATGAGGTGATGGGAGTACTTTGATTGATTGATGGGTTGAAGTGACATTTGATGTGATTGATGAGACATTCTCTTGGGATTTGCAACGCGCGGCGTTTGCCTCGAACAGAACGCGGGCCAACATCTCCTGGCCTGGGTATCGCCTCGGCGCGCGAGACGCGGCATTGGAACCGCAGCGACGGCGCGATCGCATCGGTACTAGTCTTGGGTTGAGTTGACTCGGGTTGACGGCACGTGACTCAGGGTCGAGCGAAATTACCGGTTAAGGGTCGAAGGTTGCCGGAATTCGACCAGGAAGACCGCGGAAGCCTATGGAACGGTACGGTCTAGGATACAGGTCTTACACGTTCAGCTATGGCTGGGTCGTCCACCCCCCCTTTGTGGGCCCATCTTGATGTATTTATTATCCCCGCCATCCATCTATTTGTGGTCCACGTGGTACGTGGCCCACCTCCCTAATAGTTATCCATTTTTGGGACCCAATTTAATGTGTTTTTGGGCCAATTGCCCAAGCCCATAGGACCTTCCACCTTGGGACGCCCATGCCCATTGGACTGTTGCTGGACTTCCAGTCCAGCAGCATGGTCCACCTGATTTATGTGTGTGATCCATTACACTCATCTGGTGGGACCCACAGGGACATATGTGGGCCACTAATGAACATAAACTTAATTTATATTTAATATTGCTAGACTCCAGCCAGCCCAGAAATGGGTGGGCTGAAAATTCCAGCAATAGGCCCATATTGGCTGCCCCTAATGGCATGATTTGGAGCAGCATAGCCCACTAGATTTAAGGATGAATTATGCACATAAGCTTACCATTTTCTGAGGTGCATTTGGGCTTGATTGTGCACACTTGGAGTCCCACCCCAGTTGGGTTTGTCTAGGTCCATGTATATAGCTAGTTATTAGATTCTTTAGGCCTTGTTAGGCTGGAATTTTCTAGATGGGTCCATTGGACCCTTGGGCTTATATTTTTATACATATTGTGATGGGTTTATGGGCCCAATACACAAATAGTTGGGCCTTTGGTTATCACTAAATTAACCTTGCATTTGGGCCAAGTTGTGAAGCCCAATTTACTTGGATTAAGTATAGAAATTGCCCATATGGTTGGAGTAACGGGCTGCCCATTAGGCCCATCACAATATGTGGGTTTATGACCTTTATGGTTGTGCCCAACCTTGCTTGAGGGCCCACCATATTACCTATGTGTCGGGCTTTGAGTATAAGCCCACTAGGCCATGGATTGCCTTAGGCCTTGGGCCTTGTTTCATGCTCGAGTAGTGGCGAGTTACCTCTTGGGAACTAGTTCAGATTGGATGTCCTCCTGGGTGATCCTAAGGTAGGCCCATGGGTTTCTCTATGGATGGTTAAAGGGCCACCATAGACCCTAGGCCATTTCTTTGAGGCTCAATATGGATGTATGTGGAGCCTACCTCAACGTATGTTGGTCCAGGCCGTTCAAGCCTTGGATCGCTCGATCATGGAAGCACTCTCTGCCTTGGGTTGTTGCTGGACTCACAATCCAGTAGCAGTCCCACTTGATCTTTTCATGATGTATACACACCCTCCATCTGGTGGGGCCCCCTGTGAATATTGTTGAGATTGTTTCCACATAGTTGATTAATTTCTGGACTTTAGTAGGTCCAGGAAGTCAAACGGGCCAAAAGTTTATCAAAGGGCCTTAAATGCACATTGTTATGGTTGAAACTTATTTGGCTGTGGGGCCCACCATATTGAGAACTTGTGTACGTGTTTCATGCTTATATTTTCTTATAATCTCTGAGCTTAGTTAGTGAATTCTTTTGGGTCACCTCTAGTGATCACATGAGGACCCCATCTTAGATCAGATTTTTGGGCCATCCCGTGGGCACAGAGTGGGTTGGGATGTCCCAGCTTGGCCCAGCCATATATTGGGCCGACTTCCACCATTTTGATTTAATAGACTTGTGGGCTGAGATAAGGATGATATTGGGCCCTTGGTTGCCCACTTAAATTGTTAGTGTTGGGCTAATGTAGTGGGGCCCATTTCATCCAAACTTAAACTTGTTTTTGGGCCGTATATTTTGTACGCGGGTTTCCCACAAAGTCCAACTTAATGCATGGATTCTATGGCATTAGGAATTGAGCCTTGGGCCTTAATCCCCCTCTTGGGGCCCATGTTGTTGAAGATAGTATTATCCCATTTTTTTTCTTATGGCCCATTATGAGGAGTATACACATATGTGACCACCTATTTTTATCTTGAATGTAGGCCTTGGGCCTTCTATCCATATAGTTGATGGTTCTTATGCCTTTTGGGGAATGGTGGTTAAATGTCCCCATTATGGATCCCTCTAGGCCCGATTGTATCTAAGTGTGATTGCATGCTCATCTAAGACTCTTGCTAGGCTCATTTCTGTATTACTTAGACCCGTAGCTTGTATACTCAGTCTCATGGGCTACCCCAGGTAAATGGGCCCCCACTAGAGGTTGGATTTCCTTATGGATATTGTCTAAGTACCTTGTCTTGGTTCCTTCTTGGATAGGAAGAGTGTACTACTTTGTATATCACCGCATAGTGCATCTAGATCTATCTTCATGGCCCATGTGCATCATTGTATGCTTGAATGACATTGTGTGTGTGTGGTTATGATTGTGCCATTGGGCATTGCATGATACCTTCCCCGAGGGACGTAGTATCCCCTCTTGAGTACATTAGATGCTTGGAATTGATGCATGGTTGATTGTGTGATTCATGCATCTGCCATTGCATAACATATGAACATTATCGCCCTTGCTTCATCAGGGTTGTAGCCTCCACAAATACATCGTGGATGGCCATGATTGGACACCAAAAATGTTACTTGAGCATATGGGGTGTATAGGATGCCCTTGGGTGAAAATCCCAAAACTTCCATGGTACCAAGGATCTGCTCCAGCGCCGTGACTGGGTAGAAACATGAGCGTACGAGGGCCTTACACCTTTAGGCCGTGACTCCCACTATCGTGTAGTCGGTTGGAATGGGGTGTGGCCTTACCTGTCTGAGGGAAAGAGGGTAATAGCTAGGCTGAGTCTGACCAGCTCGTGAATGGGTCCGCTACCGTCAGGCCTTGCTGGTGATTGGCTGTCCACAGGCGAGTAGTGAGGTCTCCTACGCTCGTTTGAGTGTACGGATCTATAGAGCGGCAGTCATCCTGTAATGTACTAGACCCCGGTAGATTCCTTATGAAGGAACTGTACTGATATGTGGATTAGATATGAGGACTGACGTCACTTTGCTTTGCATTTGCATCAGCTATATAAGCTTACATTGCATCGCCTTAGCATGGCGCCCAGTACTCATTGCATTATTTAGCCTTGGTATGGCTTGTTGCATTTATTGTACTGCCTTGGTATAGCTTCTTCCATTCATGGCAGCCTTAATAAGGCTGGTGGTGTTGGCTTTGATCTTGTTTCCTTTCTGTATCCCCTATTATTCTTCTGCGCACCATTGTCACACACCTTCACCACCCTCTAAGCTTTCTATAAGCTTATGCACGATTAATGCGTACAGGAGATCCTAAGTTGGCATCTTAGCAGCGGAGCTTAGATAGGTGTGCGAGCCGAGGACCCAGTGTTGCAGATCCTCTTCCTTCTTTCTTCTGTTATCATATGTATTTCCTTCAAGTATTGTATCATGTATAAAGCTCAAATTTATAGTAGATTTTGTAATGTGTCCTTTTGTTATTTCTGAAATTTACTTGTCGTGATCTTGGGTATACTCGTATTGGAATGGATATATGATTATGAAAAAAAATCCTCCTTGTAGGATCTCAAGATCGGAACCTGCCTCAGGAGCCGAGATTGGGGGACTACAGGGTTATTGCGGTCAGAACTGGCTATCGAGTTCCTTGTGAGTCCGGTTACCGAGTCTAGGGCGTGATAATAGCGATCTCATTTCACGAGCTGGTCAGACTCAACCTAACATATAGCCCCAAGGTCAAACCCCATTCCAACCAACCCCGACACAATAGGAGGCACAACCTATTGGTATCCATCCATCGTGCACTCATGAATCCACTCGGTCTAGACATTGGAGCATTCTACTAATATCACATGTGTAACACCTCGAATTTTTAGGGGCCGATTAGGAACTCGACTCCGGATATCTTGAGTGTCAATGATGCTTTGCGGAAGCAGGGTTCTATTTTTCATTTTACCTAGCATTTAAGCAATACCTGGAATTAAAATAAAATATGCAATGGTCGCCTCCTCCAAGTGCGTCAGGTTCTATGGTACCTACATCCAATATGAGGTCTGTTTGGTGTTTTAAAACACCGTCCCAAAGTGGGAGTGAGTAACTAACTCAGCGGTACCATTAACAATAAGTTACACAGGTTATCATACACAGGAATGAATTTAGTAAAAAGCATACATTTAAAGAATCTTAAATACTTTGGGTAATGCAAATGCATGATATGATGTATGCTCTCACCACAACACTCCCTCCAGCGACAACATCTAATGATCGCGAATGACAAACACTCCCTCAGTGCGACCTCGACTGCCAAATCGCCAAAGTAACCATTGCAATGTGATGTAAATGTTAGCCGAGTTAATTATTATGTCCATTCATCCAAGAGGTTGGGGAAACCGAGATACCCAGTCAGATCATTGCCCTAATTTGATCGCGCGGCTCTAACGACCGTGGCCATATGACTCTCCCGGTCCTTGGCCCGTTTGGGTTTGTCATTCCCATAATTTGAATCATACAAAAGCATTTAAGACATTTAAAGTCTTGCTCGCGGTCACTACGGGGAGGCTCGTCACCCCAGTGTAGGCCGACAGCTCGGGCATAGTGTCCCATTCTACCATCCCCGGCTCACGAGTTGGTTGCTCATTGGTCACTACGGGAAGACTTGTCACCTCAGTGTAGGCCAACAACTTGGGCATAGTGTCCCATTCCACCATCCCTGACTCACGAGTTGGTTGCTCACTGCTCACTACGGGGCGGCTCATCACCCCAGCGTAGGCCGATAGCTCGGACATAGTGTCCCATTCCATCATCCTATGCTCATGAGTCTTGTGGGCTGAACTTCTAGTTATTAGTGGGCACAAACGGGTGCAGGGTGTCTCAGGTTCCAACAGGCGTGTACAAACATGGTCAACGTACAAAGATGACCAACCAGTAGGCCAATTTGTCCCCACGAGACGAACCACAACTATACGGCCTGAGAGCAACGTCTCGCGTTGTCCAACTATAGCCAACAGCTCGCGATTTGGTTGGTTGAGCTAAACTTGCCCGTGAGCTGATCTAATTAAAGGGGTGCCCAAGGGGTTTCGATTCCATCGGTCGATCCCAAAAAGGGTACAATGTCTACATACAATAACCACGAGTAGAGGTCGATCTTCTTGTAGTTGTGAGGGAGATCAGGTAAGTGTAACTACGATCCGTATTTGATTCGGGCACAAACCAGCGTTGCGCATCATTCAGAGAATTCCTAATTATGCTAATATATAGGGCTGAGTTTCCAGGGATTAATGGATTGGGAAATAAGCTCCACTACCAGCTACGGGGAGAATCGACCTATGTGGAGGGGTGTGGATAGCGAATGTACCCATTCCCAAGTTACAGGGAAGACGTGTGCGCAAGTCCATGGCACTAACTCAGCAAATCATGATATTCCTAGATAAGGGCTTCACACATTTCATATTTCAACAACATAAATAATTACACTCTAAATCCACACATATCAATTTCATGTAACAGAATTTAATTTAGGAAATTAGCATGATTTAGGGATCGTAGACATGCAACATCTCAAATTGATAAATAATACAAGCAACTACACATGCAACATCACAAATTGACGAATAATACAATCAACAAATGCATCAAGGGTAGTATATTCGAAATATCTTTCCCCAATTAGGGAAATCTCTTGCATAGATTCAAATTCAACCATGCCATTATAAAATCAGCAACATGCAAGACAAATTCCCACACAAAATCACTAGAGTTCACTCTAGGCATGATAACAGACCACCTAGAGGTAATGGTCTACACCTATCGTTGATCGAAAGTCCTTGCAGTCGCTCTAGCGACGCCGGGTCCACAAATTCGATGTGCCTAGGCCCTGCGTGAAGGAAACGCATGTCAAGACGCATGCATACAACCCTAGCATAAGCGAAATGGAGGAGAGGTCGTGATTGTTACCTTAGATCAGCCACACCTCGTCTCTATGGCGGTAGGGCCGAGGTTTCCAGGGTGCGGCGGTGGTAGGCATGCGGGAATTCTAATTTCCTAACTCTCCAAGAACTCACACCCTCCCTCTCTCTCTCTCTCAGAATTTGCTGTGGGAGTGAGGGAGAGAGGGCTTAATGGGTTATATACCCTGGATTTTGACTCAGTTGGCCCCAAGTGCCATTTATTTCCTCAAATGACCCTATGGGGCCCTCTTATAGCTTTCGGGGCTACCCTGATGGCCCCCTGGCCCATCTAAATTATGGGATGGGTGCCCCATGGTCCAATGAAGGGTTGTCCAAGGTTTGACGGCAAATGGATGTGGGGATTTATCGCAAGGATCCGATTTGTGACCAACGGTCACCGTTTCTCGATTGGGGGTCAAATTTGGCAGACGAGTGCAACAAAAATATCTTCAACTTATGCTACAAATTTGGGTGGAATCCGACAGTTGAAACGTCCTAATTTTTTTTGTCCCAAGCGGCGGGGCCATTTGTTTTAAAATTCAGATTTTTGGCTAATACTTGGGAAAGTTGCATTTTACAAGTGCCAACTGGATGGCACGAATTGTCTATTTCCAGGCGTCATCTGAGTCTGTTGCCCGCGATGGGCCACAAGCCCAGTGAGATGGACATTACTTTATAATTTTGGAACTAGTGCCCCACTAACGAGCGGCCTAGAGCTTGTTCGGGTAACTGGGGCATTTCTGGAGTAAATTGGGTAGTTAGATTTCTTGGGTGCAGTTCTTGAGGTATGGATTAACTAAGTTCATAGTATGACCTATTCAAAATTAGCGAAAATGGTGATTCAGTCATGATCACTCTAAACCGTCAGTTTTAGGCTAAAAGAGTAACTGGGTTAATTTGGTTTATTAATTAAGGTCCGACCCATAGCTGGCTTGGGTTTGGGTAGATCCTTAATTTAGTTATGATTGTTTGATTAGTCGGTGGCAGGTCGGTTAGAATTGGGCCCTATGTGAACAAATCATGGGGCTAAACTCGATGTTTAAGTGATCGGTTGGATTCATCAGTTTTCTATGGTTAATCAATCTTATTTGTACGGTTCTATATTGGTACCAGCCACGTATAAGCTCACCTCAAGCGTCAAGGGTCAGTAAGTGACGTCGTGGCTAGTTATATATATATATATATATATATATATATATATATATATATATATATATATATATATATATATATATATATATATATATATATAATTTAAGGATTTTTTTTGGCAACCCAAAATAGCGAAAATTTCGGGTGTTACAATCTACCCCCTTTAAAAAATAATTTCATCCTCGAAATTGCCTAATGTAAGTGGGTAAAGGTATTTTAATTCTGTACGCCTAAGTTTTATTGATTTCACGTTCATGTGTATGGTAAGGTGCATACTATCTATGCTAGTCTTGCTTATTGTAGTCTACCCCCCTTAAAACTTTTTCACCCTAATGGTTTACTACAATTTTATTATTATTATTTATTTATTGTAATATTTGGATTCATGATGATGGTTCCCCTCTATCTAGAGTAAAAATATATCTTTTAATGTTCGACCAACACGAAAAGATGGTTGTAATGGGCTTGAACCCGATACGTCGATCATCTACCTGGCTAGGGTAGAAGGTTCATTGTATCCCTTCTTAGTCCTGGTGGATCCCGATCTTCTACTCGGTCAAAGCAGTGAGTCAATTAGTAGTCGCCGAGGATTGAGAATTGGGTCAAACTGCGAATGTTTCGCAGGTGTATAGTTCCGTAATTCCGTAGTCTGATCAACCTAAATGTTTAGGGAATACCCATCATTGAAAAATTCAAATCTCCTATTTATAAAGTTGTCCTTTAGGTCTTGGTCTAAGAGAGTTCTCGTTTTAATTTATATCCAAATTTGGGGTTAATAAATCTCTCAATATACCTATGGTCAAAGATAATCCTAAAAAGCTTTCTAATGACATAAAATTTTATATGTATATTGTCATTTCGATCTTATGGCTAGTGGGTTATGAGAAATTGCACTTCAGTTTCGTTAACTTCGAGAGGGAGGGAGAATCGAGAGTTCTACGATATTGTGGAGGTTTGGAGTGCTAATAGCACTAATAAGGATGCAAAAAAGGAAAGATGAAGAATATCGTCTTCTCGATGTTGTTTGAATCTTGAGTCCATAAGAGAATAAGAAAACTCAAAATATTTTACTATAGTTCGCATCTAATAGAGCTTATAGAGTATTAAACAATGAACTCAATCATGCTCAAGGGTCCTAACTTAATTGCACCAAAACAATTTAAACGAAATATATATATATATATATAATCAAATTTAATCACAAGATGATTCTTAGTATGATTATAAATGATTCTTAAATAGACACCAAATACTAAACTTTAATATGAAAAGACATGACTAGTCTATTGGCAACTCGAAGTTACAGGAATTTTTTGGTTTCAACCCTTCTATTATTTGTAACATATTTGTCATCTTTAGTTACTATATTATTTTTATAATTTTTTTAGTAATCCATCATTAATCTTACTTTTATTTCATAAAATTTTATTTCATTTGAAGTTCCATAAAAATTATAAGAATTCAGGAAGTACTAGTTGTCCAAAACCAACGATTTTCTGTTGTTTCTAAAATACCTCTACTACTTGTAACATTTTTCATACTTAAAGTAACTAAATTATTTTTTTTAATTTTATAGTGAGTTATTAGTAAGTTTACTGTCATATTATAAAATTTCATCTCATTTTTAGTTGTAGAAAAATTAGTAAAATTCTAAAAGTGACAGTTGTCTGAAACTAACGATTTGTTTTCATATGATTGCAAAATGTCTTTATTTCTTGTAACGTTTCTTATACTTATAGTACTTAAATTATTTTTAAATTTTTTATAATGATTTATCATTAAGTTTATATCTATTTCACAAAATTTCATATTATTTGGAATTGTAGATAAATTATTAAAATTCTAGAAGTAACAACTATTTGAAACTAACAATTTTTGGATAGTTGTCAAATTATCCTAAATTTAACTATATTATAATTATTTATTTTATTTTTTATTTATTTTTATATGAAATTATACTTATCAATATTCAATATAAATTTTTAATCACCCTAATTGGAGTTATATTGAGGGAGATATGACTTTTCAAAGTTGATGCAAAATCTGCAGATTTTTCGGTGTGGCCACGCGGATCGGGCGGGGGTTCCCTTGGCGTGGCCACACTCCCGAGTGGTGGAAACGCCCAGGCTTTGTGTATCCCACCATGGGCACAGCCCGGGGTGGCAGCAACGCCACTCCCTGTCCTTCTGGGCGTGGGCACGCCCCCTGGGCGGCGGCAACGCCCCATTTTGGCTATTAAAACCGTCAAAACTTTACAATATGCATAACTCGCAAACCAGAATGAGTTATTAGACGTACCCTATATGATTTTGGGGTATGAGAAGCTACTCTAGCCATAAAACTTAGTTATTTAGTGAGATTCCATCAGGTTGGTGGTCAAAAATCCATTTTATTTCTATTTTTACTATTTATAATAAGTTTTAGTTTGATTATTACTCTTCATCCTTTGAGGTTTAGGAGTTGTGTCTAAAATGAAAAGTCCTTAGAAAAATTAGGAGCATAACATGGTTAAGACAAATAAGGCATTTACTACAAATAGCAAATTCGTTATTTATATTAAGTTATGAAATTTATGGAGTTTGAGTTGGAGTTGGATTCTGAAACTTCTTACAAGGTTTGGTATCACTATTTAAAGGATTGTAAATTTATTCTTATTATCTATCATTGAAATTTAGTTTATTTTATTTGGTGGCGGTACTGTTCTTCGTCCAGGATGGGTATAGGACAATGAGTGAGTGATTCCAAGGCTAAGATGGACAGAGAAATCCATTTTATTCCCACCTTTCCTATGTATATTAGGGTTTCAGATCGACTAGGGCCTCTGATCCTTTCTAGTTCTGAGAGTCGCGTACAATAGGGAAGACGTTTTAGAGACATTTGGGGAATGGATTTGGGTTGAGGCAAGTGGGACACTTACTACTTTTGGCCGGAAACCACTAGATCTAGCGGAGATCATGACTGTCTATAAATGGTGAGTTTACTGTTCATAATATGTTAGGATTCTGAAGAGTTTTAGTCGCAGCCTAGTTCCGGAGCTTCCCATAGGGCCTAACATTACTACCTAAAGGGTTGTATCTACGTCAGCGAATGCATTTTGAGGAGTCTGCAGCCCACGGTTCAGTTTAATTCCAAAATATTGCTCTTATACCACCTGTAACACCCCAGATTTTTTGGGGGCCGAGTAGGAACTCGACTCCGGATATCCCGACTGCCAATGATGCTTTGTGGAAGCAGGGTTCTATAGTTCATTTTAGTTGCCATTTGAGCAATACCTGGAATTAAAATAGGCTATGCAATGGTCGCCTCATCCAAGCGCGTCAGGCTCTGTGGTACCTGCATCGAAGATGAGGTCTGGTTGGTGTTTTAAAACACTGTCCCAGAGTGGGAGTGAGTAGCTAACTTAGTGGTACCATTAACAATAAGTTACACAGATTATCATGCACATGAATGAATTTAGTGAAAGGCATACATTCAAAGAATCTTAAATACTCCGGTTAATGCAGATGCATGATTCAATGACATGATACATGCTCTCACCACAACACTCCCTCGAGCGACAACATCTAACGATCGCGAATGATAAACACTCCCTCGGTGCGATCTCAACTGCCAAATCCCCAAAGTAACTAATGTAATGTGATGTAAATGTTACCCAAGTTAATTATTATGTCCATTCATCCAGCAGGTTGGGGAAACCGAGATACCCCATCAGATCATTGCCCTAATCCGATCGTGTGGCTCTAACGGCCGTGGCCATATGGCTCTTGTGGTCCTTGGCCCGTTTGGGTTCGTCATTCTCATAATTTGAATCATATGAACGCATTTAAGACATTTAAAGTCTTACTTGCGGTCACTACGGGGAGGCTTATCACCCCAGCGTAGGCCGACAGCTCTGGCATAGTGTCCCAATCCACCATCCCTGGTTCATGAGTTGGTTGCTCACAGGTCATTACGGGGAGTCTCGTCACCCCGACATAGGTCGATAGCTCGGGCATAGTGTCTCATTCCACCATCCCCGGCTCATGAGTCTTGTGGGCCGAATTTCTGGTTTTCAGTGGGCGCAAACGGGTGATGGGTGTTTTAGGTTCCAGTAGGCGTGTACAAACATGGTCTACGTACAAGGATGACCAACCAGTAGGCCAATTTGTCCCCACGAGACGAATCACGACTGTACGGCCTGAGGGCAATGTCTTACGTAGTCCAACTACAGCCAACAACTCGCGGTTTGGCTGGTTGGGCCAAACTTGGCCGTGAGCTGACCCAACTAAAGGGGTGCCCAAGGGGTTTTGATTTGGTCGGTCGATCCCAAAAAGGGTGCAATGTCTACATACAATGACTACGAGTAGAGGTCGATCTACTTGTAGTTGTGAGGGAGATCAGGTAAGTGTAACAACGATTCGTATTCGATTCGGGCACAAGCCAGCGTTGGGCATCATTCAGGGAATTCCTAATTATGCTAATATATAGGGCTGAGTTTCCAGGGATTAATGGATAGGGTAATAAGCTCCACTACCAGCTACGGGGAGAATCGACCTATGTAGAGGGGTGTGGATAACGAATGTACCCATTCCCAAGTTACAGGGAAGACGTGTGCGCAAGTCCATGGCACTAACTCAACAAATTAGGACATTCCTAGCTAAGGGCTTCACACATTTCACATTTCAACAACATAAATAATTACACTCTAAATCCACACATATCAATTTCATGTAACAGAATTTAATTTAGGAAATTAGCATGATTTAGGGATATTACACATGCAACATCGCAAATTGATAAACAATACAAGCAACCACACATGCAACATCACAAATTGACAAACAATACAATCAACACATGCATCAAGGGTAGTATATTCGAAATATCTTTCCCCAATTAGGGAAATCTCATGCATAGATTCAAATTCAACTATGCCATTATAAAATCAGCAACATGCAAGACAAATTCTCACACAAAATCACTAGAGTTCGCTCTAGACATGATAACAAGCCACCTAGAGGTAATGGTCCACACCTATCGTCGACCGGAAGTCCTTGCGGTCGCTCTAGCAACGCTGGGTCCACAAATTCGATGTGCTTAGGCCCCGCGCGAAGGAAACACATGTCAAGATGCATGCATGCGACCCTAGCTTATGAGAATTAGAGGAGAGGTCATGATTGTTACCTTAGATCAGCCACACCTCTTCTCTGTGGCAGTAGGGCCGAGGTTTCTGGCGTGCGGCGGTGGTAAGGGTGCGGGAATTCCAACTTCCTAGCTCCCCAAGCACTCACACCCTCCCTCTCACTATCTCAGCTGCTGGAATTTGTTGTGGGAGTGAGAGAGAGAGAGAGCTTAATGGGTTATATACCCTAAATTTTGACTCAGTTGGCCCCAAGTGCCATTTATTTCCTCAAATGACCCTATGGGGCCCTCTTATGGCTTTCGGGCCTGCCCTAATGGCCCCCTGGACCATCTAAATTATGGGATGGGTGCCTCATGGTTTGATGAAGGGTTGTCCAAAGTTTGACGGCAAATGGATGCGAGGATTTATCGCAAGGGTCCGATTTGAGATCAACGGTCACCGTTTCTCCATCGGGAGTCAGATTTGGTGGACGAATGCAGGGAAATATCTTCAACTTATACTGCTGAAACGTCCTAATTTTTTTTGTCCCAAGCAACGGGGCCATTTTTTTTTTTAATTTAGATTTTTGGCCAATACTTGGGAGAGTTGCATTTTACAAGTGCCAACTGGATGGCATGAATTGTCTGTTTCTAGGCGTCATCCGAGTCTGTTGCCCGCGATGGGCCACAAGCCCAGTGAGATGGACATTACTTTATAATTTCGAAACTAGTGGCCCACTAACGAGCAGCCTAGAGCTTGTTCGGGTAACCGAGGCATTTCTGGAATAAATTGGGTAGGAAGATTTCTTGGGTGCAGTTCTTGAGGTATGGATTAACTAAGTTCACAGTATGGCCTATTCGAAATTAGCAAAAATGGTGATTCGATCATGATCACTCTAAACCGTCGGTTTTAGGCTAAAAGAGTAACTGGGTTAATTTGGTTTATTAATTAAGGTCCGACCCATAGCTGGCTCGGGTTTGTGTAGATCCCTAATTTAGTTACGGTTGTTTGATTAGTCGGTGGCAGGTCGGTTAGATTTGGACCCTATGTGAACAAATCATGGGGCTAAACTCGATGTTTAAGTGATCGGTTGGATTCATTGGTTTTCTATGGTTGGTCAATCTTATTTGTACGGTTCTATATCGGTACCAGCCACGTATAAGCTCACCTTGAGTGTCAAGGGTCAGTAAGTGACGACGTGGCTAGTTATATATATATAAAAAAATTTAAGGATTTTTTTGGCAATCCAAAATAGCGAAAATTTGAGGTGTTACAACATGCTTTAGTGACTTTCACCCAGGGATGCTTGTGATGCCCTATAACCTCAATAATTTTCGGTGTCCATAAAATCATCCGCCAGCTACGGCAAGACTGTGGGACTACCTCCTTGGGGTCAGTAGGGAGCAGAAGATGCAACGTATTATATATGATGCACAAAGCATGAATCACACTATGAAAGAAGAAACTTATCTAGTTAGATAACCAAAGTGAATAAAAGACATAAGTAGATAGTAAAATCAGATGGGTATGTTCTTCAACCTCTTTTTATCGCTCTTCCATCATTTGAGAATCTTGTCATTCTTTTATGAATTCAACCCTCTCGTCCTTAATAGCATTGTCACTGTCATTTGTCCTTTTTTCAACCTTCAATACATGAGTTTTCAATTAATTTTAAGCTCTACTCTCACTATCAGGAAAAGGGAGGCTGGGGCTGTCATTCTCTTGGGTTATACCCTTTCATAATTTTTATGACATCCATATATTTATAAATCGACTCTATTAATAAAATAAAATATTTCGAGGAAGACATCAATCTACATCTGGAAAGAACAAAAAAGGATTTTTATAGAAACTGAAATCTTATTATTTGAAAGATAATGGTAGAGAGAGAGAAAAGGAAACTTACTGAGAGCTCCACGGCCAAAGATGAGCATAGTTCAAAAGCTCCCAAGATAAGAATCAGTAGGGAACCCACCAACCAGAGACAAGAGAAAGACAATCCCTATAAATTAGTTAGTGACTACGTTTGCAGATTTTGGTAGAGAGAAGTGTATATCATTAAATACATATGTTATGAGGTTGTTCCCAACTACAACAATTGCCATGATTTCAAATGCTTGAATGCATGGAAAAACCAAACAATCACTAAAACATTAAAACATAAAACTAAAATCCCAATTCACATTTCCTCCACTCAGACTAAAGTCAGAAATAACCATGAAACCTAAAAAGTAAAAACAAAAATAAAGACAAACTCATTTGTATTTTCACTAATAAATTAATGAAAAACGAAATTCAACAACCCCAAATTGATTTCCATACATCTGGTTGGTGTCCATTCTTCCCTTGCATATGGGCCATTTATCCATAGTGAGCCCCACCAAATGAAATTTGGAACAACTCAAATTGTATTAAACTGATTCACATCATAAATTGGTCCAGCTGATTTTTAGGTAGTAGTGAGTGGTATTTGAAGGATATGAAATTGGTTCTTGAAAGCTCTGTTGCGTTACCTTCAACAGGTCAAAGATCATGCAAAATGGACAGAGTGGAAGCTACTGTCGTGGCTCAAACATGTTTGCGAAAGAGAAGAAAATGGAATGAATTTTTGGAATGAAGATAGTGGCTCCCTTTTCTTTAAGATGAAGAGTTTTATAAAAACAATTAATAATATCTCAAAGTGATTCTTCGAAGTTACGCAATGTAATGAAATTTTTGAAAAACTTTTAATGTTTGCTGTTCTTCCAAAACTTTAACAAGGATGAGTCACCACCTTTTTTCTTTTCTTTTTTCTTTCGCACACACCCACACACTCATGTTGTAGCAGGAACTCGTGAACCCATGACCTAGTGTTGAAACTCTTGTGAATCTACTAGCAGGGCAAGAGTAAGGACTTGGTGAGGAACGAATGCGCATGAATCAGAGGTGAGGAATGTACAAACATTTTGATTGATTTTGGGACCTTGACTTGTAAAGAGTGGGGTTCACAATTTAGTGGGTTTAATATGACTTAATGTATGGCCGCATGTACAATTCACGAGTGGATTTGTACCAACTATCATACTAGTATCGAATAACTCCAAAGAAGGAAATTCAAATTTTGTGCAAGTGCCAGCTGTGGCAATGAACAGTATAGCAAATTAGTTGTGCCCCGGCCCCACTCAAGACGGTGCAGGATGCGGATTGGGTACTACGGAACAGACAGGGGCTCTTAAGGGCTACTGTGATTTATATATTCATTTTATCATTTTATATCATTTTATCCACATTTTTGTGTACACCATCCATCCATCCATTTTTGTATATCATTTTATCCATCCATTTTTGTGTACACCATCCATCCATTTTTGTAACACCTGTCCATTTTTGTGTACACCATCCATCCATTTTTGTAACACCATCCATCCATCCATTTTTGTAACACCATCCATCCATTTTTGTATATCATTTTATCCACATTTGAAATCTTCCTAGGGTCCACTGTGATGGTTAATCGTCATCCAACCTGTTCAGAAGGTCACATAGACCTAGATGAGGTTAAAACACATACAAAACAGCGCCCAAACATATAAACAACATACTTGGACTGCTACCAATATAAGAGTAACAAATATGCCTTTCATAGCAAGCTTGGAAACCATGGTATGATTAGGGAAACTTTTGCCTATAAACACTCTGATAGGTGTGGCGAGTCATATTTTCCTAGGCTTCTGTTAGATACGACTATCTAACATATCTCTCTCACCTTAGGCTTGAAAGATTCCACACTGAAAACTGAATCTGAGGATGAGATTCATCGTAATTTCCACAACAATATGAACTTTAGCTTTAAATGGATGCATAAATAAAAAGGCACCAAAATTTCCTGTTAGCTTAGTAAAATTCGGGCCCATAACAATTGACTTCAACAGTCTCTCCCTCTCACTTCTTAGCTATATTACATGTTAAACTATTGGAATTTAACTTCTGAGTTTTTCATTTGTAATTAGAGCAGTACATAAGAAGCCATGCCAACAAGAGAATTCATGAATTAAATGTTATATAATTCAGTATCGGTTACCAAGTTGTATTGTCCTTATGTGCAACTATTGCAACAGTTCTATGTTAGTGATGTCTAATTTGGCTTGTATTATTGGTTTTCGCTGGCTTGTACTTGAAAAGTCTCCTTCTTGGTTACACTTGTAATCCTTTCTCTTTCCATATGAATTTCTTCTGACTGAGGTTTACGAATGTTGTGGAGGCATGTACCAAATCAAGGTTTTTTTTTTTGACCCGTTAAATTTCTTTGATATGATGTTCCTGCTACTCCAATAGATGTTTGGATTTATAACTCACAAACATATGTGACATGTGTGCTGAATCCCAGCTGTCCATTAACAGGAGTTGTGGACCAATCTGTTGATTTCGTAGCCCAAGAATGAGTCTAGCCTGGTCATCGGGTAGGCCATATTCTAATGTTGATTTTATTCCTGTGTCCATTGCAGTTCAATCATTTTTTAGTTTTGCACTTAACCTAACATGCATTTTCAGGTATTTGGATAACAATCTATTTACAAGGAGGATTCCTAATTAATGCCTTCTAAAATCACCCCTTCTTGAAAGAATTGTGAGTTTCTCTAATCACTCAAATGCTGCGGTTAATGCTGTTTGAAATGCTTCGGAATAGCTCCACTTGATTATTACATGTGTGGATGCAGGTGTATTGAAGGCAACCAATTCAAGCCTGGGGTGAACCCTAAAGGCAGTCACAAGGTTCTTGAGGTCTCAGACATAAGAGTTCCTATTTTAATTTGCATTTTTATATTCTTTTAACTGTGGTCTGATCACATGTTGGGAATGGTTGGAACCATCCCGTGATTGACAGGTATGCACTGCTGCACATGTGAAACAAACTCCCAACTGTTACTTAACCACTTTAGTTTGACCGATTCGAAAGGCCTCTTCTCAAGCTTCTTTTCCTACTTGTATTATTTATTAATGCATCAAATCAAAACCTTGACAGTTTTTTTTTGTTAGTAAATTTATTGGGTAACATAAAGATATTCTTATTGATGTATATCATCCATTTCTGCCGAAAGTTGGAATACCCAAAACACTTCTTATTGGGATCTCCATGCACAGAAACCTTTGCCTTGTAGTGTGGCAGCACTTTATACTTCTATTCACATTTGCACCAATATCCCTGTACACTTTTAGGGTTGGGGGTGATTTCATTACATCTCCTAAAGTTAGCCAGATGTTTGGAAAGGTATGTTGACTGAGACTGATGTATGTATGATGAGAGTTGGTTCCAATGACACCCTTTTAGCAGTGGAGGTTGATGGGGGTAAATACGGTTATTCCATGAAAGCGTGCGATGCGAATCTCAATGCACCAGGTATGCATCACTTGCATTTGTTTGAGGGTTGATTTTTTAATTGGAAGCCCTTGCTTTCTCTTACTTTTTTTTTGTATTATTTCCATGTCCACTTTATATTATTTGCTTGCAAGCAGTTTGACTTAAAAAAGGTGTGCTCTCACTTTTTTAAAACAAGTTTTTTTTAAGCTTAGCAATTCTTATCATGATTCTGTTTGTTGGTTGAATGATTTTTTTTTTTTTGCTATTAATGGAAGAAACACACAAAGTTTCTGCTATTTTTTTTTAACGCAAGAAAGTTTCCGATGGCTTTAGGCCATCTCTAGCCGTTGTCTTTTTAAAGATGGTCCATAACAGTCGTTTATAAAAGACGGTCCATAACCATCATTTTTTAAAGATGGTCCACCATTAACTTGCATAATATGATGGCCCATGCGACGGTTCAAAACCGTCGTTAATCAATATTTGAGACGGTTTTCAGCTGTTCGTTGTTCACTGATAGTAAAGTTGACAATTGGCCTGTGAAATTTTTATTTTTGTTAGAGGGCTTTTAAGGCAATTCTTTCTTAGTGCAGCTACATTGAGTTCGATGGTTCGATTACCATGACATGAATAGAAATGAAGTACCATCAGAAATACCTAATAATTTAAGTCAAGGATCTAGGCTCTTGATCAGGTTGTGGACATTGTCAACATGCCCTAGGCCAAAAATAATGTATCTTCTATTGATTATGCATGTCGCAGTTACTACAACTAGACTTGTATTGAATTTCTGGAGATCGATTTATTGTTATGTATAAAATGTATGATAATTGTGGCCATGATTGTTTGAAATATAAACTATGATCTAGAATTCTGAGTAGGGTCTGACCAATTTTGGTAGTGAATTTTGTATCAGATTGGTAGAATTAGGGAGAAAAAAAATCTAACAGTGCAAATTCAATTCACATATGCAAAACTCACTTGGTTTGTTTGGATTCGCGTACTAGAACATATTGTATGGTATTAGGGGTCCTGATTTGACATTTATAGTGTTTGGATTGGAATCAAATGTTTGGAATTCCACGCGCGCGAATACATTCAAAATTCAAAAAAAATTGAATTGGCGGTAGAGCGTTGTCAGACAGCTCTATTGCCAATAGTACTCTCTCTTCAATGCGCTGTATTTGCGTGCGAGAGGATTCCGTGAAACGCAGAAGCTTATCTCCAGGGGGAGAACGGCGAGTAGTCTACACCAGCAGCTCCTACGATCATCACCGTCATTGTGTATGTTGCCATTCAGTTGAGTACCTTCCCTTCTGAAGGCTGATTTCCAGTAACAGTGGTCAGGATAACCTCCTTGAGGAGGTTGTGGGTTGCAAATCGGGCATTCGCACCACCTACCTCCAAGGCGGAAGGGCGATCATACAGGTATGAATATCTCTCTTTCGGTTGGATCTGCAATCGGTTTGGAAGTGTAACCATGAGCGGATTCATGTTCAATGTTGCATCGCCCTCTTGGTTTGCAAAAGCCCCTTGCTTAATGGCATGTATACGGTCAGGCGTATACACCCCTATCTGTCAACCCCCTATTCCCTATCCAGCTACGCCTATACCGCTGATGGGGACAAATTGAGGAAAATATCAAGTCGTTGAATCCAACTGGGGATTTTGCAAAACCCGTCTGGTAGGTGTGGAGTATTGGAAAGGACGGGTGCATGCGACCCAAAATCAGTTAGTCGATTCTGTTTGTTGGTTGCAGAAATTTAGAAATTTGGAATGCTTCTGTTTATAAAAACTCACAGTCATATAATCTCTTCAAAACCTTCTGTATCTGGAATTTTTCTGTTCTCGTAAGGCTCTACATTTACCGGGTTGATCTGTCTTTGAGGTATTACTCGTCTAAAACCCCTTTTCTGTTAAAATGCACTCTTTCGTATATGTCTACCATTTTCAGCAACAAACTCCTTGTTAACTGTCGGGTTAACCAGTGTACGATTTCCCCTGATAACATTGTTATATGCTTAATTACAATTACGGTTGTAAGGTAATATGCGGCTATCCTGAGATTTTCAGTGGTAGCTTGATGCCTTTCCAGCTTTGAACTTCTGGCCTGTTAAAATAGCTTGATGCCTTTGCATGGATGTGTAGTAACAGAGACATGATTCGGAAGGGCAATTGAATAGATGAAAGGTCCTCTGAGAATATGTTTTCCTTATTCACCATTGTCTACATTTCTATATCAAGGCATGCGTGCTATCAGAGCACGCATTTTTAACTGCTATCTCCTTAATCAAATGTTTTAATCGTTGAATCAAACCGTAACCCCTAAAACTAATCATGCGCCGATGCAGGCATTAGAAGTCTTGCAACTCTCAGTGTAAAATTTCCAACTCTCTACAATCTCCATTTCAGAGAACAGGTATGTGAATACTGATTTTGATATTCCCATCATTATCAGAATGTATGATGTTCATTAACAGGTACTTAAAATAAAATAATTATATGTATATCAGAAACTTTAAAAGATACATGTAGACAATAAATCAGGTGCTTCAAGTAATCGATGATGATCAGCTGGTTGGATAAACAACTGTAAACACATATTCATGATTGCATAAATAACTGTAAACAGATATTCCGATATGCTTAAATAACTGAAAACACATATTCATGTATGGTTACATAACTGTAAACAGATAGTGACATGAAAGCTTAAATATTTGTAAACAAATATTCATGCATCAAAATTTTTTTAAAAGAGATTCATGCTAGTAGACCCTGAACTTGGAAGTTCATGATTGGATGTGTAAGTGTAAACAGATTCATTAATGTTTACATAACTATAAACAGATATTCATGATTCAATATAAAACTGTATGTTTGATTCATGCTTCATTCAACTGTATTCAGAGATTCATGCTTCATTCAATTAAATAAAAAACTGTAAATAAATAATTATTTGGTTTTCATAAAAACAGATACATCACATACTTTCCAGCTTCTCTATTGTGACTGTTAAATATCACTTGCATATTTTTCTATAAATTTTATTATTCATTGTAATTCTCATTCAGATAAATTTCATCTACAATAATCTTATGGCTTCCGATAGCGGGGAAAATAGCGATGAAAGCTCCTCGATTTACAAGATCTAGTGAGACTGTAAGCAGAGTGGGCGAGGAAAAGAGACGAGATAGCTGAGAGAATGTGGAATGACAGTCTTCCACGCACCAGACAACGTATTTAGTTTTCATTGATTATGTACTGATCTGCTATGTTTATAGCAGGACTACTCATTTTTACTTTTCATATGGATGTTATGATTGGATAGAGTACAAACTTTTTATGTTCCCTTATCAATCATTACTTTTGTGCATCAACCGAATGCTCCTGTCATATTGCTATTAATTTGTTATGGTTGTAGGTCAAATGAATTTCCTGAGGGGCACCACGAAGGATCCAAGGAATAAAAACGTCGAGTCATCACCTTCAAATAGGGGTGATCATCTAGCCATAAATCTAAGATCACCAACACAACCTCTTTCAAGTCCAAAAAAAATTGACACGCCATCAAGGAAAGGGCCCTCACCAAAGGGTATATCTACCCCGAGGCGTAAGATAGCCTCTACTAGTAAAATAAGTAGAGTACAACGGTCCGACAACATGGATAATTCGTTGGTAGATGCCTTGGTTGAACAAGTCAATCTCGGCCTTAAGAGTGATATCGGGTCTAAACCCGAGGCCTACAATGCAACCATCAAAGAAATCCATGATAGTTGTGACATTTTACTTGAAAATCGTCGCAAATCTAATCGCCTGCGGACCTTAAAGAGGTTGTATTGGGCTATAAAGGACCTGCTCAATGCATCTGGTTTTGGGTAGGACGAAGACAAAAAGATGGTTGTCACTACTGATGATGTCTGGGATGGATATATCGCGGTAGGATTTATGAAATTTTTTTCAGTTCCACAAAGTTTTGGTTTTCAGTATATGATGTTTAATATAGTCTTTGTGTACAATCACACCCCTTTGTTGAACGAGTGCGAGGAAAGCACATTGACAGATGGGACGACTTTGCGTTTATATTCGGCAATGAATGTGTACATGGTTCATTTGCAAGCACGGCTTACTCTTCACCTATTTCAGGGAAGCGACGCAGGCATAACGAATTGAATTCTGATAACGACCCTAATGAGCAAGCTTCTGATACTGTACGACTCTCATCCAATGATGAGGATGATCAGACGCCTACTCCCTGCACTCGCGGTGGCGATGGATCCACAAAAGGGCTACAGGATATGACAAAAGCTCAATGGAGATAACGTCAAGATCTCGACACAGTCGCGCAGATGCGAGTGACAATAGTCGTCATAGGAACGGTAAGATGAGAGAACAAATAGGGGACAGGATGGGGGAAATGACAGAAGCTGTGAAGACCCTGACCATAACTATGGCACAGGGCAAAAGCATGACACATGTGCAGACGCTCCTGGGGATACTTGAGGACGTGGATGGTCTTAGCAATGAGGACCAGATTTGGGCTGCAAGGGTGCTGCAGTCCGATTTAGTAAGTACTGGGTATTTTATGAAGATGGGACACGAAAGAATAAAGGAATGGATAGAAAAAGTTATCCTTCCTCGGAGTGGCTAGGAGTGAATTTGAGTCACTTATCATATATTTGTTGACAATGGTGTTTTGGACATTACATTCTTTTTCCTGGATGAGTGTGCTTACTGTTTTATCCGGGCCATACATGGAGCGGTCTTTTGAGATTTAACTTTAATACTGTAGATGTTTAAATTACTGTTGGATCAACAATTCCTATGACAATCTTAACCTTCCTATATTGATTGTGTTGTATATATGAGAATGTTGCAGGTTTTTATGCAGGTCAAATGGTTCATGCTTGACTTGAACTGGTGGATGTGTCCCCCATGTTCCTATTCATACAGGAAATTGATCATGCAATTCGTGCATGGTTTATATTGGTTAGTAGGAATTGTGGCAGTTATGCGTTGCCAGTGAACTATTCCAAAGTCTGCTTATAATGTTGCGGGTTTAACATTCTTATTGCTACACTTGTGGCCCGAATCATCCTGTTAGTTAGGGAGTTTTGGTTCTCAGATTTGTTCTGATAGGCAGATAATCTTCACATTTTTTTATAATGATATAGTTCTGGTAGTCAGGGAGTTTTGGTTCCCAGATTTGTTCTGGTAGGCAGATAATCTTTACATATTTGTACTGATACAGTTCTGCTACTCAGAGAGTTTTGGTTCCATGATTTGTTCTATAAGGCAGATAATCATATTTGTACTGATACAGTTCTGCTACTCAGGGAATTTTGGTTCCCAGATTTGTTCTGGTAGGCAGATAATCTTAACATATTTGTACTGATACATTTTGCGTACTGATACATTTTGCTACTCAGGGAGTTATGGTTCCCAGATTTGTTATGGTTGGCAGATAATCTTCACATGTTTGTACTGATACAGTTCTGCTAGTCAGGGAGTTTTGGTTCCCAGATTTGTTCTGGTAGGCAGATAATCTTAACATATTTGTACTGATACATTTTGCGTACTGATACATTTTGCTACTCAGGGAGTTATGGTTCCCAGATTTGTTATGGTTGGCAGATAATCTTCACATATTTGTACTGATACAGTTCTGCTAGTCAGGGAGTTTTGGTTCCCAAATTTGATGAGGTAGGCAGATAACTTTAATATATTGCTATTGATACAGTTCTGCTAGTCTGGGAGTTTTGGTTCCCAGATTTGTTATGCGAGACAGATAACCTTGACAGGTTTGTAGTGATATAGTTCTGCTGGACAAAAAAATCTTGTTCCCAGATTTGTAATATTGGTTCAGTTGTCTACTACTACTAACAGTTGGTTTGGATAATATTGGCAGGTTAATGTTAAATTACTGTCTTTGATGCACAGGATTTCCGATACACTCTTGTTTTGAATTTTTCGATAGGTTCACTGAATCAGAGCTATTTGAATTAGTTTCATACTGATATACTTCTGACCTCGTTAATCTAACATACCATCACTTTCATTTTGCCTGCTTCTTATTCAATTTGTCAAGATATTTGCTAGACATCAATCTCTTTTTGCGCTGACAAACTGTATGTTTACCAATTGCAGGGAAAATGAAGAAGAAGTTTTACGTGGTATTCGTGGGAAGGAAACCCGAGATATATGAGTCGTGGGAAGAATGCAGTGCATAAGTTCACGGATTTAGTGGGTGCAAACATAAGTCTTTCACGTGTTGTGAAGATGCCATGATTGCATGGAATCAATAAAAGGTTGGTTGATACGCTTAAAAATTCATACGTTTTAAGATTTGATATTTAAAGCAATGATTATTAAATCTTACTAGTATCTTATTAACAGAGAATATGCTTTGTTTACTATATCATTTAGGCCATCGCCATCGATAGAGCGGCCGAAGAAACACCTAGAGGTTGGCATGTTCGTGCATCAAGTCGTCCCGCAACGATGGACAGTGGGACGTGTGTAGCTGCACCCATAGAGCGAACCGTAACAGGCAACATTGGCTCAGAAGATGATAGGCATGAAAGGGTGGCAACTGATGGTGTAGGAAACGAACTAGTCATCGATCGTCCGTTTGTTAGTTTACTGCTTGGTATGTTCATATTGTTTACGGCTGGTAGGGAGTTTATTTTGTCGTTGTTTACGTGACTGTCCAGAGAAGCCGATTTCAGTTTGAATCTTAATCTTTTTAAGTTTTGGAAGACTATTTTAAAGTAGTTTGTTAAGGATCCTAAAGGCGTTATATATATATATATATATATATATATATATATATATATTGGGAACATACTATATGTACGATTTTTTCAGTGACTTTCAGTCGGGTATGAAAATTTTTATCAGATGTGTTATGTGCATTTTATTTATTTCCATTGCATATTTTACTGTGATTTTTAAAAAAAAAAATTATCTCATAATTTTTTCCTTAATGTACGGCACAAAGATGGCCCAGATCAGGGTCTGTTAGCTCCCAAAAAATCGATGGATGGTGTGGATGAGAGCTGACCTCATCGTGGGGTCCACAACTGGCCCCTTATTTTTCAGACGAACGTTACTTGCAAGATGTTCCTGCGTTGGCAACTCAGGTGGGCCTTACTATCATGTTACTTCGTAGATCAGAGCCCTCCATCGGTTGCTTGATTTTGTCACACTCAATATTGGCAGGTGGGCCTCACTAACGTGAACCCTATGGATGGATAGATAGGATTACTCAATGTCGAACATGTTGAATGGGTAGGATTAATGATATCAACTGACGGTGGGCACCAGCTTTTATGAAATGGACATGGAATTTTAAAAAAATCAATCCCTACAAAAGCTATTGTATGTTGTACGATGGTACAATACGCAGGCCTAATACGTCGTATCCAAACATTGAATAGTACAAGAAATTGTATACTTGCCCGAACAATACGTCCTATCCAAACATTGAATAAAGGCAAGTTTATTAGGATGTATTCTAAAAATCTTCCAAAGTATAGATGAACAGTACCCGAATACAATACAGTACACCCTAATACGCGAATCCAAACAAGCCCTTGGTGACTGTGCTCCCGTGACTTTAGGTATGTGGTGTATTCTCACAGGGCCCACTGCTTAATGATTAATCTTACATCTCTGACATGTGTGCCTTTTGATGTGGACGTATCATGTAGGCCCATGTGATGAATGGAGGCCATCCAACTCGCCCATCATGTGCTTAACCTCATATAACCCAAGTGGGCCCTTCACGCAATTCAAGGGTGGACATTCCCTCATGACATGTTGGCTGTAGTTTGATCTACTGATTCCGTGATCAGCCTGATTTTGAGGTCCCGATGGTAATGTACAATGACGTATCTGTTGGACAAGTTGGATTTTTTGCATGCATCAGATGAGCCCCCCATATCTGCCTTACTACCCTGAATGCATGATTTTAAGGTACTGAAGGTAAGGTAGTTGGATTTGGATCTCGCCTGTAACGAGCAGATTTTAGAAGCTTGGGTCATCCACCATGCGTGGTTTACATTCTTAGAATTACACTCTCGTGATGTTTTTTGGGTCTAGAAATGCAGACTACCATCATGGTTATTATGTGAATGATTATCAAGAACAAGTAAATGATGGGTCAGCCATAGGAATTTATTTAGAATTTGATTAATTTGAATGGCTATTGCTCACATTTATCACTTGATCACCATTTGTGGATCTCAAACTTAAAATGACTTTAGATCCATTGCAAGAATGGTTGTGGACTAGTATATGAATATGTGATCACAACAAGGTTTGTGGGACAGGTGTATAAAATTTCTAGTGTCAAGGATTTTTCTATTTAGACATTTAAACCTGCTATCTGCAGCTTATAAGCATAGTTCAAAAGCTCAAGGATTTTTCTATTTAGAAATTTTTTGCATGCATCAGATTTTTCTAGTGTCAAACTTATACGCTCAGATTTTTCTAGTGTCAAGGATTTTTCTATTTAGACATTTTTTGCATGCATCAGATGCCACATCAATTTTTAGGCCTACAACCCAAAAATCAGACCTATAAGTGATTCAAATGACTCACATGAAGGGAAACAATTTGGAGGGTAGGCGTTGCCCTGTAACCTATTTCCAATCATGGATGGGGCTGAGTTGTGAGCCCAAAACCTGATAGTTGGGTACATCACAGTGGACCCAACAGTTAGCAGTCCCACCCACCCCAGTGGATCTGATGTCTCACCTAATCCACTTCCCACTCGTCACCCCATGTTAGGCCCAGGCCCCATCTATGATTAAGGTGGACCACATGATTGGAAACATTGTCCGGGGCTGCCCCCACCCTCGAAATTTGTTCCATTGGTGTGGCCCATTTGAATCACCTATGGGTTTGACTTTTGGCCCGAGAACTAATATTTTTATCTTTGGGCCTAATGCGAGATTACACAGATTAGCTAGAGTGTATCGGTTGATCTGTATAGGCCCTGTAAAAAATAATAATCAGGTGGAGTCTTTTATTATTATTATTATTATTATTATTATTATTTAAATATATAAACACAAGTTTAGGAATGGTTAGGAGATGGGACCACCACAATGACTACGTGAAATTAACTTCGACCATTAGATCTGTAATATCCCATTAGGCCCAGGACAAAAAGTCAAGCTGATCTGTTATTCAGATGGGCACACGGAAGAAAAAAGTTAAAAGATACATTTACTCTTGATTATATGAAATCCACTCCGAACATTAAATGCCACGTTAATCCTTAGGTCTACCACCCAAAATTCAGACCTATACGTGATTCAAATGGCTTACATGAAGGGAAACAATTTGGAGGGTAAGCATTGCCCTGTACCTTATTTCCAATCATTGGGTCCGCCTGAATCATGGATGGGGCTAAGTTTTGGGTCCTGGACCTGATGGTTGGGGTGGATTTCACAAAAATATTAATGAGGCTCACCTGAGCCACCTACCCCTTGCATGGCCCAACCCAACTTCCGTTGACAAACATAATGGTTATTTGAAAATTGAGAAGCTTTCTTAAAAAGGAGACAGGAAAATGAGATGGTTTTTCGTAAAACTTTCAGAACGAAACTGCATGCCTTTTTTTAGATCAGGCTGCGTGATTGATGTGTGGGGCAGCCCCATGATGTATGTGTTGTATATCCATTCTATTCATCAGTTTTTCCAGGTCCTTTTAGGGCATGGTCCCAAAAACGAAGCAGAACCAGAGCTCAAGTGGACCACATACTACGAATTGGATACCCACCATTAAAATTTTGTGTGGACCACAATTTTTGGACCCAGCTGATATTTGTATTTTACCTTCATCTAGGTCTGTGTGACCTTACTAACAGGTTGGATGGCAAATAACGTTACAATGAGCCTCAGGAAGGTTTCAATGGTGGGTGTACTTATCCCATATGGTCCACTTGAGCTTTAGATATGCTTGGCTTTTGGATTCATACCCTAAAATGAGAGCTGAAAAATAAATGGATGGAGAGCGTGGTATCCACGGTGGGGCCCTAAAGTGCCCAACACATCACCGAACCATTGTTGGGGGAGGGCAACACCACCAAATCGGTGTGGGCCTTCTTTGGGCTTTCTCATGTGGGGTACGTGGTGTCTATCAGTACTTCGATGATAGAAGGTAACTGTCAACGAGATGGGCCTAGGTTTGCTTTTGCTAAAATTTCAAATGTTTGGGCTGGGCCTGATAGTCAGGTTTATTCAAAATTTTGAAGGTGTTGGCCTGAGCCCAGCACATTGACAGCCCTAATCAAAGGCAGGCACATGCCTTGTAAAATCCAAGCAAACTACAATCATATAGATTGGCCAAGAGATTGTGCAGTAGTGCTTGGGATTTTTATTTTTTTATTATTATTATTTTACACACGCACACACATCCACACACTCACACCGTAGTGGGATTTCACCACCTATAGATACTGAACCCTTGACTGGGTGTTAAAATCCCAAGCACTACCACTCAAACCCTTGTGCAGTAGTGCTTGGGATTTTAAGGCCCATTGTTCATAGATTTAAAGTGGTCTTAATGTGGACCTGCTATGAGTAGTGCATGCAAAACTCCTATAACTTTCAATATCTTTGGTTTAAGAATGAGAAGTAGAAGAAACCATTAAACCTGACCTATTAAAATTTGGGGCTAGATTAGGTCGGATTGAAATCAAAAGTAGCTGACCCATAATTTTAACGAGTCGATACCAGCCCCTATCCAAATCTGACATGTTTATCACATGGCCCAAAGCCCTGGGTACCCAATGAACCTAACCCAATTTTAATGAGCTCAGGTTCAATAAATTACGCCCAAGAAATCAAGTTGAGTTCGAGTCTAAACAATAAATTTATCTATAATTTATTTATTATTTTTTTTTTGGGTTTTGTTTGAGTTTACGCGTATTTCCTGCTTTCGCAGGAAGTTCCTAGAAACCTGCGAACTGGAAACCTAGGTGAGGCCCACCGTGATGTTTGTGAGAAATCCACCCCGTCCATTTATTTTTAAAGATCATTTCAAGACAAATTGAGCCAGATCCAGGACTCAAGTGGGTCGAAAACGTGAGGATTGAATGTCCATAGTTGAAATATTTGTGGGCCACAAGTTTTAAATCAGTATAATAATTGTGTTTTCAGTTCATCTCAGTAGGAATGATGCCTATGAAGGTATGTATGTAATTTAAACATCACTGTCAACCCAGGGAGGTTTCAATGGTAGGAATTTCCTTTCCTTCTTTTCCTTTGTGCGGCACACTTGAGTCTTGGATCCTTCTCATTTTTGGTCTCGAGTCCTAAAATGAGCTCACAAAACGGATGAATGAGGTAGATTTCTCAAAAACATCACGGTGTGCCCTACTTAGGTTTCCAGCACAGAAACTTCCTGCTGAAGGCTTTGGCAGGAAATCCGCGTCCGCTTAACCCATTAATACCCTACGTGGGTTGGCAACCCAAGTCCAAGGGCCAATTAATACCCTATGTGGCAACCCAAGTCCAAGCCACTTTTTTAAATGTACATATTTTTAACTCGAACCCGACCCACTACCGAATTAGTTTCGCTTGAACCCACCTCATAAGCATGTTAGGTCAGTTAACAACCCGTAGGCCAGCCCATATTATAACGGGGCTAGGGACGACAATGGGTCTACTATATTAGGCCCAATCCCAACTCATTTAGGTTGGCACTCAAACCCACCGGCCAACCTAGCCTGTTCATCGCCTAATGCAAAGTATATAAATAACAAGCAAAGTTCAAAAGTGTAAAAAAATAAACAACAACAACAACAAAAAAAAAAAAAAAAAAAAAAAAAAAAAAAAGAGAGAGAGAAAAGAGAAAAGAATTCAACACGAGATACCAAGAACATAATTTAGGAACTTGGCATGAAACTTCTAAGGCAATTGCAGGGTGCAATTATGGGTCCTGGTCCTAGTTGAGATGGGGCCCAATGGGTCATGTCTTGATTCCAAATACCACGCTCGAATCCTAAATCGAAAGACTTGATATGGATACCTAATGGATAATAGAACACAACCAGTCCCACTTGTGCATTTCCTCATGAAAAACCTAACCCTATTAATTGTTAAGCTTGTATAATTATTATAAAATACCACCAACATGATTGTATCCATTTTCTAAATGGGTATAAAGAACAGGACCTGAGCCCAACTCAGTTTTTTGGAATGGGTGTGGAAATTGGACCCTGACTCATTTAAATCGGGTCAGTTGCTCCGGTCCCATGGGTCCAGTGACCCATTGATAGCCCTACCCACAATCAATACTAGCTAGACAACAACATGCAATTCTCACATATGTGTAATAACTTGTTACGCAAAGCCCATGCAACAAAAAATTCTCTGAGGCCTAGCACAATGTCCATGTGACATCCGTTTTGTCCATCAATTTCTCCAGCTCATGGTCCAAAACTCATGTGGGCCACACCACAAGAAATAACAGGGATTGAACGCCCACAATTTAAATGTTATTGGGCCCACCATGATGTTCATACTGGTAAAACTCATTGCAGTTGATTCCTAGTTTCCCACCATACTGAAGGGAAGACACAAATATCAACCTGATTCAAAACTTCTGCGGTCCCCGAGAGAGCCCAATCCCCATGACTTCTTAGGCGTGGCCCACCTGATGTTTGGATCTGCTTCATTTTTGGGATTACATCCTAACATGAGCTAGAGAAACCGGTATGAGTGGATGTCACACAGACATCATGGAAGGCCACAACTTGTTATAACTCTCAAGTCAATCTAATGGTCCAAGTGATAGGCTGCATCATCCATGAATCAATCCTAAAAAAACACATTATTCTAACCATCATGCTAATCAATTTTGAGCCACCGATAACAGAATCATCCTGATATCGATGCCAAATACATGTTTTAAATAGGTACATATACTTAGATTTATGTGGCTAGGCTTCACATATGTGTGGGATTTGCAAAATCCTCTCTCAACAAACGTGATTAAATCCTCTCAAATGATATTTTCAGCATCTATGGGATTATGAATCTTATCTTTTGATTAACTTCTAAAAATCTATTATTTCAAATATTAAAACAATTCCTAATATATCTATAATAAATATAGCTGTCAATGGGGACCTGTACCAACAGATACCCAATGAGCCCGGCCCCCGATTTTAATGGGTCCAAGTCCCATCTTTTGGACCCATAAAGAAATCAACTCAGGTTCAAGTCTCACCTTTTGAACCCAATTAAGAACTTGGTCTCCCTGCCCAGCTCGATACAGAAAGTCTACCATCAGGCGCGTGCACTCGCTGCGATTGCTCCACCTGGGATACACGTTGTATGTGAATATGTGGTGGAGCAGGCGGAAGTCATCGGTCATATTGGTCGCTAGGAGGCTATTGTTTGGATTCCAGTGGGTCAGTTGGTCACAAAGGAATCGCATGCGACAATCTCTTTCACATGCACTCTTAAGACTCGTCTCACTCTCATGGATTTCGCCAAGCAGTATCCCCATGAGTCGAGCTATCAAGCCAGCATTGACTGTGAATTCTCGCCTTCCCACAGGAAATTTGAACTGCAAAGGCTCCAGTGTTGGCTCCCGTATATGCGCGTAGAAGGCTCGGACAGTATTCACATTCGCACGAGACTTGCCCTCAAATATGGGACCCCACCCGGCCTCCACCAGGCAGTCCATCACCAGATATTCCCCAAAGAACTTCTCGTCCATGTGCGCTTCAAAAAGGACCCTACGGCCTTGGAATCTTCCATGGGACAGATCCGCTAGTAGAGCACTCTCGAGGGGAGCCTGGGGATCGAGGTCCCACTTTGTCCTTATCTCTCGATCGATGCTTGTACCTGTGACGGCGCCTCTCGACCTCCTTGAACGAGTAGGGCGGCTAGGCCCGGCCTCATCTGTAGGAGCCCTCTTCTTCCCCATGAGCGAAAGAAGTGTGGAAATGGAGAAAATGGCCGTCATGAGCTCGAAAAGAGCCATGAAAGTGAAATGAGCCGGATAAATATAATGAGTTGTTGAACTTTGGATTTTTTGAGACACAAAGGAGTATTTGTGTACTCAAATGAGAGGGATTAAGGGAGATAGACAGCTGTGGAAGATGGGTTTGAGAGAATGGTGTAGATGGTGCAAGAAAAATGAAGAAAATGAGCTTAGAGGGGCGATTTGAGAGGGAAAATTTAGGATTTTTGAGAGAAAGGAAAGCTTGGAGGGGTGGGAAATGAAGAGGGGAAGGAAATGGAATGAATAAAAACATTCCCACTCGATTTGATGGGCCACACAGCAGCTCACACGTGCCGGCCCGCCCGGCCCGCGTCTGCCCAATATGCCCAGGACGTCTGATCGACGAGGCCTCGCCGAACCGGTGATGCCATCGCCGGTCCCTGGACCTTCCGTCGATGGCTCACCCCAGGGGCGATGCCATCCCCCCCTGGGGGCTGGAAAAGTGCGGGGTCCACTTTGGGTCCCCCAGTATTGCACTGTGGAGGCCCCCGACTCCGTTTGAGTCGTTTCGGGTCCTATCTATGTACATTCGCATTTTCCGGGTTGTTTACGGTTAGAATGGGTTAAATTTTCGTCTAAACCCGTCGATTGACGGTCTAGAAGTGATCCGAGATCGCCTCAAGTGATCGCGGGTGTGTACGGGCTCGATCTCGACGATCGATTTTGGTTATTTTCACCGATTGGCGAAACTGTGAATCTTATGCCTGTTCCTATGTTTTATCATACCCTCCTAGGTCAAAGTGCGTCAGTGTGCGTCATATGACCATAACCCGGGTCCAGTTTAATCCAAATCATACTCTGATACTAACTTGTAACACCATGAAAATCAGGGGTCGAGCATAAGCTCAAACTCCCGAGTTCCAAAACATCACTTATACAACATAGATAATGATGATTAAATGTTGTCCGTATTAGTGCATTAAACATAAATGGGATTATACCAAAACAGCATATCATACTTCAGAGACAGTTGAATTTCGCAAGCGGAAGACTGTGATAAGTATATATAAAGCATATAAGTGATTGTAGGTCTCCTGAGTATGATCATGTTACCAGGTCAATTAATTACGTGTAAAACTTCAAAATATATAAAATGTGTAATGTCATCTAATCAGCAACCTTGTAAGCCCCGTTGATCAGAACATGGTCAACAGATCCACCTGATAGCTGTATGTAGGAGAACTCCTCCTTGTCATCATAAAAGTCCGACTCTGCTTTGTAAGCATCGCCATCATCTGCAACTACAATAGGGTCAGTGTTTAAAGCACCGTCCCAGAACGTGGGAGTGAGTGATCAACTCAGTGGTGTTTTAAAGCAAAGGTTAACATGTTATCAATTCAATCAATAAGTAATGATAAAGCAATACAATCAAACATCTATAAGTACTCTGGTTAATACAAACATGATATGTATTAATGATGCACGCTCTCGCCTGCACTCCCTCTGCGATCTTCCTCTTACGGTCGCAGCATACACCCCTTCCTCTGTGCTCAACACCAACGTCAAAGGCACATGCAATGCAGTGCATAAACATGATTACCGAGTTTTTATTAGACCTTTTCATACAGCAGGATTGGGAAGCTAAGGTACCTCCCTTATATCATTTCCCATATAATGATCCATTCTAGGGTCGTCAGTCCTACCTAGTCTCATACGATGTTGTGGTTCCAGATCACTACAAAGGGCTCGTCACCTCAATGCAGGCCTAGCGTATACTCTAGTTTCTACGGAGAGACTCGTCGCCTCATCACAGTCTCAGAGTATACTCGAAGTCACTACGAACAATTCATTACCTAGTATTAGGCCGATAGCTCGAATACAGTGTCTCATACCACCGTATTTGGCTCACAAGCTTAGGTTGTTCACTGGTCACTACGAATGGGCTCGTCACCCCGGCGTAGGCCGACAGCTCGACCACAGTGTCCCATACCACCATGTCCGGCTCATGAGTCTTAACGGATCGAGGTACCAAGGTTAACGGGATATCCACAGTTTGGTACCTTAGGTTCAAGCAGCAGCGTTCATACATGGTGAACATACATCAGGTCAATCGGGTTAATTGACGACCTCGACTGGTACGAGCGTACATCGAGTTGATTGACTTGAAGTGCTTAAGCACTCCGTGTGGCCTAACCATTGTCGACAACTAAAGTACGGCTCGAATTCATCGAGCATGTCCTGTGTGGCGAGACAGCCTCAACCACCAAGCCAGGACCTGTTACCAATTGCCTGGACTATACCATAGTCCCAATCACATCCAACCCAACAGGCATTCATAAGTGACAGTAAAACAACATATGACAACCAATTTCAGTGTCGATTTCGTTTAAGCATTTCAACACAATACATATTACACATGTTATCCTACACAGGCATTTCACACATAAATCACGTAGTAGCAAGATAGATTACATAAAGGAAACTTTAACTATAGATGAGGGACTTGAGAATCCTAACTAAACACCCTCATTAAATGCATTGCATAAAGCATTTTCTCATTCAGACATTTTATCAAACACTTAGACTACACATATTACTTACATGTAATAAATTAGTTAAAACACATATTATAGCAAATCCTTCCATATAGGAGTTGTCACACGTACAACCATCATGTGTTCCCAAACATCCATCACAACAAGCAGAACTCATATTTCCATATCTATTCAGACATTTCAACAAACACATAGAATGCATTTAAAATAAACATAGTTTACATATATGTGAAATATACGAAAAACGTGGTATCTAGGCATATGTGATAGCAATCAAGTCAGACATAAATCATTGCTGACATTGAAAACCTTGAAAACCATAACCTAAACGTTTATAGTCCGCATCTTTCGCTGATAAACAAGTATCGAACTCAATTTGTATGTCAAGTCTTTGTCTACGGCACGACAGCCACCTATAGCATGAAATAGGTTAGCTATTTCATCACTTACGCTATTTGAATCCCTAAAACGGATTAGGGTTAGGATTTCTTACCCAAGAATGGAGTCGAAATCGCTGGGATAGCGATTCAGAAAGGCGGATTCAGCCCGTGGAGTGATGGGATTGAATCCCAGGAACAAACCCTCACTCTCTCTCTCTCTTCTCCTCACTTTCTTCTTCTCTTTTCTCTCTCTTCTCTCTCCTAGGATTGAAAATTCGTATGGCATGAGAGAGAGAGAGGGTTTAAGGCCCTTATATAGGCCCAGAACTGATGGGAATGGCCCCATGGCCATGGTATACTTAGGTTATAGCCAAATAATGGTCGTTTTAGTCCAACGGAGCACATTTGGAGGCCCCTTTTCTGCATGTGGTCGGACTTAAGCTCTCTGACATTGGATCTAAGTTGAGTTAAATTTTCGGTCTAATCGGATTTACAGATCAACCGCGGAGGACCAGTTTCAATTCAATGGTCATCGTCGCTCGATCGGGGTCATGAGTACATTGACCTGTGGTGAGAAATTTTCCTGATCCGAGGGTATATTTGGGTCAGATTCTGACGGTCTGAAACCTTAGATTTGGCCCGCAAGCGAACGGCACAAATCACTTAAATCTGAGTGCAATTTCTAAGGATATTCACATTTCTCACACACTTCGCTGCGGGCTCAAGTTGTGCGTTTCTAGATACTATCTGGATTTGATTTCTGAGATGGTTGTCAAGCCCAGTAAGGCGGTCATAAGTGTATAGTTTCGAGGTCAACAGACTTTCGACACGCGATCCAGGTCCGATACAAAGTTTCAAGGCGCTCCCGAGAGCAACCAAGTTTAAAGATTGGTCCTAGGTTTCACGTAGCGTTAATGATTCTACAAGTTTTGGGTCTTGCAAATCGTATTTAAAGTGGTTCAAGCTAATTTCATAGCTAACCTGGTTTAGCACTTAGTTAATTTCATCTAGTTCCTAAAGGATTTGGTCCTGAGTGATTTCTTCCTGAGGTGGTACTCGAGTCTTTCTACAGATTTTTCTGAGACGTTACAAGTTAACTTTACAGAATATGAGTTAAATGTGAATTATGAACTAAACTCAATTGATGTTTAAACTTTCTATTAATCAATTCAGTTAGAAGAACTTATTCAAAAATCTATTAATTAACTAGACTCCAGATTTTCAAAAGTTATTTTATAACTTTTCATAATACTCAAATGTATTCAATTACACATAATATCAATCTTTGAAAAGAGTTTTGAAACTGAAAGTTTTGAACTTTTTCAAGAATTTGCTCAAGTCAGAAAATATTGATTAATTCACCTAATCTCATTGCCCAACCTAAAATCTACAATGTCCTCAATGTATAAACATATGTAATAAGAAAAATATTGAGAGCAACAAAAAATAAAGAGGAGTGAATGAAAGCAGTGTTCGAAATATCGGTATCGCACAATGTATCGCATCCTTGGGATACAGATACGTATCGGTTATCGCATGGGATATATCGTTTGTATCGCATAATTTATCGCACTTTTTGGGAAACATGGGGAAATTTTGGGAATATGGTTGAATTTTTTAATGAAACTTTGAGGATTGTTTAAAAAGCCCTTAATACACACTTTTAAATCATAACATCTCAAAAAAAAATATGCACATAATAAATTTCCTTTGTATAGGGTCTTAAGTTATGCGATGTTTAACTGAACTAATGCAACTATATTTAAATTGAATGCATGATATTTATAAATATATCATAGTCATGTATGAAAACACAACCAATTCATTGAAAAGCAAAAGAAGAACCGAAGAAGTAAAATTTGAGAAATATACATATCAATGGTGGGGTAGTTCTGTGGGTAGGCCCACCGTGCTGTATTTGTACATCCAAGTCGTCAATCCCTTTTCTCATATCATTTTAAGGCTTGAACACAAAATGAGGTAGATCCAACGATCAAGTAGACCACACCAAATAATAAGCTTGGTTGCATTAAATGCACAAAGCATCGAATGCCAGTTGCATTAAATGCAAGAGTGTGTGGTCCATTTTAGTGTTGAATCTGCCTCATTTTTGTTTTCATGCTTAAAATGATTTGAGAAAAAGGGATGGACAACTTAGATTTACAGGTACATCACGGTGGGCCCGCCCATAGAACTGCCAGTTCGGGGTAGAGATAGGCGGGGGTAGGACGCAATCCGCGTCCCACGTACCTACAACAGCTGTAGGAAACGGATTGGCTACTTCCCCAACACCAGCCCCATGTTTCATCTATTCCGTTCATCCATTTTTACAGATCATTTTGTGGCTTGAAATAAAAAATAAGACGGATATAAATCTCAGGTGGACCACACCACATGAAAACAATAGTGATTGGATATCCACCACTAAAATCCTCCTAAGGCCCACTGTACTGTTTATTTGACATCCAATCTATTGATTAGGTCATACAGGCCCAGATGAAGGGAACAAACAAACATCAGCTTGATCCAAAACTTTAATGGCCCCCAAAATGTTTTTAATGGTCGACGCTCATTCAACACTTTTCCTATAATGTGGTCCACTTGAGATTAGGATATACCTCATTTTTGGTTTCACACTGTAAAATGATCTATAAAAATAGATGGAAGGCATGATGAAACACATACATCATGGTGGGGCCCACAGAGCACCGACCACCAGCAAAAGGTTGGTGTCAGGGGGAGTAGCCAATCCGTTCCATATAGGGAAAAGGTACAATGCGCTCGAGCTGATTTTAACGCCCCATGAGGTCGAGCTGTGTGGGCCCCACCGTGATGCATTTCGAACATCTACCCCATCAGTCAGATGCACCATTCCATCGTGGGCCTAGGTCTCAAAAATCAAGTCAATCCGTGACTTTTATGGACCACACCACATACAGAAGTGGGGAGGGGCCGTGCACCATTAAAACATTCATAACCATTTTTGAGGGCCCATCGAGATGTAGTTTGCAAATCCAAGCCATCCATTATGTGTGTCCCACTTAAATGAGGGTTCAGACCAAGTTTCAAGCGCATGCAAAACTCCGATTGGCCCCACCAAGTGCTTTTATATGTTTTAACGGTGTCTTCACATAATTTTAGATGGTATGGCCCACCTGAGTTCCGTATACGGTTGATTTTTGGGATATACCATAATTTAAAGGGTACCCATCAAATGCACGGTGTTGATGGTCGAAACACATCACGGTGGGGCCCACACAGCTCGACCTCACGGGAGCTTATCGTCAGCTCTAGTGCATTGTACCTTTTCCCATATATATATATATATATATATATATATATATATATATATATATATATATATATATATATATATATCGTGTGTGGTGCACCAGCCTTTCACAGGAAGTTCCTGCGTAAGGATGTTGGGTGGGGCCCACTGCAATGTATTTTATAAATCCATTCTATCCATCCGTATTTCGAGCTCATTTTAGTACATTCTACCAAAATTGAGGTGGATACAACACTCAAGTAGGTCACGCGAGAGGGAAAATTGGGGCAAGAAATTTCTACCGTTGAAACCTTACTGGGCTCCACCTTGATGTTTATATGATATCTAAACCTTTTACAAGGTCATTCTCAATGGGATGAAGTGAAAACACCAAAATTATAACATGATACAAAGCTTTTTTGGCCATAAAAACGCTTCAACGGTGTTCACTGAATGCCCACTTTTTCCTCTTGTATGGTCCACTTGAGTGTTGGATACACCTCATTTTTGGTCGCATATCCTAACATGATCTCATAAAATGAATGAATGGGGTGGATATCTCAAAAACATTTTGGTGGGCCCCACCCAGCATCCTTGAGCAGGAACTTTCCGCGAAAGGCTTTCGCAGGAAATCCGCGTCCCCTGTTCTGCACCCCTCATGGTTACAAGTGACTCACCAAGTTACGTGGGTCCCACAATGATGTATTTTTTTTATCCACACCGTCCATCCATTTGAATTGATCATTTTAGGGCATGAGCCAAAAAATGAGTCAGATCCAGAGCTCGAGTGGACCCCACCACAGAGAACAGTGGAGAGAGTGACTTTCACCATTAAAAACTTCTTGAGGGCCACAAGAGATGGATCAATCTTATATTTGTATTTTCCCTTTGATCCACGTCCATATAATCTTATTAACGATTTGGATGACCAATAAACATGACTGCAGGGCTGAGAAAGGTTTTAACGGTGGAAATCAGTATCACCACTGTTTCCTGTGGTATGGTCCACAAAAATTCCTAAATTTTTGGATCAACCCCTTAATTTAGATAGGAAAACGGATGGACGGCATGGATAGACCACATACATTAAATGTGGGGCCAATTGAGTTTACTAAGTACGATATGAGCGTGCTCAATAACCCACCACGCAATCCGATCCTCTTTTCACCCCCATCACTTTCCCTCTCCTTCACGCACGCGAGGGCTCCAGAGCTGGCGATGATTTCTCGTTCCATTCCTCAATCCAGCCTAATTTCTCGCCGGAATCTCCGAGAAATCCGCAGTGGCCCACCTCCGATCACACAGGTACTCTCCAATTTCTTTTTTTTTTGAGTGCATCTGTCGAAATCCGAAAATAACAGAGACGAAATTGTGCAACGATATATCATACGATATCGACGATATATCGGCCGATATCTGAAATTTGGATTTTTTGGTATCTTCCGGAGGTTATCGCGAGGGTATCATCTCGCAGGTGTGCGATAACGATAATATCGGCCGATATATTGGCCGATAGTATCGATATTGCGAACACTGGATGAAAGTACCTGGAAGGTGATAGAAAAATAGGCTAGTGCAAATTTCCTATCAAAAGAGGTTTTAATAACTAAACTAAAGCAATATAAATCAAACTAATCCTAAGAAAACAATAAATTCATAATCCTAACTATCAATCATCTAGAGGCATCCGTTCTTCTTTTGGTCAATAACTCGATAAATTTCTCAACAGGTTTCTCAACAAGATCATCCAAAATCTCATTTTAAAGTAAGTTTGGATGTCCTGGAGCTTGGATGTCCAAAGAAATTTATGAACCTTAGTAAAAAAATATTTGATTAATATTTTGAGGTTTCCAAAGTGTATAATATTCACCTATGGTAGAAAAATTATCAATGTTAGTACACCACGGTGAATCAGATACTACAATTAATTGTAAATTAGAGAAAAGTTCTTTAGCCAGTGTAGTCTCAACACATTCCAAAGTTTCGGACTTCCGTTCAAATTCCAACTCTTCCACCTTTAATTATAAACATTCAGGATCTGTGGAATGGAGCTCTTCATAATAATGATTCCCCCGATTAGTGTCAACTACCAAGGTACATTCTTGCAAGATATCCACTATGTTTTTAATCATATTATCATTAGAATTCTCAAATTGTGCTAGGAAAACTTTTATAGAGTCGGGATATTCAGTCAAAAGGAACTCATTCTCCACATTGAAATCAAGCGTGTCATGTAAGTGAAGAGGATCAACATCACTATGTTTGAAAATTACTTGTGCCTCTCGATCATTAACTGGGACCTTACTTGAGATTGACTCTTGGAAAAATTGAACCGTGAGCTCATGAGCATACTCCAATTCTTCCTCATTCTCAAATTCAATATACTCAACAAGCAAGGTGGGATCACTCTCCTCACATTGTATTTGTAGATTAGGTTGAAGCTGGACTAGGCAAGCCTCTTCTTCATCAATGAGGCGTGACTGAATTCTTTGAATAGAGGATTCAAACATATCTAATGATGTTCTAATATCTGAAAATATTTGTATAGTGTTTTGGTTGAATTGTTCTTGAGCATCTATGAATTTCTGAAGTGAATCCTCTTGGGTTGTTTCTGGTTGGATCTCATAAGTAGGGGATCGAAGGGGATAGTTATCAGAATCCATGGTTGGTTCACCTCTCTAATTTAAACTCTGATGACTCCACCAATTAAAATCATATGGGTCATATGTGAGAGTATTTAGTGGTTGTTAACAAGCATTACCACTCATATAATAATCACGAATTGTCTTTTTAACTAGTGGACGAGAATTGTTCTCCCTCATATAATCACGTAGTGATTTCTTAACTAGTGGATCATCATATCCCGGTCGTTTCTCGATCATAGATTCAGTTAATTTATAAGACATATAGTGTTTCCTAACATAATGATTTGACAGTCCTTCAACCAATCTCTCATCGCTTAGAAGTTAATTAGAGTATTCACATGTCCACTCCGGCATGAACATGATGAAACCCTTATATATAAAAATTCTACAGAAAAATCCAACAGCAATAAGAAAAGCGAGTAGATTCAGTAAGGAAGGATGTTATCAGAAGAGAGGAAATAGAGTGAAGAAACTGTAAAACAAAAACAATAAACAATGTTAGTAATATTAGAAAAAAAATACGATAAACCCTAAAAATAAAATTTTGAAGATTAGAAAATCCTAAAAAACTTAAGTTAGAAATTTTCAGAAAACTAGAAAAGTCTAACATAAAACAAAAAATCAAACCTAGAAAACACAAACCCAATTGCATTCAACGCCACTACGGGGTAATGGCGCCAAAAACTTGTTATGACAACCCCAAGTGCAAGATTGAGATATAGTAATAACTCAGTGATATCGAGGTCGAATCCATGAGGAATGGGGAACACAACTTAGAACTAATCTAAGTCTAATGGTTTGTCTGGATTTTTAATCTAGCGAATGAGTTAAGATTAAAAACAAATAAATAAAAGACTAAGGATCTAGGAATCCACATATAGAAATACTTGATTTATTAATTAAATAGATAAATCAATTGAAATCAAAGTCCTATCCTATCTAATTGGATAATATAGTAGTTAAATCATCATTCATATGTTTCAAAATAGATTTGAACTTTTATTGAATTGGTCCCTCATAAAGCATCAGCGACTTGATTGTAATATTTTCAAAGCATCTATCATGTCCGAAGTCAACGATAGACCAACGGAATCTACATATCAATCTCTTATAAAACATGTAAGAAAATATTCATGGTCTTTTTAAGCTTCCAAATGTGCCCGGAGTCAACAATGGATCAAAATAAACTAAAAATACTTCTTCATTCATATCTATAAATTGTTCAACGTGAAAACTAAATTAGTTGAATCAAAGTAAACTAAACATTAAGAAGAACTACAAACTTCACCTCTTAGATCTAGTTAAGAGATTAACTAACCGTAGACATGATTGAACTAAAATTCAAACAGAAAAACATAAAAATCAATTAGAAATGAAGGATTAAACATGAGGGAGGACCCAGTAAAGCTCCACAACACCTTGCTCTACTTATACCCAATTCGTCCATAGAAGATCCTAAAACATCCCTTTATATAGCCTTCAATTGCACCGACTTCAAAACTGGCTTGAATTCATGTAGCTTTTGCATCTTCGATAACACCTTTGATGACATCAAACTCCCATCGAAGAGTCCGGGTGAAATCAGGAAACTTTCCAACAACGAACTTTTGAATTCTCATATTTTCTCGATGTTATCAAACCGCATTCGATGGGATCGAACTTGGCTTCGATGGCATTGAAGAGTGTCTGAATTTGTCCAACGACGAAATCAGAAATTTGTGATTTTTGCAATGGGATTAAAGATGGCTTAGATGGCATCGAAGGTGTCATCGATGTCATCAAATGGTTGATTTTTGCACTTTCAATTTTCTCCACTTTAAATCCTTAATTTTTTTCCTTCCTTGCTTGGTTTTCTTGGATCTTGGACTATTAAAATTTTCAATCTTGACCTCCATATATCCAATCCTTTACTTGGTTATTCTTTGAGCACAAAATCATCGCTTTAAGCGTCTTTTTCTCATTAGATCTCAAAATCACCTCGTAAAGAGAAAACGTAAGTAATTAGATTGATTAAGCACATCCATGTTCATAAAACCAAAGCATAACAAGGAGGAAATATACATATTTCACTCTCAACAGTGGTTAAGCTTTAAGCTTAGCCCACCACCCATTGATAGCATCATTTTCATATTAACAAATGAAATGTTGGGTTTTACATCCGTATTAAAAGATGACAATCATGCTAGGAAAATTCTGACGCTCACATTAACTTGCACAATGGTCAAATGCGAACCCCATATTACCACGTGTCACACGTCAAAGCAGTCACTAAAATCCAAATGTCAAATATTCCATCACATCACTCAATACAAAGGGACATGGGGAGCATTGTTTACACCCATTTTTGGTACCCCGACGTGGATCAATGGAAAAATGTCATGTATTGACATTATGAGTTTGGTACTCAAGAAAATCTTGCTTATGCTCAAAGGTATTTTTGATTGATCTTCCTTTGACAATACTCATTCTATTATTAATTTGGTGGTGAGAAACCTTACGCATGCCCTTTAAGGGAATAAATCGTCGCATACCACGTGACTATGATAAGCGAATCAAATAATGAGGCAGTGTGCCCGGCACGTCTATAAAAGACCTGTCGAGAGAACATATCTTATCACATATCTAGATATTATACACTCGAGATGAGGCCATATCTCACAAAATAGGAGATATTTCCAGAGACGTTCGAAGAGTCTGTGATGTTTGAGAAGGTTCCTAATATCCAAAAATTAAATCCATATCCAAGCAAATTTGGTTATGGTTTAGTCCCAAGACAAGAGAGAGCAAACATCAGCCAAATCAAGTCCCAAGCCATACGATAATCAGAATTAAGAGAATGGGAGAACTAGATCCAACATTTTTCAATAACAGATTGGTATAAGGTGGATCCGGTCCGTCCAACACCTACATCGGAAGAGATAAAGAGACCACTAAATGAGTGTCCATGATCGGTTTGAGATCCGAGATTAGTGATCCCCTGATTTATCCCATAACGGGCCACAAGCATATCTCATGAAGGGATCAACTTCGAGAAGAAGATCTGGATTTATCTGGAATCATTTTTGTTCAAAATGCATGTTGTAAACACAGAGGATCTATGATCAATAAGGAAATCCAGCGAGGGTTTAACCACCTCGACAATCTATAAAATGGGCAATAGAAGAAGAGCTCGAGCCCCCACACTAAACACATCATTCTACTTTTCAATTTATCTTTCGTTTATCGTCTTTTATCTTAGCATAGCATAGCCTAGCCTAGCTATAATATAAATCGGTACTACTAGCGTCCACCGCTATAGTACTGTAGGATTAGTTTAAACGTCCACAAACCCTAAGTTGATGTATTTTATTCAACTGAGTTCTTACTTAGGCGATCACACTTATCCAGTCACATCCGGCTGACCATCCGCTTTGATCATTTGTTTCGATAGATCGATCAAGTATTTATCTCACTTGCTTTCTAGGTTATTTTTCAATAATAGGCAACATATTTAATTAATGAAATTGGCATTGTTTAGCCATTTTTATTTATTTTTTCATCTTCATTCTTTTAAGAAATATATTGCGATTGTACTGGTGAAAAAAAATAAGTCCTTATACACAAGGCAAAACAAATTCATTCGGAAGAGCTCACCCCTATCTTTTCACAACCTGATCACTAATTACAACCGATGATTGAGAGGATAGCTAGATCGAGCATCCAATCTCCAATCAGTCTAACTCAACGCACGGACACCGGTGGTTCAATCAAATATTGAGTCGAGTAGACCCTAGCATGCAGCATCATAATCACACACGAAATATGAATGTACATGCCTCGATCACACGTGTGGCCTTGTGCTCGATTAAATTGACATCACAGGCAGTCGTCACAAGGAGGTCCCATTCTTAATTGTTCGCTATCTGACCGTCCGTCTTTCCTGAGCTAGCTAGCAGGCTTGAGTTTGATAATCAATCGCGTGACCGGGCTTGATCTCGAAACGTTAATTCTGAATTACTCGATCGAGCAAGGAATGACCCCGGCTGGACTGTCATGGCCATCCAATATTTATAATATCTACCGGGTTTAATTGGATACAAACACAGGCTCCAGCCCATGAAGTAAATCAGGTCCAGGCACGGGGATGAAACGTTGGGCCTGTGATGGGTTTGGGCCTAGGGTCAGGTTGAGTCTTGTAAATGGGCTTCTAGATGGGCTTCCTTTGTGACCACTTCTTCAACCTGATCTGTGCGTATCTGATGGACCCGACTTAATTTTAACTTCTACCTCCGATTTCTCAAATGGTCTGGGTCTGCCATTTTGGACCTGGTTGCAAAGCTGCTTCTACTCGGGTCCCGGTCGGACCCCCATCTTTTACCCAGTACAAGGTCAAATCAGTTCAGGTCCAGTTAAATTTAATACTTTAATATATATATATATATATATATATATATATATATATATATATATATATATATATATATATATATATATATAATATATATATATTAGATGTTATATTTATATTCTTGCATTGAAGCAAGGTTTGATACGCCATATGCATGTAAGATAGCTCATTTGCACCACAAATGTGTAAAAGTAACACAGACTCGTGTGATTTAATCCATCCATTTAGACATAAGATATAAGATATACATCATATTGGGCCCCACAACGACAACTCATGGACGCCACCACTAGGGTGGTGTTGGCAACAGCATATCCACGACCCTAAAGGGTTTCATACGTGGGACTTTTATGGATCATGCTCTAAAATTGAGGGGGCGGCCTCTGCCTCACCTAAGACTGGGGGTCCTCATCGTGGGGCCCACTTTAATTTATTTATTCAATATCTACACTATTCATCCATTTTGCTTACATCAATTCAGGGCATGAACCTATAAACAAATAAGATTCAAATTTGGGTCCTTATTCATGGCTGGGTGGTAGACTTACAAGAGTTTCAACAGGGGGTCATGGGTTCTAATACACATTGTGGTGTGAGTGTATAAATGTGTGTGTTAAAAAAATAAAATAAAATAAAAAGAATATCCAAATTTTAAGTGGACCATATTATAAGAAACAGAGAATTAGATCTACTTCCTGTACCATCTAGGGTGAGGCTAAGGCCACACCTCTCTAAAATTAGTGGGGAAAGAGATGGACGGTGCATCTATGTAGATCCATGTAGCTGGGCAGCGTAGGTAATCATTAATCTTCATGGGCATGTATGCTTGTTGAGAAAGCAAAATGAAATAGAAAAAAGATATCAAACTTTAAATGAGAGTTTAAAATAGCTAGATGGGCATCGTATTGTACACTACCGATATTGGGTAATATTGGCAATAACAACTGTAAAAAAGAAAGAAAGAAAAAAGAACACAGCTGGTGGCGTCAGTGACAACTGCTGGATATATTTTGGAGAATTCTTTTTGAGTTGTCTGTATTGATCTAGCTCCAAAAGAATTTATTTATAGAAATATACAACCTATGAATCTTACTCTCTATATATATATAAAAAAAAAAAAAACTAAATTACAATATCATTATCTAATTAATATTTATGGAAATGAATAATAACTATGTGAACTACAGTAGGGTGCTTCTGGATTGGGTTTAATTGTGAGGACAACCGCTACGTTCGTATGTAGGGCGGATGGCATCACTTTCAAGGTTATGATGGCTGCATCAGTGGATTGGTGCTAGATCCATGGGATTGCTATATCTCGGATTAGATTATCGAGTCTGTTTGGCATGCCCATCCAATCCTGGGATTGCACCTTCCAATCCGTTGAACCAAACAGTCCAAGGCAAAATTGAATGGGATTAGGGTGGATTGGATGGATTTTAAGGTAATGATGGTGATGTCAGTGGATTGCTAGCAATCCCATGGGATTGCTATATCCTTGGATCAGAATCCCGAGTCTATTTGGCACGCCCGGCCAATCCCGGGATTTACCTTCCAATCCCTTCCAATACGATCAATGGTTAGATGTACCTCTGGTACCATCATAACTCAGAAAATTGAAGATATTTTGGTGGGACTCTTATAGAAATATACAACCTGTATTGATTTAGTTCAAAAAAGTTTATTCATAGAGATTTATAACTTACAAATCTTTATATATATATATATAGAAAGTAATAATTACTAACTATCAGCTATTACATGCACTAACAGACTTTAGCATCAAGCAGAGAGAAAAGGCTGAGACGGGCCATCATGGCTTGCTTGAACGTTTGTTGGTCTTCTTAGGAAAGATGAAGAACAAGTAAAACCCAAAACTGCTGCTGAAGATAGCCATGGCCCACACCAAACACTTCATGGCTATATTCATGATCATAACCCGATAGGCGAAGACTATGTTGAGGGACGTGGCCACTGTTGGATATGGTGGAGGATTTGTGCAAATCCAAACCGTATTAGGATCTTTTAAGCTAGCTGTGAGAACCGTGTATGCACAACTGTGGTGTTGAGATTTTTTCTAAATTTAGTTTGCTAGCTGCGTGAAGATAAACAGTAGATATTCTCTGATTTTTTTCTTTCTTTAGCTGCCCCTAGAATGTATCTAGACAGGGATAAATCAGTAATTTCATAGAATAAGAAAGCCTTATAAAAGGCAGCAATGTTATACATTTTCTATTGAATATATAATAAGAAATACAGCAGTCCAGCATCTTTCTCTGTTCAGTCTTTTATTCTGTTCTACGGTGGCTGTAGCCACACTTCAGCAACAAGCTGGGTTGAAGACCCAACAAACTGGTATCAGAGTGACTGATCCTTGGGCCACATCAACCGTGAGAAGGTTCCAGCAGTTTTCAGCCAAAACAGAAAAATCTGTTCTCAAAAATCTGTTTTCAGCATTTTCAAAATCTGTTTTTCAACTGTTTCAAAATCTGTTTTCAGCCACAACAGAAAAATCTGTTTTTAGCAGTTTTCAATCAGTTTGAAACGTCCAGATCCACCATTCCAGCAAAAATCTGTTTTCAAAAAAATCAGATTGCTGTTTTTTTTAAAAAAAATAAATAAATAAATCAGATTGTAGTGAAAAAAATCTGTTTTTTCGAAAAAAAAAAAAAAATCAGATTGCAAAAGGCCAAGAATCTGTCCACGATTCCACTGTTAAAAAAAATCAGTCATTATTTTTTAAAAAAATAAGAAAAGATGGCCAGCACCATCCAGCCGCAGGTTCCTAAGTTGTCAAAGGACAACTATGAAAAATGGTGCATCCAAATGAAGGCGTTGTTCGGGTCGCAAGAACTATGGAAAATTGTCACCGATGGGTATGAAGAACCCACTATGGAAGAAGAAGCCGCCTTCACCAACGAAAAAAAGACCGCTCTCAAAAATCAAAGGAAGAGAGACAACAAAGCTTTGTTTCTCCTCTATCAAGGGTTGGATGAATCCGCCTTCAAAAAAATTGCCGAAACAATATCAAGCAAGCAAGCATGGGATACCCTTGGCACCATCTTCAAGGGTGTAGATCGAGTGAAGCGGGTTCGCCTTCAAACATTAAGAGCCGAGTTCGAAGCGACTCACATGAAGGAAGGTGAGAATGTTACTGATTATTTTTCACGTTTGCTTGTAACTGTCAATAATTTGAAAAGAAATGGTGAAAAGATTGAAGATGTCCGAGTTATTGAAAAGATACTTCGATCCCTCACAACCAAGTTTGAGCATGTGGTTGTGGCGATCGAAGAATCAAAAGATATCGAGAAACTCTCCATTGAGGAGTTGATGGGATCGTTGCAAGTTCATGAGCAACGAATGCAGAAGAATGTCAGTTCCATGTCAATGGAACAAGCTTTGGAGTCAAGATTGACTCTAAATGATAACAATGGTGGACGTGGAAGTTCACAACGTGGTGGACGTTTCGCTAACAATCGCGCAAGAGGCAGAGGGCGCGGATATCAACAAAACCATGGCCAAAACCAGCAGAAAAATACCAATTTCAGTGGAAGAGGAAATGGTAGAGGCAGATCGATGCGTGGACGAGGAAGTACAAAGAACATCCAGTGTTATAATTGTAACAAGCTTGGCCACTATGCATCTGATTGTTGGAGCAAGCCGGTTTATCAAGATGAGCTCCAACTATGTCGAAGCATCTAGATATGAACAAGAAGGCTCCACACTTCTCCTTACACAAGAGAAAGGTAGTGATCAGCAGGATGTATGGTATCTCGACACGGGTGCAAGTAATCACATGTGCGACGACAAGAAACTCTTTGTGGAACTCACAGAAGGAGTTCATGGCGATGTAACGTTTGGAGACTCATTAAAAACGCTAGTGAAAGGTAAAGGTAAAATCAAAATCTTTCAAAAGAATGGTGTTCCAAACTATATTTCCAATGTGTACTACGTACCCAACATGAAAAGTAACATACTGAGTCTCGGATAACTCCTCGAAAAAGGGTACGTCATACACATGGAAAACTCTTCTCTTTCCATAAGAGATATGCATGGACGTTTGATTGTAAGAGTCGAGATGGCAAAGAATCGTATGTTTCCTCTCCATATAAACACAATGCTTGAGAAGTGTTTTTATGGAAAAGCAAAGAATGATTCCTGGATGTGGCATCTTCGCTTTGGCCATCTAAATTTCAGTGGCCTGAAACTTCTATCCTCATCAAGCATGGTACATGGTTTGCCTACTATTGAAGCTCCAGAACATGTGTGTGAGGCATGTACACTTGGGAAACAACAAAGGAACTCCTTTCCGAGTGGAGTATCCCGAAGAGCAAGAGAACCGTTGCAGTTGGTTCACACTGACATCTATAGACCATTAGATCCAATATCTCTTGGAGGTAATAAATGCTTTATTACCTTCATTGACGATTTCAGTAGAAAATTGTGGGTGTATGTAATTAAAGAGAAGTCTGCTGCTTTTACTATTTTTAAAAATTTTAAGGTCCTTGTTGAAAAAGAAAGTGGTCTTAAAATAAAAACTCTTAAATCTGATAGAGGTGGGGAGTACACCTCAAATGTTTTTCGAGAATATTGCAGGGAACATGGTATTAAGCAACAACACACTGCAGCGTACACGCCACAACAAAATGGAATTGCAAAACAGAAGAACCGCACCATCCTCGACATAACGAGGACCATGCTGAAGGAGAAAAGTCTGCCAAAGAATTTCTGGGCAGAGGCAGTTGCATGTACTGCCTATCTGCTTAATAGGTGTCCAACCAAGAGTGTCAGATTCCAGACACCACAAGAAGCATGGAGTGGATACAAGCCGAGCGTGACGCACTTTAAGATCTTTGGGTGTGTCGCCTACGCTCAACTTCCAGAAGCGAGAAGGAAAAAGCTTGATGATCGTGGCGAGAAGTGCATCTTCATCGGCTATAACGAAGAGTCAAAGGCATACAAGCTCTACAACCCACTAACCAATAAGCTGGTGGTAAGTAGAGATGTAGTGTTCTGCGAGGAAGAATCATGGAAGTGAAACCAGGAAGATTCGGCCAAAGAAAGTTAGGTTAAGGCTGAAGAATATGAAGAAGAGAGGCATGTGAATCAGGAGCAGACACCCACATCACCCCCTTCGGATCGCAGAAGTCCAGGAGTACGCTTCATCTCTCCTAGAAGTACTTCATCAAATCAGAATTTATCCAGCACATCTTCATCCGATTCTCCTTCAACCTTGGCTCCTATTAAAATGAGAAGCCTCAACGACATCTATGCAGAAACTGAGGAAGTGAATTTACTTTGCCTGTATGCGGACCACGATGCCATCGAGAAGAATTGAACATGGGAGTTGACCTCACTCCCCAAAAACCAAAAGACCATTAGTCTCAAATGGGTTTACAAAATCAAGCGGAATGCCGAAGGTAAGATTGAACGATATAAAGCAAGGCTCGTAGCAAAAGGTTACAAACAGAAATATGGGGTAGACTATGAAGAAGTTTTCGCCCCAGTTGCTCGCCTTGACACTGTAAGAATGATTATCTCCCTTTCAGCTCATCACAGTTGGATGATCTACTAACTGGATGTGAAATCCGCATTCCTAAATGGGGTACTCGAAGAAGAAGTATACGTTGACCAGCCTAAAGGTTTTGTCATGTAAGGGGAGGAGCACAAGGTGTATCGGCTGAAGAAAGCCCTATATGGGTTTAAGCAAGCTCCTCGTGCTTGGAATGCACGGATCGACGGTTATCTTCAAGAGAATGGTTTCGTCAAATGTCCATATGAGCATGCCGTATACACAAAGAAAAATGTCCTTGGTGATATGCTTATCGCTTGTTTATATGTTGATGATCTGTTGTTTACTGGGAATAGCCAGGCGATGTTTGAAGAATTCAAGCAGGCTATGTTCAAAGAGTTCGAGATGACTGATGGTGGATTGATGTCTTTCTTCTTGGGCATTGAGGTGAAGCAACAAGTCGGCGGCATTCACATATCCCAGAAGAAGTACACAAAGGAACTTCTTGAGAAGTTTCAAATGGCCGACTGTAAAGCCGTAAATACACCTGTTACAACAGGCCTGAAGCTCATGAAAGATGGAGAAGGAAGAAACGTCGACTCAACCCTATTCAAGAGCCTAATCGGAAGCTTAAGATACCTCACAATCACTAGACCAGATATAGTCTACAGTGTTGGGCTTCTAAGTCGGTATATGGAAGCCCCAAAAGAGTCACACTGGCTAGCTGCAAAACGAGTACTGAGGTATATTAAAGGGACTATTGAATTTGGTCTTTTTTATCCGTACAATGATGAGACAATACTATATGGATACTCTGATAGTGATTGGGGTGGTGACTAAGATGAAAGAAAAAGCACCACAGGCTATGCTTTCTATCTTGGGTCGACAACTTTCACATGGAATTCGAAGAAGTAGAGTGTGGTCGCGTTGTCCACATGTGAAGCAAAGTACATGGTAGCATCGTCCACCGTCTATGAGGGAATTTGGTTGAGAAACCTACTAAAAAAGTTGAAGCATCCGCAGGAAGAATCCATAGTCATATATGTGGATAACAAGTCGGCAATCGAGCTAGCCAAAAATCCGGTGCAGCATGGAAGAAGCAAACACATTGATACCCGATACCATTTTCTGAGAGATCATGTGAAGCAGAAAATGATGAAATTAGAGTATTGTCATACTACGGAACAGGTGGCGGATATTTTCACAAAGGCATTGCCGACAGATGCATTCAAACGACTAAGAACGATGCTCGGAATGAAGCTGGTTTTGATTTGAAGGGGAGTGTTGGATATGGTGGAGGATTTATGCAAATCCAAACCGTATTAGAATCTTTTAAGCTAGCTGTGAGAACCGTGTATGCACAACTGTGGTGTTGAGATTTTTTCTAAATTTAGTTTGCTAGCTGCGTGAAGATAAACAGTAGATATTCTCTGATTTTTTTCTTTCTTTAGCTGCCCCGAGAATGTATCTAGACAGGGATAAATCAATAATTTCATAGAATAAGAAAGTCTTATAAAAGGCAGCAATGTTATACATTTTCTATTGAATATATAATAAGAAATTAAGCAGTTCAGCATCTTTCTCCGTTCAGTCTTTTATTCTGTTCTACAGTGGCTGTAGCCACACGTCAGCAACAAGCTGGGTTGAAGACCCAACAGCCACCACCCATATAGGAATCTTCAATCTCTCCCTCTTCTCAGAATTTCGGTCATACACATGCAAACACCAAAACAATAGCATCAGCAGTACATTGACGAAGAGCACGAACGACATGGTCCATGGATCGTCATTTGATCGGACGACTGAGATAGCAGTGCTAATGGTTAGGAAGCAGATCACTAATATCGATATGAATGAGAATGAGCTGGCGGCCATTAATAAAATAAGGCTGCTGCTGCTTCGCCTCTCTTTTGCTGATTGATGGTTAGTTCAAATCAACCCCGGCTTATGGTTTATACTTTCTTTGTATAGACGAAACTGATCGAAACGGATTGGCTACTCCCCTGCCACCAGCCAACAGCTGATGGTCGTTGCTCTGTGGGCCCCACCATGATTTATTTATTTCATCCATACCGTTCATCTATTTTTCTAGATCATTTTACGATATGAGACAAAAAAATGAAGTATATCCCAACCTAAAGTGGACCACATTACAGTAAAGAGTGTTGAATGAACGTGGACCATTAAAAACTTTTTGGGGGCCCATAAAAGTTTCGGATCAAGCTAATCTTTTCTCCCTTCTTCATCTAGGTATGTATGACCTAATCAACAGATTGGATATCAAATAAAGAGTACAGTGGACCTTAGGAAGATTTTAATGGTGGATATCCAATCACTATTGTTTTCCTGTGGTGTGGTCCACATGAGATTTATTTCCTTCTTGTTCTGGGCATGAAACCATAAAATGATCTGTAAAAATCGATGAACGGCATGGATGAAACACATACATCAGAATGGGGCACATAGCACCAACCATCGGCCACCGAGCTAGTGTCAGGGGAGTAGCCAATCAGTTTCATCCATGCCACCGGCCAATGGCTGGTGGTCGGTGCTCTGTGGGGCCCACCATGAGGTATGTGTTTCATCCATGCCGTCCATCTATTTTCACAGGTCATTTTACAACCTGAGACCAAAAATTAGGTATATCCCAATCTCAATTGGACCACATTACAGGAAATGGTGTTGAATGAGCGTCGACCAATAAAAACATTTTGGGGGCATAAAAGTTTTGGATGAAGCTGATTTTTGTTTTTTCCCTCCATCAGGGCCTGTATGACCTAATCAACAGATTGGATGTCAAATAAACAGTACAGTGGGCCTCAGGAGGATTTTAATGGTGGATATCTAATCACTATTGTTTTCATGTGGTGCGGTCCACCTGAGATTAATATACCTCTTATTTTTGGGATCAAGCCTAAAATTATCTTTAGAAATGGATGAACGGAATGGATGAAACACATACATCATGGTGGGGCTCATAGAGCACCGACCATCAACCCCAAGGCTGGTGTCAGGGGAGTAGCCAATCCGTTTCGTTGGCGTTTACGACGGTGTAGAAAGAGTGGTCAACAAGCAAACGAACGGAAGTCGTCAATTGATATTTCGGAGAAAAGCGGGATTTCACTGAAAAATGCCAGGGGCATGTTTGATTTTCCAATTCCCTGCAAAAGCCATGTAAATGATAATAATTATTTCCTTACGTAATTGCGGCACATTTTGGACCTGGTTGCAAAGCTGCTTCTACGCGGGTCCCGGTCGGAACCACCATCTTTACCCAGTAGAAGGTCAAATCAGTTCAGGTTCAGTTAAATTTTATATATATATATATATATATATATATATATATATATATATATATATATATAAAGAAATGCTCACACACAACTAGTTAGCCTGTGAGTTCTGGTCTAACTAGCTTGGCATTTAATGCTAATTAATATTGAGAGAGAGGGGTGTTTGCTTCACTTTAGCTGTTCAAGAGGTCTTTTGAAAATGATCTCTGACTTGGGTGGGCTCCACTGTGCTGTTAATGTAAAATCCACCTTCACCATCATGTGTGTCACCCCATGTTATATCTAAGAACAAAAAATCAACTCCATCCACGGCTCAAGTGGACCATACAATTGAAAATAGTGTTCGAAAAAAGCTCGCCTTTTAAAATAATTCCTTTCATGAGGCACACTTAAATCCAGTATGGGCCTGATTTTTGAGTTCCATCCCTAGCATTTGATATGACATTTAATGGTTGGAATGGATTTCACTTACTCATGATCGTGGTACTGTAAAAATCAAAGGTAAATATCTCTCCCTCTACCTTTTCTATTGGTGTGTCCTACTTAAATCAAAAGTCATCCTAATATTTTGTCTCTAGATGTAGAATACGATCACACATTTGATGGTCGTAGTGAATCTAACATGCATGTCAAGACATCATGGTGGGCCTAATAAAAATAAGGTTAGACATTCCTCTTCCACTATTAAGCTTCTTCCAGCTTCCTTATAAGAAAAAAAAAGTCATGTTAGGAAAAATATCAAGAGTGGATTAAGTGCAATCCATTGCTTATGCAACACAGTTTGTCCCTGACCATGTCACCCACCTTCATGTATGTATTGTATATCTATGCGGTCCATTGGTTTTTTCGGCTCATTTTAGAACATTGATCCAAAAACGAACCAATTATAACTCTCGAGTGGTCCACACCAAATATAAAATAGTGAAAATTGAACTTTTACCATTAAAATTTCCTAGGGCCCACCGTAATTTTTTACTTGCCACCCAACTTATTGATAATGTCACAAAGACCTTGATGAAGGAAAATAAAATTAAAAATAAATTTAAGCTTAATCCAAAACTTTTGGCCCACAAAATTTTTTTAATGGCCAATCACCACTATTTCTGTGGTGTGGTCCACCTGAAATATGTATCTATTTCGTTTTTGGAATACTTTTTTATCATTAGCTAAAAATATAGATGTAGAGAATGGATATACAATACCTTTATCAAGGTAGGCCCAGGATGAGAGATGCACAAAACCACATATGTACAGGCTGCACCCAATGTACTCCCACTTTTTTGGGTATAGGCACCTTTTCTCTGGGGAATACAAAGAAGTTTAACGGCATAAGAGAAAGCTTACCTCGATTTTTTATATGGCCCACCTTATCATGTAGGTAAGATCCACTCCGACCATTAGATGTGCATCTCATTATAGGTCTATAGAGAAAATATAAAGTAAATTTGTAATTCAGGTAAGCCACACCAATGGAATATTTGAAGGGAAGATATCCACCTTTGATTTTTACCGAACCCCAATCATGAGCATGTGAAATCAGCTCTAACCATTAGATGCGAAAGTAAAGACTAGGTGCGGGACTTAAAAATCGTATCCATAAGTGATTCAAGTGGGCCTCATCAAACAATCATTTTGGAGGGTGAGCTTTTTTAGCATACTGTTTCAATTGTGTGTTCCATTCGAGCTACCAATGGGGTTTATTTTCTGTCCATAAGTTTAACATGATGTGACACACGTGATAGTCGGCGTGAATTTTACATTAACAGCACAATGGGGCTCACCCAAGTCAGAGATCATTTTCAAAAGACCTCTTAAAAGGCTAACGTGAAGCAAACGCCCCTCTCTCTAAACATTAATTAACATTAAATGCCCGGCTAGTTGGACCAAAACTCAAGGTCCAACAGGTTGTGTGTCAGCCTCTCTCTCTCTCTCTCTCTCTCTCTCTCTCTCTATATATATATATATATATATATATATATATATATATATATATATATATATATATATATATATTAGATGTTATATTAATTATTCTTGCATTGAAGCAAGGTTTGAAACGCCATATGCATGTAAGATAGCTCATTTGCACCACAAATGTGTAAAAGTAACACAGATTCGTGTGATTTAATCCATCCATTTAGGTGGGCCCAATCATGTAAATGCGCTTATTTAATGTGGACCTGACTGGGACCTAAGTAGAAACCAAGGCCTAAAGGCCCGATAAGCACACGAAACTAATCCAATCCGAGTCCGGGTACTACGAAACAATATCCGAAAAGGACCCAAACCCGAAAGCAATCTGAACCCGAACCATTAATATCCCTAGCTTCTTGTGGAAATGAGTCGATGTCATCACTCATCAGCCTCCTTTCGCACTGTCCCCTATGGTCCTATTTTAGTGGAGGTGCGCTCATTTGTCACTGGTATCACCACAGGTTGTGGTGGTAGCAGGCCGTTGTGGGGCCCACCTCAACTGTGCATACAATCCACCCAGTCCATCGTGTTTCCTCACATTGTCAGCACATATCAAAATCATGCTGCTCCAGAACATAGGTGGACCATGGAGTAAAATCATGCGTATGAGGTCTAAATTCACGTGGTGTGGCCCCACTTGGGTTTTCGAGTGGCCCGATTTTTAGTTTGTACTTTCATCTTACTGGGGGTGTCTCATGAATGGATTATTTATGAGTGGAGATACCTCGTTTCAACACTTGAGGTCTTGGTATCCATCCCTGGTGGGGGTGGCTAACATGGAGTGTGTGTACTGACATGGGTGTGTACTAACAAGCTAACCCAAAAAAATTTTTTTTTTTTTAAAAATGAAAGGATTATTTATGAAATATCACAAGATGGTGGGGAAGGTTTTATTAGTTGGGTGTCCTCTCCTAACTTTTACTCGTGGTGTGACCCACCTGAGTTTCCATTCTATTTTATTTTTGTCATCATCGGCTAACATTGTAGGGCACATCTACTGGACGGGATGGATAGGATGCACAATTGACATGGGCCCCACAGAAGGCCGGCCATGTGGGGGCTGATCAGGCTCCGTGTGTGGACGACAGCGACATATGCGTGCGTATCCTTGTTGTCTATTTGGCAGTCATTACAGCTGGGATGGTCCACTTTGCCTATCTTTGCTAACATATTGCCAGATGTCGTACGTTCGTCCCCTCCCATTTCCATGTGTCCTTTACGTCAGTGGTCCCATCTCAGTCCCACGTGGGTGACGTCAAGTTCACCACCACGTCACTTGTGTAACATCAATCGTTCAACTCGTGTGGTCAATCTAACGATGCACGGGGACGATCTGACGGTCAGTTTGGGCTTATGGCCCATCTTGGATCGGCCGCTAAGCAAATACACGATGCTAGTAGCGGTTTCATACTCTGGCGAAGGGCGAAGGTAGCTATTCTAGCTTTGCCCGTTGAATTCTGAATGTTAACTGTCCAACAATGTGACTTCTGGTCGGTGAGCTATCTAAGTTGGGACCCACGATTAGACAGTTTAATTCTCATTTCTCAGTTGAATATATGCCACGTATGCATTTTCGTAGCGCCTGCGTGTCATTCATCACTCTCCGCCGGAGTATCCAGGTTTTTTCTTTTACTTGCTACCATCCACTGCCACTGGCGGATCTCTTTGTATTTTATAGGTAACGACTGTCGGGTACCCGTTGGCTGGTCTGATCATGCATCGTCAGCTATCCATTTTTGGGCTGCGGTTGATTCGATGTGGGGCCCACTAGGTGCACGTTCCTGATGGAATTACTCTTTTTCTAAGCTGGCTGCCTAATCCAATGGGCTTTGGATAAGCTTTCTGACCTTTTTTTTTTAATAATTAATATTCTATCAGCCTTTCAGCGGCGCCCCCTCGCCACCTACAGCTAATCCTGGCTGTCAATCCTCATCTCGTGGAACGGTAGTACCAGAATTTGGTGGATCCAGATTTTATATAGTGTATTTGGTATGTTTATGCATCAATCGGGACGGTGAATCTGGTGTGTCCTAACACGGATGATCCATGTTTCAAATCTTAAACCTAGTAGAAAATCCTAGCCATCATTTATTATCATTGCTCCGTTAGATTGTTTTGAAACGAATCAGAAGGATAGTTTCATTCAATCTGTGCTCGTTTTGAAGTAATATGTGAAACGAAGTAGGGGGGAATGGATGGACGATCCAAAATGACAAGACATCCTGCCACTTGTACTGTGGAGAGAATGTTCCTGAGACAGTCCGGTCCTACCACCTCTACCTTATCACATCCCCTTCTTTTAGCCCTTACTCGCCGCTTGAGGCTCTGCAAAAGCCATTCTTTCCACGTCGGACGCTCTGATCCGCACTGCTCTTCCGCGCAAGTTCCACGCCAGCACTCAATCCTAGAAAAAGGATCTTGACCCTTGATCCTTGGATTGGGATTGGACGGAAACGGATGAGCTACTCCCCTAATGGCTTGTGGTCGGTGCTTTGTGGCCCCACCATGATGTATGTGCTTCATCCATGCCGTCCATCTATTTTTTTTAATATCATTTTAGGGTACGAGACCAAAAATGAGGTATATCCCAATCTCAAGTCCACCACATTACAGGAAACAGTGTTAAATGAACGTAGACCATTAAAAAAATTTTGGAGCCCATAAAAGTTTTGGATTAAGCTAATCTTTGTTTTTTCCCTTCATCTAGGCCTGTATGACCTAATCAACAGATTGGATGTCAAATAAACATTACAGTAGACCTTAGGAGGATTTTAATGGTGGACATCCAATCGTTATTGTTTTCCTGTGGTGTGGTCCACATGAGATTTATATCCCTCTCATTTTTGGGATCAAACCGTAAAATGATCCGTAAAAATGGATGAACTGCATGGATGAAACACATACATCATGGTGGGGCCCACAAGCACCGACCACTAGTTTCCTGGCCCTACCGTAGACGTGGCATGTGCCTCGAATTCAGAACTCCCATTTCATAATCATCCGATTAGCAAGCAAATCGGATTATTTTACTTCTTTCCTTTTGTACCGTCCACATAACGCCTGCCGATGGGGACGTGAAGAGAGAGGGAGAGGGATCAGCGAAACGTAGGAGGATAAGGGTGCTACGGATAATGATCTACAAGGAATCGGTCAAATAACTTCTCAAGAATTCATCTCACGTGCACAATATCCAACTCATCCATCAGGTCCGTCAGCTCATGAGCCCTACGGTTAATCTAAATTTTAGATAAGCCACAGCTAAGGTTCAAAGTTGGAGCGACCACCCACGATTATTTTCACCAGCTCCGTGAGGTGGAGAAGCTTATTTTGTAAATAATTGGTGATGCCAAATCTGTATTTTATGAGTTGGGTTGTATTTGTTTGTTGGAGAATTACATCAAATGTATTTAGATAATGTTTGTACCAAAATGCATATGAACCGGCAAAGAAAGTATCTGAGAATCATAGAATTTAGAGATCAGCTCACTTTTTTTAGTATTTTCAACATTTTGGTTTTCTCTGGATAAAGGTGAGCAGTTGTTCCAACCACATCAACTCTAAAGGATATTTTAAACATACAATGAAGATAAGATTATAATCCATGAAATGTAATCGCTCTTTTCCCGACTAGTTGTACATAAAGGCACCACGTGGATGGGCGGTTGTTCTTCTGTCTCCCCGGAAAGCTATAAATAGCATAAGCAAATATAAAGCAAATGACCCCTATTTAAATCCAAAACTCAATTACAAATCCAGCGTAACGTTGTGTATCTAGGTTTAGTTCTCCCATGCTCAATAGTAGTGGACCCTTACTGTAGATTTAGTCTTAGTTTGTCCTTGCACATGCGCCAGATTGATTTTTTGTTGTATTCATTAGCCGTAACTCACTTCCATCTACACCTGCGTGCTGGATTTGAAGGAACACCTTAATTTAGGAATTTGTCCCCCTATGCTCATACACTGGGCCGACCTTAGTTGTAATCTCTAGCATTAATTTTACCTCGCTCATCAACATACTGCTCTCAGAAGTACCCTGCTACTCTCAATCAAGCTAGTGATCCAGCTATAGCGGTAAGTTACATGCTTTTTACCGCATCCCTCTCTCTCCAATCTTTTTCATTTCGACCATACAATTGTTTCACCTTTGAAAGTGTTTGAATCTTTAAGACAAAAAAGAGCTCACTGGAGGAAGAGCTCCAATCTCCGTCAATTGCCTAAGTAACGAGCGCACGACAGTTGCCTAAATAGACGAATGGTCGAGCGAACCTCGCTCTATCTCGATGCTAGGAGTCGGTGGTCACAGTTTGAATCGGACACAATCAATTCTGACACCCCCCGCAATCCACACACGTGTTCCACATGACCGAATTCAAGACCAATACCGTTTAGCACACCGGTGGGACAGGCGTGCAATTGTTAATTGAAGTTTTATAACAAGATGAGTAGGCGATCTGCTCAAATTAGTAAAAATATTGAAGAACAGGATCTTAATCAAGCCCCTGAGGCATTTTCAATGCAAGCCAAGCCAGAGATCCCTAATCCTCCACTTTCGGCCATTTTAGAAGTAGGATCATAATCCCAAATTAATTTCGTTAATGCTAATGGAGTTTTAGGAAATGTTAAGGTTAGCTTATGAGAGCTGACTGAACAAGGCAAGGTATAAGCCAAATTCTCTCAGGGTCAAACTGTGGCTATAAACAAGCTTTTAAATTTTCTTAACGTCAGGTTACCTGATCACCATCGGCATAATCAAGAAATACCTAGATTCAACAATGCTTTTCCAAAGTCACTGATTATGCCTCCACGTAACATAAGGTCAAACCACCTGGGAGGCTAAAACATGACACCTCAAATAGGAATTAGGAGGAATGGACAAAATAGCTAATTCAACCGTCTAAATGAAAATGATATGAATCACAACATACCTGTTACTGTAACATCCCGGATTTTTGCCAACCTGGAATAAGACGTCCTTAGGCAATGGGTCGCTCCTAACACCTTATTAACTTGTCAGAACTCAATCCCACAGTCTAAAGTCGCTTGTTAACCCATTTCCTTCACAAATCCCACCCTTCACCACCTTGTTCTTCAATTTTTCTAAGTACTTTCACCCTAGACACTATCTTAAACTAGCTAACTATTATAACTTGGATCACTTTATATACAAACTACAAAGGCCCAGGTACCACCTCAAACAGAAATTACTCAGGACTAAATCCTTTAGAAATTAGGCGAGAATTAGCCAGTGTTAAACTAGAGTACCTGTGAAATTAACACCAATCACTTTAAATACGATCTGCAAGATCCAAAACTTGTAGAATCATTGACGCTACATTACCCTAAAATCCAGGATCAATCTCATTACCCAGCTGCTCTCGGGAGCATCTCGAAACTCCGTATCAGTCTGGACCGCACGTCAGAAGTATGATTAATATGAAGTTAAGGAATTAGGACCGCCTTGCTGGGCTTGACAACCATCTCATAAATCAAATCCAGACAGTGTCCCACGACTATTCGCTGGAGTCCGGAGCGAGGAGTGTGAGAAACACGAAAATAATTCCAAAATAAATAAGGATTTATGAAATCTGGCATGTGACGCTTGCGGGTCAGTATTAAGCAACCAGACCGTAGAATCAGACCAAATTACACCATCGGATCAGGGATATTTCCCCAAATATATTCATGTACTCAGAATCTCCAATCGAGATCCGCTAACCGTTGAACTGAAACTGGTCCGTCACGCGTGATCTAGGAATCCGACTGAAATGAAAACTTAGCTAAACCTAGATCCAGAGTCTGTGAGCTTAAGTCCGACCTTTGGCTCAAGGGGGGCCGCCAAAAGTGCTCCGTTGAGCTGGAACAGGTTCACTTTGGTTATAATCTAAGTATACCTTGACCTTAAGTCTGTTTTGGTGTGATTTAGGCTATATAAGGACCTTAAAACCCTCTCTCATCCAGCCATACGAATTTAAGAAAAACTCTAAGAGAGAAGAGAGAAAAGAGAGAGAAAGTGTGGGAGATGTGGGAGATTATTCCTGTCGTTCTTCCCTGCCGCTATATGTGCTTAACTACTCCGATCTAAGCATTTTTTCGGCGATTCCGACGTCATTTCTAGGTAAGAAACCCTAACCCTAAACTGATTTGGGGTTTTGATAATTGTAAGTTATGCAATAGCTAACCTATTTCGTTCTATAGGTGGCCAAACTACCGTATACGAAGGTTTAGCAAACCTATCGAATTCGTTACAATTCTACGACAAAAGGTGCGGACTTTAGATGTATAGGTTATGGTTTTCAATGCTTTCAATGTCAGATAATGATAAATTCATGATCTGCATGCAATTGCACATGTACAAAGTGTTGTCTGTTTTCCGTTTCGATTAAATACGAAGAATATGGAATTTTGTGTATTCTAAGTATTTGTAGAAAGTACCGTATACGTATAAATTTTGGAAATGTGTTTGTCATGATTATTTGTTGTATGAACATATTATATATGTGTATAACACTTACTTGGCGAGAGGGTTCGCCTTAATACATGTTTTTGCTAATATACACTATGTATGTTAAAATAGTGTATTCTAAGTGTTTATTGAAATGACTAAATAAAGATGGATTTATGATTTATGCCTGTCATATGTATTGAATGTAAGAGCATGATTGTTGTGTATGAGATAACTCCTTACTATAAGGATTTGTCTTATTCTATGTTGAAATCAACATACGTCATGTATGTTGGAGTGGTGTAGTTTAAGTGTTTGATAAAATGCCTGTGTGAGAAATTGTGTGACGAACTAAATTTAATAGTGGTGTTGAGATAGGATTCTCAACTACCTTAGAAATGTATATGATTTCCTCCATGTTTGTTGTTTTAGTTGATCGCTTACTATAAAATATATGTGTTTGTATTTCTTGTTTATATTGTGCTTGTAACATGCTTTATGACATATTTGTTAACATGCTTGAATTACTTTGTTTATTCTGTTTTACTCTACATGCTTCTGGTCATGGATTGATTGTGTTTGGAGCTATGATTATAGTCCAGGCAATCGGTAAGGGGATTGAATTCGTGGCTGAGATTCATTTGCCATGTGAGATGTGTTTGACAAACCCGAGTCGTACTTCAGTTGGCGATAGTGGTTGGCCACACGAAGTGCTTATGCGCTTCATATCGTTCAACCTGTTGTGCGCTCGAGCTAGCCGAGCTCGTCAAGCAACCCAATCTGTCTAATGTATGTTCACCATGTTTAGACGCTACTGCTTGAACCTAGGGTACCAAACTTACCAGTGAAATCCCGTTAACCATGGTACCTCGATCCGCTAAGACTCATGAGTCGAGCATAGTGGTATGGGACACTGTGGTCGAGCTGTCGGCCTACGATGGGGCCAGTGCCTCCCCATAGTGACCAATGAGCAACCAGACTCGTGAGTCAATTATAGTGGTATGGGACACTATATTCAAGCTGTCGGCCTACACTGATTGGAGACGAGCCCTTTGTAGTCACCTCGAGCATAATCTGAATTTGCGATAAGGCGACGAGTTTTGCCGCGGTGAATAGAGTATGAACTAGGCCTGTATCAATTTAGTGATGAACCGTTAAAAGGGTGATGGGGGAGTGGTGTAACGGTTCCGTGTAACAGCCCTAACAGCCCTTGCAGAGACCTAGAAACACACTATCGTATGAAATTAACTAGGATTGACGACCCTAGAATGGATCATGTTTGGGAATAATACAAGGGAGGTACCTTAGTTTCCCAATTCTGCTGTTTGAAATGGACTAATAATAACTCGGTAATCATGCTCATCATCGCATTGCATGTGCTTGGAAGATGTGGAGCACTGAGGAATGAAAGCATGCCGCGAACGTAAGATGGTGTCGCACGAGGGAGTATGTGGTGAGGGCATGCATCATGACTGCATTCATACTTGCATTAATAAGAGTAGTTAAGAGTGTTTGATTGTACTGCTTTATCATTACTGCTTAACTGAATTGATAACATGTTAACCTATGCTTTATTGTTCCACTGAGTTGATCACTCACTCCCACGTTACGGGACGGTGTTGTACATACCAACCAGATTTGTTTGAGTTTCAGATGATGGCGATGCTGTGAAGCAGAGCCGGACTTTTATGAGGATGAGGAGGATTCCTCCTTTATGCAGTTTCAGGCGGCTTCATGTGAGCCGTGTCTTGATCAACGGGGTACAGGGATGTTGTCTAGATGACTTTACACTTTTTGTATAAATTGGACCTATACTTGTAATTAATTAACCTGGTAACATTATCACACACTGGAGACTCACCATAGTTTATATATGTTATATATCTATCACAGTCTTCTGCTTGCAAATTTAATTGTCTCTGGAGTATGATATGTTGTTTTGGTATCATCCCATTCATGTTTTAATGCTCTCATCATAATCATCATTATCTGTGTTGCATAAGTGATGCGTTGGAACTCGGGAGCTGAGCTTTGCTCGACCCCCGATTTTCAGGGCGTTACAGTTACAGGGTCATTTATGTCGAACAATGAACCACTTGGGGGGCAGGTTCAAGTAGCCTGCCCGAGGTGCATAATTGCTACCAATGGTTAATCTCATATCGCCTCCAACAGGCTGAGAGGAAATAATTAATTTGATAAACAAGGTAACTGACCATCGCCATTGTTGACATACTAACCCGCCCGTTCGCATGCCATGTCCAGACTGGGTAGATAGATTTGCCAAAGTACCTATAGGTACAAAAATACTAGAATTTTCATTATTTTCTAAAGATACATGCCAGTCCACAGTGGAACACATTGGCCACTTCACTGTACAATGCAATGAGTTATTGTCAAATGAATATGTAAAATTCAAATGGTTTGCAAATTCACTGACTGATACGGTGTTCACATGGTATATTAATTTGCCAGTGAATTAAGTGCAATCATGATAAGACATGGAGGAATTGTTCCATGCTCAATTATGTCGAACTAAACTTGAATTTTCTTTAACCGATTTATCATGCCTAAGACACAGCAACCTTGCGAACTAGCTAAGAAATACATTACTCGGTTCAAAAAAAGCAAAGAACAAGTGTCGAGTATTTCTTGTAGAAGCTCAGTTCGGTAAACTAGTTGTAGAAGGTCTGGACATTGAACTTCGAAAGAAGTTTAAAGGAATGGACTTTGAAGATTTGGCAGATCTATTCAATAAAGTGACCAGATATGAATGGATTTTACGTGAAGAAAATCAAAAGAAAAATTCCTCGTCAGGAACTTATTATCGAGATCCAAACTATGAAATAGTTTTGGCCAAAATAAGTCTCGGCAAACCATTCGTGTGCATAGCCTTAACAGAAGTAGAAGATGAATCATCTCATCAAGGTTCCAATGTGGCTAAAGGAACTACAGAACAAAGCAGTTGGTATTCCTTTGATATCACAAAGGCCAATGAGATATTTTGATCTCTTACTAGTTGCCAAACTAATAAAACTTCTACCAAGTGAAGGATTCATTTAATGGAAGAATTAAAGAAAATAGAATATTGCAAATGGCATATGTTCTCATTTAACTACGAATTGCATTGCTTTCAGGAACGTGAAGTAGCGCAATATAGATTATGGAATGCTTAAGTTCCCAGAAAGGGAGAATGAAGCTATGCTAGTCAACACTAACCAATTTCTACTGACTTTGTGAATCAACATGGTCACTACAAATCTAAGAAACATGAACGCCCCAAAATAGAAAATAGACCTTGCATCGATTAAAAAAAAAACGTGTTTATTAGTTAAGTTATGCTAGCAAGAGAGGCGAGCCTAGAAGAAACACTAGGGGGACAACATTTTTTTAGTAATAAATTGGTAGTTAAAGAGAATGATTTGTGTAAAAGATGTCATGAGGATATTCAGTAGCAATGATCGGCGAAAGAGTATTATCCACCAAAGGGTCAGGATAATAGATACAATAAGTATAATAATATTCGAAAATGCCAAGTTGTTCACCCAAAGAATGCAAATCCAAGCATGAAGCAGTGTAACTTTGCCGAAGGATATGATGGAAAATGATACAAAATGGCCAAACCAATTGCGAATACGACAAACAAATGGAAGATGGTCGTTCATCCTAAATTTCCATAGTACCTGATGGAATTGCAAGAATGTAAAAACGTCGTTAGCAATGACAAAAAGCGCCAAAAAATGGTATGGAAATGCAAAATCTGACATATGATCGACCAAAATGGCATGTTGTCCATAGTTGACAAAATTTTAATTGAAATTGGACATGGGTGAATAATTCAAATAAGAAACATAAGGCCAAGATGGTTATCCCAGGTGCAAACCTACAAACCGTCCAAAACGAACGAGAGTTCACCGACAAAACAATATAAGATGACCTATTAGAAAATTGTTTGAATGATGGTGTGTAAGTGCTATATTGTATAAAGCATATCGTTGTTTGTCAAATTTCATTTAGAAAAAAACAGCTTGAGTTATAGTCCATCTAATGTGGATCAAGATGGAAAGTTCAAGTCTCAAGTCATTCAAGTTCAACATCTACTATGGAGACCAAGTTTAAGTACAAGTCATGAAATTGGAAAGTACAAGTTATGAAGTTAGAAAGTTCAAGCTAAAGTTCAATCTAGAATAAGTTCAAGTTCTACTAAACTTCAAGTAGAAAATTAAGATCCACCTTCAATACACTTCAAATTGAAGATTTATTATGCTTCATTGAAGATTTAAGAAGAAGAACAAACGTTAAACTTCAATGTCCAGTCTTCTCAGGTATAATTGACCCTAGAAAGACATCAGACTTAGGTGCTTTCAAAATATAAACTTATATGAGTTTTTATACTTTGGTTAGGCTTTAGTTCGACTAATCTAAGCTGTGGCTCGACCAGTCTAAGATAATCTTCGACCAGTCCAAGTTTGAAATCTAAAAATGGATATTTCTAGTGGTTTCTCGACCAGTCGAAGAGAGACCTTTGACTAGTTGAGGGTTGCTCGAATCGAAGTCCAGCAACTAAAATTTAGCACCCTCGACCAATCGAGCAAGGCCTTTGACTAGCCGAAGAACAGTTTTATCCTATCGCGCCCATAATAGAGGCCTTCTCTCAATCCGAAATTACTCATCCAAGCTAAGAAAAGCCTTCACCAAGAAAGAGATAAGTCCCCACTATCTTCAAGCTATTGCATGGTATTTTGATATTTTGTTTATATAGTTTTTTGTTTTGATTCCTTGATCTCTTTTCATGAATATTACTTTTTAAGATAAAGTAATCACTCTTCTTTGAGATCTTGAGAAATTCAAACAAGTAGCCTTTGGTTTGAATTAATTTAAAATCAATATAGAACCTAGAATTCTTGTTTGTATTACTTGACATTGAACGTTCTACTTCAAGTAAAGCGGTTCTACCGGTTACTTCAAGATATTCGTCTTTAAGAAGAAGATAAGTACATTTCTATATTCTGTATTTTTTGTTTCTTTGATATAGCCAGAAAATCTCTTATTGGTTTTGACTGAGATAGCCAGAAAATCTCAGCGTAGAGTTTTTGTTTGTGATAGCCCTTCTAAAATCACAACTGTATAAGGTTTTAAGGTAAACCCGTGAAAACCTTATTTTTAGTGAACGCCAATATCATGTGGGTTGTGATTATTGGGAATGGAGTAGGTGTGGCTGTTTGAGAACAGTTAGTGTACAACCGAACCACTATAACTCCTGGTGTTTGTGGTGGATGTTTAGTTTTTGCATATGTAGTGAATGATTATAATTTATTCATGCAAATGTGGTGAATGCTTGTAATAGATAGTTCTCTTGTCTCATGCTTGGTTTGAGATCTTGATCCTTACAAACATTCGTGAAATCAGGTTGTCCTACCTAAAACTTTGCCTTTGGTGTAAGGTTATCCTACGAACTAAGTTTGAATCAATTTTTCAATACTAATGCTATTGAGATTTCTGATCTATTTATTATTTCAGAACTTTAAAATTTTGGTATAGTCTTATTCACCCCCCCCCCCCCCCCCCTCTAAAGACTGTTAAGCTTGTCCTTTTCAAGTGGTATCAAAGCTAAGTTGCTCATATTTTTGGATGAAGTTCCTTGAGTTTAAAGATCTATAGCTTTTATTATGTCAAATTTCGATAACTTGTCTATTACCAGGCTACCACCTTTTGATGGCTCCAACTATGCATGCTGGAAAGCCAAAATGAAGATTTTTTAAAAATCCTTAGATGAAAGCGTGTGGCATGCCACTGTAACCAAATGGAAACCACTTATGTCTAAAGTTCTAAGCAGTGATGGAACTAAATCTTTGAAAGAAACTCCATTTTATTTATGGACTGCACTTCAGAAAAGCGAAAGCAGAGCAAATGTTAAGGCCTTAAATGCCATAACTTGTGCTCTATCACCTGATGAATTCAAAAGAATCATTTCATGTGATACAACTAAACAAGCCCGGGATATTCTTGAAATGACACATGAAAGAACTACTAAAGTCAAGAAATCTAAAGTTCAAATCCTCACTACAAAATTTGAGGAAATACGTATGGAAGAAAATGAAACTTTCATTGACTTCTATACGAAATTAAACGATGTAGTAAAATTCCATGTGGGGTATAGGAGATGGAATTCCAGAAAGTAAGGTCTGTGGTAAAATACTGTGATCTCTTCCTAAGAGACTCAATTCCAAAGTAACTGTCATTCAGGAATTAAGAGACACTGATCTTATGAAGGTTGAGGAGTTAATTGGTTCTCTCCAAACGTATGAGTTAAATTTTAAAGCTCCTAAAGGTAAGTCCATTACTCTTAAATCTAAATCCGTTTCAAAAGATAACTGTGTTAATTCTGATGTTGAAGATACAGAAGATGATATGGCTTTACTTGCTAAGAAATTTTACAAAATTTTCAAAAATGAGAAAAGAACTGATTTCAAAAACCATCTGACAAAAGAAAAGGAAAATTTAAATATTAGAAATCTATAAAAGACAGTCAATGTTTCAACTGCTATGAATATGAGCATTTGGCAAATAAATGTCCTAAAAGGGATAGATAAAAAAGAAAGGGCATGATAGCTACTTGGGAAGAATCATCCAGCTTTGAAAGTTTTTCTAAGTCAGATGAATTAGATCAAGAAAATTCAAATGAAGTAAAAGCCCTGATGACTATAGTCAGAGTCACCTCCTCTGTAACATCCCGGATTTTTTCCAACTTGGCAATGGACGCCCTTGGACGTAGAACTGCCCTAGGACCTTATTCTATTGTAATTAGGGCGTGATTTAATTAAGTATTAATAGCTTGGATCACTTTATATATAAACTACAAAGGCCCAAGTACCACCTCAGCCAAAAAATTAAATAGGACCAAATCCTTTAGAAATTAGACGAGGATTAACTAGTGGTAAACTAGATTACATACAAAATTCGCACCAAGCACTTTAAATACGATATGCAAGACCCAAAACTTGTAAAATCATTGACGCTAGGTTACCCTAAAATCTAGGATCAATCTCATTACCCAGTTGCCCTCGGGGGCATCACGAAACTCCGTATCGAATCTGGACCGCACGTCAAAAGTTTGATTAATACGAAGTTATATAATTAAGACCGCCTTTCTGGGCTTGACAACCATCTTGGAGATCAAATCCAGATTGTGTCCCGGGGCTATTCGCTTGAGCCCGGAGTGAAGTGTGTGAGAAAACGTGGATTTCTTTAGAAATTAAATCTAATTTAAGTAATCTGACACCTGTCGCTTGCGGGCCTGATATAAGCAATGAGACCGTCGGGATCTGACCCAAATACACCCTCGGATCAGGGAACATTTCCCATACATGTTCGTGTACTTGTAACCCTAATCGAGGTTCGATGACCGTTGAACTGAAACTGGTCTGCCACGTGTGATCTAGGAACCCGACTGGAACGAAAACTTAACTCGACCTAGATCCAAGGTCAGTGAGCTTAAGTCCGACCTTTAGCTCAAGGGGGGCTCCGGAAATGCTCCGTCGAGCTGAAACAGATGCTCTTTGGACATAACCTAAGTATACCTTGGCCCTGGGGCCATTTCATCAGTTTTAGGCCTATAGAAGGACCTTAAGCCCTCACTCTCTCATCCCATACGAATTGGGGAAACCCTAGGAGAGAGAAGAGAGAAAAGAGAGGGAAAGTGAGAGAGAAAGTGGGAGAGAGTTTCTGGGATTCAATCCCATCGTTCCACGTGCTTAGCCACCGCATCTGTATTGCTTTTCCGGCGATTCTGATTCCATTTTCGGGTAGGAAATCCTAACTCTAACTTGATCTAGAGTTCTAAATAGTGTAAGTGATGAAATAGTTAACCTATTCCCTGTTAGAGGTTGTCATTGTGCCGTAGACAAAGGCGCTGTGTTCAAACTGATTTCGTTTCACGTCTACCGGCAAAAGTTGCGGACTTTAAACGTATAGGTTATAGTTTTCAAGGCTTTCAATGTCAGTTAATGATAGATTACTAACGTGGATGCTATTTCATATGTACAAAGTGTTGTCCATTTCTTCTTTCAGTTATACGTTAACTATGTTGAATATACTATATTCCTCGTATTTGTAGAAAATATCGTATACGTATGAAATACGGATTTGTGCTTGCCATGATTAATCGCTGTCTATGTATGCTAGATGCATGTGTATCAACTTCTGGGTGAATGGATTAGCTTAATACATGTTATATTAAAATACGTCGTGTATGTACACATGTGTAACCTAAGTGTTTGTGAAAATGTCTAAGTGAGTATAGACTATGTATTAACGTACGCCATGACTAACCATCGTGGGTATGTGATTGGTATATAGGCGGCAATCCTTTGACGAAAGGACTTGTCCTAATACATATTCTAACTACTATATACCATGTATGATGTAATGTGTAGATTAAGTGTATGTAAAAATGTTTGTACGAGTAAATACTGGTTGACTGCTCTTTAATTGGGTGTTGAGATAGGATTCTCAACTACTCTAATGATGTGTATGTTTTCCTCCATTTATGTCATGGTTAGATATCCGTTTGTTTGTGAATTGAATATGTACAAATTCATGTTTATGTTGTACTTCATCACATGCTCAACTGATTGTATGATTTGAAATATGTATTCATTACTGCTCGATTATCTCGTATGCTAGTTTGTTGAGATTGATTGTGTTCGGGGCTATTGTATAGTCCAGAGAATCGGTAACAAGCCTTGAATTAGTGGTTGACGTTGTTTTGCCACATGAGACGTGACTGATGAATCCGAGTCGTATATCGGTTGACGACAGTGGTTAGGCCACACGGAGTGCTTATGCACTTCATATCGATTAATTCGATGTGCGCTCGTGCTAGTCGAGATCGTCAAATAACCCGATTGGTCGATGTATGTTAACCATGTTTGGACGTTACTGCTTGAACCTAGGGTACCAAACTCACTAGTGAAATCCCTGTTAACCTTGATACCATGATCCGCTAAGACTCATGAGCCGGACATGGTGGTATGGGACACCGTGGTCGAGCTGTCAGCCTACGTTGTGGCGACGAGCCTCTCCGTAGTAATTAGAGTATAACTAGGCCTGCATTGATTAGGCGACGAGCCCTTTGCAACGACCTAGAACCGTATCATGGTATGAGATTTACTAGGACTGATGACCCTAGAATGGATCCTTATTTGGGAAGTGATATAAGGGAGGTACCTTAGTTTCTCAATCCTGCTGTATGAAAATGACTAATAAAGAACTTGGTAATCACGTTCATGCACCGCATACGTGTGCATTTGGCGTTGATGGTCAAGCACTGAGGGAGTGTGGCATGCCGCAAACGTAAGGAGTCGCTGAGGGAGCGCAGGCGAGGGCATGCATCATACATACATACCATTCTTGCATTAACAAGAGTACTTAGGAATGTGTGATTTACTGCTTTATCATTACTGCTTGATTGAATTGATAACATGTTAACCTATGCTTTATTGCTCCACTGAGTTAGCTACTCACTCCCACGTTACGGGACGGTGTTGTACACACCTACCAGACCCTGTTTTGGTTTCAGTTGACGACGATGCTTGCGAAGCAGAGCCGGACTTGTATGATGATGTGGAGGGTTTCTCCTATATACCGCTATCAGGCGGGTCTTCGTAGACCATGTTCTGATCGACGGGGTTACAGGGTTGTTGATTAGATGCCATTACACTTTAGTTTGCTCTTTTGGAACACCCTTGTATATTCATCTAGTCCAGTTTTGGAGTATACATTGATACATTTAACCTGGTAACATGTTCACACTCTAGAGATTTACAACAGTGTATATATTTTATATATCTATCATAGTCTTCCGCTTGCGTAATTTAACTGTCTCTGGAGTATGATATGCTGTTTTGGCTTAATCTAATTCATCTTTGATGCACTAACACGGACAACATTCAATCATCATTATTTATGTTGCATAAGTGATGCGTTGAAACTCGGGAGTTGAGTTTATGCTCGACCCCCGATTTTCAGGGCGTTACAAGATGGTATCAGAGCATGATTTGGATTAAATTGGACCTGGGTTATGGTAACATGACGCACTCTGACGCACTCTGATTTAAAAAGGGGGCAATGGAATCTAGAAACTAGAAACCACATTAGTATACCAAGTTTCGCCGACGAGCGAGATTAACTACAACAGTATAGCCCGTACGTAGCCGAGACCATGTAAAATGATCTCACATCCCCACTTCTATTCACTCAAGCTTCCGTCTTTCTTCTACATCTTGCACCCATCCACCACCATTACCCAAAAACTACTCATTACAATTCTCCACCTTCCTTATACCCCCTCATTTGTGCCCACGTTTTTGTGTCCCATAACCTTCACAACCTCCAACTGATGGGACATTTAGGGCCTGTTCGACCAACTGCATTAGGAGAGATTAGGGTGGATGGAATTGTAAACGTAACCATAAATGCAGGTGTAGGTATTGTCCCTAGCTTAGGTGTATCCCATGGTTTCCAATACCACGGTTGGCACCCGAAGCGATAGAATAACTTCTTGTATTAGAAGTGGTATGAAATCATCTAGTGAATGAGCGTAGATTTTGGATTACAACTGTTGGTTTTCTACTACTCCTAAATTAAGACTAGGCTACCAGTTATACTAAGGAATGTGACATACTGATTACGCTAAGAAAATTGAAAGCTAATCGAATGATAGACTTAGTTAGTCGGCTTGATTAGGTTGGAGGGAGACCTCATTCCTTCATTGAATCCCCTTAATACTTATAGGCTTCTTTAATAACTCTTAGGAAGGTTGTTTGGATTAGAAACTATTCACGCATAGGAAGAACTTATATATCCCTTGGATTTAATGTTAGGTCAAATCAATACACCCCTTAGACTTGCCTTCCCAAAGACTTATTACAAACGGGAGCACGGAGGAGAGGACTATATATATAAGCGAGGTATTCGCGTTTTGAATTGAATTCTCAATCCTGGTAGTTACCAATGAACTCGATGCTCTGGTCAAGCAGAAGGTCGGGATCAACTAGGATTAAGAACTGATACAACAAATTTTCTATCCTCGTGAGGCAGAAGGTCCATATATCTGACTCAGACCCACTACACAACTTTCCTTCCGTGTTGGCCCGACCACTTACAATTAAAAGTTTATTATTTTGTCTTTGAGAAGTGTTAAGAACATATAGCCAATAGAGATTTTCTCTTTAGGTTCAAGGAATTTCCTAAATAGGCAATAGACAGTTAGGAAGTAGGTCCCAAATCACATGCCATGGTGGCATACATATTGTGCATATGATCTTAGAAAGATAGTATGCCCGTTAACCTATTTTGTCCAAATACCTTATGCAGCCCTTCCCTGGTATAATTAGTCACCTTACCACAAACTCACACTCGTCCTTGAAAACAATCACAACACCTATCGTTTTAGCTCCTTTCTATAGTCATAGGTACCAAGGCCATAGTACACATCATCGATGGAAGGAAGACCATTGTATAGAGGGATCGTATCCCATTTCGTGTCGAGGATAGGTCCTAAATTACACCTTGTTTCGACATACGGATCATGACAGATTCTTGAGCCCTTAGAGTAGAAATTATTTTTAAGGGGGGTAGAAAGGTTATGAATTCGGTCGAGTTAGGTAGGTATACTCGTCTACCCACTCATAGGCATAGCGGAAGCTTGGTGGGCCGATAGCCCACTGGCTCAGGATCGAATGGAATTGATCCAGACTATACGTAAAGATATGTCACTAAAATAGGATTTGACCCTTTCTTAGAATGTCGATAATAAAGTTACTAGAAGGAAAGAATTAGGGTTTAAATAATAAACAAATTCATATTAAAGAAAGAGCCTAATAATGAGTACGAGTTTAACTACTACCATAGACATGAATTAAGATGAGGACTCTCCTAGACCAAGATCAACAGGGCAACCTTATGACTAGGAAATTTGAACCTTTCGTTGATGAATATTCCCTAAGTTTTTAGAGTGACCAGATTACGAAGTTATTGGAATATATAAACTGCGAAGCATTCGCGGCTTGACTCAATTCTCAATCCTGGGCGACTACCAATGGACTCACTGCTTTGACCGAGCAGAAGACCAGGATCTACAATATTGCAAAATCAGAGTGCAATAGCATAATCAAGCATAGATAATATCATGAAACCAAATATTAAGATTTTGGTCCATCCAGTTGGGGACCTTAATTACAAAATTCATAAGTTCCAGCGCATCAAAACAAACTAGAAGGGAAATACTACATCTACTGATTGAGTTCATAATATTCAGCCGCCTCCTGCTGCGGCTCTTCTTCGTTGTATCCATCCTTTGATCCGGCCGCCACGACCTTAGGGCCTACACTGCAATCACCTCCATCTATACCTGCATGCTCTATATGGTTGAATTTTAGATGAATGAGTGGCCAGCTCAGTGTGAATTCCCATTAAGATTACACACCGCTGCCATAGCTAAGCATAATTAAAAACAACATGACATTCAAAATAGTACATGATGCAGTCTTATTTAAATGTATGGATGCGTGAATGCACATCGACCTGGGGATGCTCATCCAGTCAGACTTGGGCTCGTCACCTATGCATATGACTGGTCACCAGCGTAGCACATCACATGCGTACATCATGTACAACATAATGACCAAGCCATCGTACATCACATACGTAGGTCGATAGTCGATGGTCTGGGAGCTAGCAAAACGATAGCCCACTAAGCCTAAGGGTACGTGCTACAACATTCAGAATTAGCCACCCGTCATCGTCGGTATGCCATGAATGCATGATTAGCCAAACCTTTATTATTCTAATTACAATCAGCCAATTTAAATAAACTCCAAGGTCACTACGAGGGGCTTGTCACCCAGCGTAGGCCAACAGCTCGAGCATAGTGCCCCATGATTATCATCCTCGGCCCATGAGATTTCCCTATCTTATAATGTTTAATGGATGCCCATCGACTAGTGGCCAATCAAATTCAATAAGTAGGGATTACCATCACATGGGTATAGGCCATCGAAGCCACGCAGGGCAAATATCAAAACATGAGACAGATATTAAACCGCAGCGGTAAAAGGGTATTCGGAACATTAAATCAAGACGGCAAGGGGTCAGGTAAGGTTAAATCAGAGCAGTTAAATGGGTCATTTATGAGTCACTCAAGCCGTATGATCTATGGATGGTAAATTTCACATTAAAGTTCCATGTCCTATATAACCTCCAAATCGAGGGTCCATTTCTTACCATACTTCATCTCGTTACATCCTAAGTATGGGTTCACATACACAAGAGGGATTACCCACTAGTAAGTGCAGTGAATATAGATCCATAAGTGACTTACAACAATTCATGTGAAAATATATAGTTATAGCATGACAGACATATGTTAAGCATAATAATCACAATTGGTCATGATGTGAACTATTGATTAAAATGAGACTTATCATGTAAGTAACTATCGCATGTAATCATGGTTCACAACTATCAACTATAAATCAGATATAAATCATGTCTTAAGAATTCATAACTAGTGTAAGAGGTCGTATGCTACGAGATAACAATTGTGATTATAATAAGGACTATTACTTAAACTAATTTGGAAATGGAAAGCCTAAGGGGAAGAAGTGATCACCTAACCCTGTAACTTGATCGAGGTTTCGTGAAAGGCTACCTTGCCTCTAGGCTATCTGTTCACAACCCCAAGTGTAGGGTCGCGATGTAGTAATAATCTCGATAAGACCGAGGTCGAATCCACAGGGACTGAACCTTGTACGTATTTTGAAAGTAACTAGAACTTGGAACTAGAAAAAGATGAAATCTAAATCTAGAATAATTAAGAAAGTAATTTTGATTAAAGTAACCAAAACGTGTAATTTTAAAGGTGGAAAACTAGGGTGTCAAGGATCTACTTGTAGAGATCGGGGAGATCTATGCATAATTTAAGAACACAACTGGATTTAGAGTCTCATCTTCATCCAGTTGGAGGATGTAACATTAAAAATCAAATCTGAACTTCCTTTAATCCAGTTTTCAAGAGATGAGAGATACGAGAATTAGAATTAATTCCATCACAAAACCATGCCCATGAGACAAAGTAAACAACAGAATTTAACCAATCCACATCCAATCTGAGAGAGTTATGAACGTTAGGAAGTATTCCATCATCCAACCATGTCCATGAGACGATGGTGAACAACAGGGCTTCCTAACTTCACACTCATAATAATGAAAAGGACATGCTCAGAGCTATCACAGATCTATTGTAATTTCAGTCACGATAAACCATTAAAAACTAAAAACATTCCTTATAATCGAACTATAATCAAAGAGAGTTCATTGAACATGAATCAAAGCTGTAGAAAATGCCCCATCACGTTCCAAGCTTCACCTCTTAGCCTTAGCTAAGAGGTTTAGCCTGTCATTGACATGATGACGCTAAAGACTCTTAAAGGAAAAACATAAACAAAGCAAACCAAAGAGGAAGGAAGATGGATGGCCGGCCATGATCTCTCTTTCTCTCTTCTCTTTCTCCTCCTTGCTCACGTCCCAAGATGAATCCAATCTCTCCATGTTTCTCCTCCTTTTATAGGCATGAAGGGCGGTGGCTAGAAGGCTGGGAGTCGGTGGAGAACTCTTTACGCAGTAGAAGGCAGCGTGCGCAGCCGTAAAACACAAAACTGAGTTGCTTTCGGCTTAGAATTTGGGGCAGAAAACTGTCCCATAGTCCGATTTTTCTCCATGGTTAGGGTAAAGACCCCCTTTTTAGACTTTTGAACGGTTTGGATCAAAGATCTGATCATGATCTACGCCATACAACTCCTCGCAACGTCCGGTTTTCCCGGACGTGCATAAGTTACAAAAAAAACCTGCGATGACATGTTCGGTGGGCCCCATGGTGATGTTTTCATAGAAATCCACCCCGTTCAATGGATTCCTGGCAAAATTTTAGTTGAAAAGGAGTGGTTTTGGTTGAGTTTTAGTGCGGCCCACTATATCAAATCACCCCATCGTTCATCCTGCGTTTGACGGTGATCTACGTGTGTATGCGTGCATGAGACCAAAAGGAGAGCATGGGTACGGTCAGCCCCACCCCCTGAGTCAAATGGACGGTCCTGATTGGCCATGTGGGCCCCGATAGTGGGCCACCGCATCGACTGTGCACTCTCACGCCCCCATGTGGGGTCCACTGTGATGTTTATGAGAAATTCGCTTCGTCCATCCTCCCTCTCATCCGATTTAAGGGTTGATACCAAAATTGAAGCATATCCAGATATTAGGTGGGCCCCAAATCAGTGATTTATGAGCTGATCCGTCCGTTGGGCCACTTTCACAGGGATCCAAGGGATGAGTTTTGACATGTACGGTTAATTTAAGGTCCTCAGGCCAGATATAAAGTTTTGAGCCAAACAGATGGTGGGAACCCTGTGATCTTGCATTCATGGTGACTTTTAGGCCTCTTTATCGTGAATCACTCGATTTTCTCGGATCTTTGGCGTGTGAATTCTTTAATCTCGATCCCCTAAGATCTGTCCCTTGTCTTGGTGATTTGTGAGTATTAAATCCATGCCTTTAGTACCCTTTTTCAGTCCAAGCTTTTAAATTCACCTTGCAACATAAAAACTATTAAAATAGGACGTTAAACATTATCATGTTCATAAAATTAGGTAATAACGAGGGTCTAATATGTAATATTTGACCCTCAACACTATCCCTTGTCCTAAGGGGTTGTTATAATAAAGTTTAGCCCAACCACGCTCTCTCTGTCGTATCTGATTTGGTGGGGAGTCGGGATGGAGGTCCTGTAGCCACGATGGAGTTAGCGATCATACTCATTTAGGACTCTACATCCCTTGATTTGATTAGGCTTACCCGTTGTGCAAATCTACTATGCTTTGGATTGATAATTTCAAGTATTAGGTCAGCTAGACCTTGCCCTGAAATAGAGGGCTAGTTGGGTTAGTTCAGACCTGAGTCGATTTAGCCGAAGTGGCTTAGTTGAGGCCACCTCTATGGTGAGAAGCAGCGCATGAGCAGGAAGGGCTTGTACCTTTCATTTATCAGCCACACAAGGACTGGACTGGACTGAACTAAGTTAGCTGGGGACCCCATTGTTAATTCACAGCTCTAATGGGCCCAGTGGCCTGTCTACTCGGCCCAGTACTTGTGGCCCACTGAATTCAGTTCAAATCTAGCCCAGAACTTGTGGCTGGGTCCAACTTGGATTCGTCCTAGATCTGCGGCCCACTGAGCTTATCTTAGAGGTGGCCCATTGCTGTGGCTGGGTCGGTCTGGCCTAGCCAGCTACTGCAGCCCACTAAGCTTTACTCAAATGCGGCCCACACTCAGTCAATGGCCAGTTGTTGCGGCCCACACTCGGTCAACAACCAACTCACCACAGAGAGGGATACCGAGTAGCTGACTCGGTCGTTGGATGGTTGGTCCCACTCAGCTGTGACCAATGCTAAGTCACTGGGTTGAAATGACATCTACATAAACTCGGTTTAAACTCGACAAGCTTTGTTATCTGGTAGCACACGATCGGATCCTGGTTTATCACTGGCAATCTGGAGAGAAGGGATGATTGCAAGAAGGCCCATGGCTATGCTAGAGACTCGACAGCCCTGTCTCGGTCCAATTGGTTGAGCACGTGAATGGACTGGAGTCCAGCCGTTGATCCCTCCTCCTCTCTCTCTCTTTCTCTCTCACTCTCTCACCCTCTTACTCTGGCGGTGGTGCTACAGGTCTGTACTAACCCAACTTGGTCCGAGTTAAACGGACTGAGTTGGTGCAGTGCGGCACCGAGTTCGCACCCACCCTACACTCGATCACTCACTCTCCTTTCCTCTATTCTCTCCCGTTTTCTCTTCGAATTCCTTAGTGAGAATCCTGAGACGAACGCCCTCCTTATATAGCCATGGAGCATGCTCGAACGTGTCATCCAACGGTTGTGAATAGGTGACCGAACTCACGTATGATCCTTGGGTTTTCGCATGCATGAGACCCATCCATCAGCAGGGATGTGTTCCTTCTACCATGACCCACTCAAAAAGCAAACTTTTATCCGTTATGGGGCCCACCCCATCATAGTGGGTCTTTCGACCTAACAGGGAAGATGACAGACCGATCATGGCAGATTTTTATCTGCGGAGTATTAAGATGATTTGGTTAGTTTGGATGGCTCAGATGGGACCTCTGATCACCGCAGGGGCCACTAGTATGGCCATTCATCGGCGTTTCGTGCACCTCACGAGTTTTTTCGTGCCTCTAAGGTTTTCTTGCGAGATGGGAGGCTCCTCTGAGAGAGCCGTTGCAGCCCTACAATGAACGACGGAGATTACTCCTCGTGGTCTAGTGAAAGGTTTGGATCGCGCCGACGAATTCTCTTGAAATGATAATGTTCCCCATAACTTTCTGCTTCTCAGCCAGTTGTCCGCCCATTTTTAGCAATGAAAGGAGAGCACGGATCAAAGCTCGGAAGGATGGCTATGATGGAGGGAAAAGGGCAGACGCGGATCGCCCTCGTGGTAATCCCCCGATGCTTTCTGTATTTGGGAAAAAAGGACCCTACCACACGTTGCCATCTGTCCCTTGCTTGTGTACATATACGTTTGCATGGGTTGGGTTGGCCAATGTGGACCTAGTCTTTCGGAGCTCTCCTACCCAATGGACGGTCCAGATCTACCAGACGGTGGCCCGAAGTGGGCCACATTTCATCCAAACGGACGCTGACAAATAGGGAGAAGTTCTCTTCTTTTTTTTAAAAAAATTTCCACAGGTCAGGGCCCGTTTGACAGCTTGGCTGGTCCGGTGCACGTCACGCATGCTAACTATGGTGCACATGCACTCCCGTGTGGGCCCCATCGCGATGGACTCGTGCAATCCGCACCGTCCATTCTTCTAGGTGGTCCCATTTGAGGGGTTTGACCAATGATCGGAACGATCTAATACTTGGGTGGCCCGTAAGTCATGATCGGGGTGCTTGCAAATGGATTTCCATTGATCTGAGGGTTAGATTCTCCCGGGCCAAGGTATTAACGGCCCAAAGGGCCCTAGAGTTATGGGTATGTCTAGGCCCAACCATTTTGACTGTTGGGCAGACCTAGAACAGTGTTTTTTTTACATGAGTTATTGCCATTGGTGTACGCCTAGACACCTAGCTGTCTGCGACTCTTATTCATAGGGTCCACCTCTGATCCGAGCCATCAAAGTGGGTCGTCTATTCCAATCCAGGTACGTCTACTTTTTTGAGCAAATGGTGGTTGGACTCAATGGTCGGGGTAAGGAGATTTGATTGTCGAATTAATCCATGGGATTAGTGGATGTTTTGAGCAGTCCTGATGAGTGGTTGAAGTTCATTCTCACCATCTTGGTTTAGGCTAGAAATGTTTATTAAGTAGTAATTACATTAACAATGGTTTTGATGGTAACACCCGTGTACCAGAGGTGTGGGGTGTTACATGTTAACTACCGAAATCTTTATAGATTGAGCAAAAGAGATCTTATTCATGACCTACCCAAATTAAAAAATGTAGAAAAGATATGTGGCGGATGCCAGATTGGAAAGCAACTAGAAGTAGTCACAAAAAAGTGAACTCCTTAGCCACAACCAAACCTCTTGAACTTCTCCATATGGATTTGGTTGGACCAATAAGAACAGAGAGTAGAGGTGGAAAGAAGTATTTTCTGGTTATCGTTGATGATTTTACCAGAGCTACATGGGTAACTTTCTTGAGAGAGAAATTTGAGACTCTCAATGAAGTTAAAAGAATTCTTAGACGAATTCAGATTGAAAAAGAACTAAATGTTATCAAGATCAGAAGTGATCATGGTACTGAGTTTAAAAATAGCAATTATGATAAGTATTATATAGATCATGGTATATCGCAAGAATTCTCTGCTCCTAAAACACCTCAACAGAATGGGGTTGTTGAAAAAAAAAAGCAGAGTGCTACAAGAAATGGCCAATGTTATGATAGCATGAATTTACCAAAAAACTTATGGGTTGTAGCTGTTAATACTGCATACTACACTATATATCGTGTGTATGTTAGAAAATCAAAAGATAAAATAACCTATGATTTTTGGTTCAATAAGAAAGCAACTGTCAAATACTTTTGAATTTTCAGAAATAAGTTGTAAGACCCGTATCCTATCCCGTACCGTTTCGTAGGCTTCCACGGTCCTCCCGGTTGAATTTTGGCGAACCGCGATCTGTTATCGGCGTTTGCATGTGATCTTGAGTTGTGTCTCGTATATCAAAGTCGGCTCGACTCAAACTTGTACCATTGCGACTGCGCCGATGCCGCGATTACGACGTCGTGTCTCGCTCGCCGAGATGATACCCGGGCCAAGAGATGTGTGCGGGCCAGGAGATGTGGGCCCGTATTCAGTTCGAGGAAAATACCGCGCATTTGCTAAACCCAAGAGAATGTCCCATCAATCACATCAAATGTCAAGTACATGTCCCATCCCCAAAAGTAACCCTAAAGTCAACTCTCTCTTACAACCCATACCTAGTCAAGTGCACCCATCCATCACTCACCATCCCTCTCTCCCATCACTTCTCTCCCATCACCTCTATCTCTCTCTCATTTACTCTCTCGTTCTCCCAAGCAACCCCAAAGGAGAGAATCGTCCATGGCTTCCCAAAGAGAGGAGAAGCTTGGTGTGGCCCACTCCCTACCACCCAATCCAACCGTCTAATCTCCATCATCCTCCGTTAAAATCGAAGCCGAAGGGCTAGGGATTTCATCAGACCAAGAAGAAACGAAAAATGTGGGTGATCTTCTATTTACCCTTTTTGTGATTTAAGGGCCCACATTGGTGGGACCCATCTTAATGTATGCATTGTCTAGGGAGGGCCCATAGTGACGGGGTCCCTCCTATTTCTACCGATCTCTCTTTTTCACTATTTCTCTCTCTCTCTCTCTCTCTCTCTCTCTCTCTCCCTTTTTTTGTGGCCCACCATGATGTTGATCCACACCGTCCAACTGTGTGGACTGCCATGATGTATTCGTTAATCTACACTATCCAGATGCCCTGGACGGTGGTACCCACCTGAGTGCTGTCCAGCATGTGGGCCACCTTGATTTATGTATTTATCCCAGCCATCCACTGACTGGACGGTGGGCCCCACCGTGAGGGATGTGTTACATCCAAACCGTCCATTCATTTGGTGAGCTCGTCCTATGGCTTGAGACTGCAATGAAGCAAATCCAAATCTCTGGTGGGCCACGTGTGTGGCAGCCACCTTGATGTATGTATTCTCCTCACTGTCCATCTGGACGTGAGGCATATCTAAATTCTGGTGGGCCACGTGTGTGGGACCCATCGTGATGTATGTAAATCCACACCGTCCTGGACGCTGGTCAGTGTAAAAATAAGAAAATAAAAATAAATAAATATAATAATAATATTAATATAATATATTATATATATACACAAGTATATATGGTGGGCCCCACGTGGGACCCAATTGCCTGGAAAGGGGGATTGGCTGGTGTACGTTTACAGTAGCTATATAGCTGTTGTATTGATGTCACCCAGCAATGTGGGACCCACCTCGATATATGTTGTATATCCCCACCGTCCATGGGTTGGGACAGTGGGTCTGATCGTGAAGTATGTGTTATATTCTAACCGTCCGCCCATTGGTGGACCACCCTGATGTATTTATTCCATCCATACCGTCCAGATGGTGCTAGACGGTGCTGGACAGTGTTTGGACAGTGTTGTCCAATGTTTGGACGGTGCTGATTTACATGGATAATGTTTGGACGGTGTTGTCTAATGTTTGGACGGTGCTGTCCAATGTTTGGACGATGCTGATTTACATGGATAGTGTTTGGACGGTGTTGTCCAATGTTTGGACGGTGCTGATTTACATGGATAATGTTTGGATGGTGTTGTCCAATGTTTGGATGGTGCTGATTTACATGGATAATGTTTGGACGGTGCTGATTTACATGGATAGTGTTTGGACGATGTTGTCCAATGTTTGGATGGTGCTGATTTACATGGATAATGTTTGGACGGTGCTGTCCAATATTTGGACGGTGTTGATTTACATGGATAATGTTTGGACGGTGCTGATTTGCACGTCCAATGTTGGACAGTGCTAATCATCATTAGTGGCCATGTGCCCCATAGAATGATAGTGTACAGCGATACACATGTTACACCTGCAACTAGTGAAATGATTTTTGGTGTGGTCCAGGCCCATTTGAGGCCCATTAGTGTTGCCCATCATGATGTATTTTTGGCCCATGTGTGGGGCCCACCTGTTTGTATTTTTTACCCATATGATGGGGCCCACCTGTTTTGTATTTGAGGCCCACCTGTTTTGTATTTGAAGCCCATATGATGAGGCCTGACTTGATGTATTTGAGGCCCACTTGTTGTATATTTGAGGCCCATGTGATGGGGCCCACCTGTTGCGTATTTGAAGCCCATGGGCTGTGGCCCATTGTTGTGTATTTATGGCCCATTGGCAAAGCCCATTGGTGTGGCCCATGGGATGTGACCCACTTGATATATATAAGGCACATTGGTGCAGCCCATTGATGCGGCCCACTTGATGTTTATATGACCCATTTGGTAAGGCCCATTATGATGTATTTCTAGCCCATTTGGTAAGGCCCATTGTGATGTATTTCTGGCCCATTTGGTAAGGCCCATTATGATGTATTTTCGGCCCATTTGGTAAGGCCCATTGTAATGTATTTCTGGCCCATTTGGTAAGGCCCATCATGATGTATTTCCAGCCCATTTGGTAAGGCCTATTGTGATGTATTTTCGGCCCATTTGGTAAGGCCCATTGTGATGTATTTCAGGCCCATTTAGTAAGGCCCATTGTGATGTATTTCCGGCCCATTTGGTAAGGACCATTGTGATGTATTTTCGGCCCATTTGGTAAGGCCCATCGTGATGTATTTCCAACCCATTTGGTAAGGTCCAATGAGATGTATTTTTTGACCCATATATTATGACCCATTTGACATATATGAGGCCCATATGCGAGGCCCAATGTGATGCATATGTAACCCATAAGTGAGGCCTATCGTGATGTGTATTAGGCCCTTGAGAGAGGCCCATGGTGATGTATATTGGGCCATTGTGTGAGGCCATGGGCCCACTATATGTTTGGCTCTATGTGGGCCACTCCTTGGGAGCAATATTGGTTAAATGTCCACATTGATGGATAATGATGGTTAAATGTCCACATTATGACCTTCCCTTAGTCCCTTTGTTAGGCTGATTATCGATACTGATTATGAGTACGTGATAGTATAGTATCATGACATATGTCCATACGCATCATTTGCATGCTTGATATGAGATGTGGTTGGCCATTGCATATACCATTAGGCAGGTTGTTTATGGGACTCCCTGATAGGCATAGTCATCCCACATGAGCTCACGGTATGCGTAGGTTTGATGCATGACTGGATGGTATGACTCATGCATCTTATATTTTGTGATATGACCACCATATGCCCTAGCGATATCAAGGTCGTAGCCTCCACAGGCATATTATGGATGACCACATGGGATACCGAAAATCTATTACTAGCATCGGGCCGCCATAGATGGCCCTGGTGAAAATTCCTAAACCCTCTTGATACCAGAGGATGCCCTAACGTCTAGACCGAGTGGATATATATGAGCGCATGAGGGCCGTATACCAGTAGGTCACGTCTCCCACTATGTCATGGTCGGTTGGGAGGGGTGTGGCCTTACCCACCTGAGGGAGTAGGCAATGTTAGGTTGAGTTTGACCAGCTTGAGGAATGGGTCCCCTATTGACGAGTCGGGCCCGATATTGGCAGGCGGATAGTGAGGTCGCTTTCACTTACCCAATTGTGCGCTCGGATAGGGGCAGCAAGCTGGCGTAGAGTGTAATAGACCACGGTGATAATCTCAGAGATGTACGGTATTGATATGTGGACTTATCCAGCAAGAGTTGCATACTCATTCATTCATTCATTCACTGTCCACTCGGGCTGGTGGTGCGCAACTAATTGTTATGTGTACCTTTATAATGGCTAGGATTTTGGTTGGGCGCGCGATGAACCTAAGATCAAGTGTTTACCACATTGAGTCTAACTATCCAAATTAGGTATGGGACTGGTTTTGGATAAAAATCCCTTGTAGTGGACCCCGTAGCCTGTGATACTAAGTACTATCATCCCGACTTCACACTCCAGCTTGGTCATTTCATTCGCATTGTATATTGCATTGCATTTCAACACATAACATTTGATTTACTGTGCTTCTGTATTGCATAACCTGATTAAGGTTGACGGTAATCGTGAACTCAGTATCTGATATATGGCTTATTATGTCTCTGCATTGCATAGCTGATTTACATTGCTTCCTCAGCATATGATATTGGCCTATTATGTTTTTACATCGCATAGTCTGGATAAGGCTGATGATATTTATGGACTTACGAGCATGTTTTCGTATTACTCTGACATTGTACGATTTATGGATTGTCAGTATTTCCAATTACCGTGATATCTATATGCTTGGCACGTGCATCGCACACACTTTCACCACCATCTAAGCTTTCTATAAGCTTATGCACGATAGATGCGTGTAGGTGGTGTTAGGTCGCAGCAGTGTTAAGCTTGGAGCGTGCAGCGGTCTTTTGGAACTTTGATTTTCGACATATGTATTTTCCTTTAAGCATTGTATTCAAATGTTTATATTAGTGGATATGTGGTGATGATGTTGTTCTTGTGATTTGGGTATACTTGTGGTTATACTTCTTATAAGAAAAATGTACGTTGGAAAATCCTCCTTGTAGGATCCCAGGATCGGAATCTGGCGTATGGGTGCTGGGATCTGAGAATGAGGTATTACGGAGGCTGTCGGCACTGGATTCAGCGATCGAAAATTTTGTGAGCCCGGTTCTGAGTTTGGGGCGTGACATAAGTGTTTCATATTACGTGACTAGAAAATTTTGGAGAAGTTTGAAGCCAAGAGTGATGAGGGAATATTTTTATGTTATGCTCTGAATAGTCGAGCATATCGTGTTCTTAACAAAAGAACAAGAGTGATCTAGGAACTTATTAACGTTGTAATTGACGATCACCTGATCACACACTCACCAAGTCTAGATGATGATGAAGTCAACTTTATCGAGAAACTTGACTCTTCATCTAATCCAGATAATGTTGAACTGAGAACAGTCAAAGACCATCCGACTGATCAGATATTAAGTAACCCTCTTACTAGTGTTCAAACAAGAAAACAGTTAGAGAATATTTGTAACTACGTCTGCTTCACCTCTCAAATTGAACCAGCTAATGTAAAAGAAGCACTTGTCGATGAAAATTGGATAGTGGCCATGCAAGAAGAGTTAAATTAATTTGTAAGAAATGATGTTTGGTATTTGGTTCCTAAACCATCTGATAACATATAATTGGAACCAAATGGATTTTTAAGAATAAATATGATGAAATGAGAAATATCGTTAGAAATAAGGCACGACTGGTTGTACAAGGATACACTCAGATAGAAGGAATTGACTATATGATGAAACCTTCGCACTGGTTGCGCGCCTTGAGTCCATTAGATTATTTATTTCTATTGCTTGTTATAAAAAAATTTAAAATATATCAAATGGATGTCAAAAGTGGATTTTTAAATTGTGATCTACATGAAGAAGTTTATGTTGAACAACCTATGGGTTTTGAAGACCCTAAATTTTCAAATCATGTATATTGTCTTAAAAAGGCACTATATGGTCTAAAACAATCTCGCAGGGCATGGTATGAAAAGTTGACTAAGTTCTTACTCAGTCACAACTTTATCATATGAAGCATTGATAAAACATTATTTGTCGAAAAATATAATGAACACATATTAATTGTACAAATCTACATTGATGATATTATTTATGGATCTACAAGCACTAACTTGTCTATTGAGTTTGTAGAGCTTATGAAATCCAAGTTTGAAATAAGTATGGTAGGAGAATTGAATTACTTTCTTAGTTTACAAGTAAAACAACAGGAAGATGATATTTTCATTTCTCAAACCAAATATGCTTTAAATTTGATAAAGAAATTTGGATTCGAGAACAGTAAAAAGTTTGATACTCTTATAAGTACAACTCTCAAACTTTCAAAGGATGAAACAGGTAAAAGTATAGACTCTCGCTTATATCGAAGCATGATTGGTAATCTTTTATACTTAACTGCTAGTAGACCAGATATTGGTTTTAGCGTTGGAATCTGTGCTAGATATCAGTTTGATCCAAAAGAATCTCATCTCATTGTTGTTAAACGTATAATCAGATATGTCGCAAGTACTGCTAATTTCGGTCTATGGTATCCTCATAATACAACTATACAACTTGCTGGATATACTGATGCAGACTGGGCAGAAAACATTGACGATAGAAAATCTACCAGTGGTGGATGTTTCTATGTAGGAAATTGCTTAGTTTCTTGGTACAGCAAGAAACAGAGTTATCTTTATCTACAGCTGAAGATGAATACATCACAACTGGTAATGCTAGTACCCAGCTTGTTTGGATGAAAAGAATATTAGATAATTACGAAATTGTACAAGATACAATGATTTTGTACTGTGATAATTCTAACACAATCAATATTTCAAAAAACCCTATTCAACATTCTCGTATGAAACATATAGACATTAGATATCATTATATTCAAAAATTGGTTGAGGATAAAAGTATTTCATTAGAATATATCCAGACTGAAAAATAGCTTGTTGACATTATGACTAAACCGCTTGACAGGAATATATATTCTAAATTAAAACATGATATTGGTATGTGTACTTCTAATTAATTAAATCATGTTGTTTGTTTTTTTTTTTTTTTGCATGTTTATAATTTAATAAAAAAAATGCAAAACACTTAAAAATAATAAAAATGAGATTTTTTTTTCAGATGTTCGATAGGTCAAGTACGTCCTCGACCAGTCAAGGACCACACTCGACCGGTCGAGGATCGCGGGTTTTCTCATTAAATTAAGTAAAAACACCTTTTTCACCCCATTTCTCTCTTCTTCCTCAACTAGCCGTGACTCCACTTGTCGAACCCATCCCATGCCCTCATTGTATGTAATTCATTTCACTTTTTCTTCTGGATTTGAGTTCATATTTGCTAGTTAATCATTCCTTTGTGATTTATTTTGAGTTTAACACCCTTTTTATAATGAGTTTTGTACAAAAATTTGATCCTTGCCAAACCCATCTTTTATTTGTAATTTTCTCTATTGCAATCTCTAAATGGAACATCGTACTAAGAGGAAAGCTACTCGTGGCTCTTCCTCCAGGTAGACTCCAGTTAGGGTGAGAACCTTAAGATCTCCCGAAGAAGATTCAGAGCATGTTAGGGATCTCCACAATCAAAAAATTATAATAGAAAGGATGGTGAACATTGATCACATTGCTCCATTCCAGCTCTTTCCAATCCTTACCTTAGTTGTTTGGGAAAACATTCTTAATTGGGACGGAACGACATACTGCTCTATAGAGAAAGGGATGTATGCTTTAATAGGTGAACTATCCCTAGATAATCTAACATTCTCTATTAAGTTTAGAGAAGGGACATACCCTGTTGATAGACATCTTATTTAAGGGTTGATGGACATTAATGTCAATGATGAAGGTATTTCCATACCTACCCTTGCTGAAAGGATGAATGAAACTGAACGTCAGGAAATTACCCGTAAATTGTATCGGTTTAATGCCAAATGGAGTTCGGGTAATGCCCTCCGTGCCAACAAGATGTTTCCCAAATATAGAGTTCTTCATTGTATTTTCACTTCCAATGTCTATCCTATGTTCGGGAATAAGTCTGAACTTACTCCCTTTATGTCCCGTGTTCTTCATGTTGTTGTGTCCGGCATTCCTATCTGTCTTTCCTCACTAATATGCTACTTAATTATTTAATTTCGTATCCATCCTGGCCATGGGTCTGTTCCTTTTATTTATCTCATGACTAGACTTGCCATTCATTGTAATGTCGTCATTCCTCCTACTGAGGCACCTGAGGCAGTCCTTCCTTCGATAACACGAACATTCACAAGATGAATCTGGATTACCTACCTGGCCAGCAAGATGAGGATGAAGTAGAAGAAGTGGACGCACCTTTGCCTGAAGACACATCCATCGATGACATTTTTACTGAGCTAGAATCGGACGATGAGGCTGATCCTGACTATCAGCCTTCTCAAGTTGATGATCGGCTTAAGTCTTTAGAAGAGAAAGTTGCTGAGTTGAAGGTATCTCAGGATACATTGGCTGAAAGTTACAAAGCTTACATGAAATACATGCGCAAATATTTTCGTCACATTACCAAAGGACTTCAACAAATTGATCCTTCCATACCTCCTCCATCTTCCTCTGGGTCCAATTACTTTGATTACTATGCTTTTTCCAGCTGACTTGGGTTGTATTAATTTTCACTATGTGGTTGATTGACCTGTTAACTCTTGAATTATGCTCTCTTTATACTTTAGTAACTCCTTTTCCTAGACTTAATTATAGTGATTATCTTTTGGTTCAGTTATGCATTTTCTAGTTCTTATTTTTCAAATTTAATGTGTTCACATGCTCACTCTTTGCTTTGTCAATTTGTGATAAAAGGGGGAGAAAATACTAGAATTATGTGAATAATGAATGATTGAATAGAAAATGTTATTGTTGGAGTTGTGCATTGGAAGTATATGTTATAATACCGGTATTGGAGAGAAGCCCACATTAAGGGGGAGTATCAGCAAATTCAAGAACATGAATTTCAAGATATTTTTGTAATTGTTGTACAAAGTATTTTGTCACGAATTTGACAAAGGGGGAGATTGTAAGTGCTATATTGTATAAAGTATACCGTTGATTGTCAAATTTCGTTTAGACAAAACAGCTTGAGTTATAGTCCGTCTAATGTGGATCAAGATGGAAAGTTCAAGTCTTAAGTCATTCAAGTTTAACATCTACTATGGGGACCAAGCTTAAGTACAAGTCATGAAGTTGGAAAGTACAAGTTATGAAGTTGGAAAGTTCAAGCTAAAGTTCAAGTTCTACTACACTTCAAGTAGAAAATCAAGCTCCATCTTCAATACACTTCAAATTGAAGATCTACTATGCTCCATTGAAGATTTAAAAAGAAGAACAAGCAATAAACTTCAATGTCCAGTCTTCTCAAGTATAATTGACCCTAGAAAGACCTCAGACTTAGGTGCTTTTAAAAGATAAACTTATTTGGGTTGTTATACTTTGGTTAGGCTTTAGTTCAACTAGTCTAAGCCTTGATTCGACTAGTCTAAGTTGTGGCTTGACCAGTCTAAGATAATCTTCGACCAGTCCAAGTTTGAAATCCAAAAATGGATATTTCTGGTGGTTTCTCGACCAGTTGAAGAAAGACCTTCGACCAGTCAAGGGTTGCTTGACTCAAAGTCTAGTAACTAAAATTTGGCACCCTCGACCAGTCGAAGTTCATGCTTGACCAGTCGAGTAGGGCCCTCAACCAGTCGAGCAGGGCCTTCGACCAGTCAAATAAAAGTTTTATCTAATCGCGCCCAAAATTTGAAATTTGGTTAGATCTTAGACGAGTCGAAGCAACAACTTTTCAGCCTATAAATAGAGGCATTCTCTCAATCTAAAATTACTCATCCAAGCTATATATATATATATATATATATATATATATATATAAAAGCCTTCACTAAGAAAGAGAGAAGTCCCCATTATCTCCAAGCTATTGCATAGTATTTTAATATTTTATTTATATAGCTTTTTGTTTTAATTCCTTGATCTCTTTTCATGAATCTTACTTTTTAAAAGAGAGTAATCACTCTTCTTTGAGATCTTGAGGAATTCAAATAAGTAGCATTTGGTTTGAATTAATTTAAAATCAATATAAAACCTCGAACCCTTGTTTGTTTTACTGGACATTGAATGTTCTACTTCAAGCAAAACGGTTCTACTGGCTACTTCAAGCGTCTTCAAGAAGAAGATAAGTACATTTTTATATTCTGTATTTTTAGTTTCTTTGAGATAGCCAAAAAATCTCATGTGTTGGTTTTGACTGAGATATCCAGAAAATCTCAGCGTGGGGTTTTTGTTTGTGATAGCCCTTCTAAAATCACAACTGTATAAGGTTTTAAGGTGAACCTGTGAAAACCTTATTTTTAGTGAACGCCAATATGACGTGGGTTGTGATTATTAGGAGTGGAGTAGGTGTGACTGTTTGAGAATAGTTGGTGTACACACCGAACCACTATAACTCCTGGGGTTTGTGGTGGATGTTTAGTTTTTGCATATGTGGTGAATGATTGTAGTTTATTTATGCAAATGTGGTGAATGTTTGTAATAGATAGCTCTCTTGTCTCTTGCTTGATTTAAGATCTTGATCCTTACAAACATTGCTGAAATCAGGTTGTCCTAACTAAAACTTTGTTTTCGATGCAAGGTTGTCCTACGAACTAAGTTTCAATCAATTTTTCAATACTATTGAGATTTTTAATTTATTTATTATTTCAGTACTTTAAATTTTTATTTGGCAGAATCCTATCCCCCCCCTCCAGGACTGTTAAGCTCCCCCTTTTCACGGTGGCTCCATGTGAGAAGATCTGTTAATTAAAGAAATATTGGCAGTACAAAATTCACCGAGTTGTCTATATTTCGCTCTATACATGGTCCAAAGGAGAACCTTAAAGTTTAAAAATAAAATAAAATAAGAGAGGACTGAAGGGACCTTTTCGGCACGATTTGCATTAGACCACATAGACAAGCGCAGCATTCAAATCTCAACATAATGTTAAAGACCTCATTGATATGATATGATGAATGGGGAGGTGTACAAGAAGGTCAAAATGATACAGTTGGTGAAGATGTCCACATAGATGATGTTGAATCGGAAGAACAGGGAGAGTGGGCCCCACAAGAATCACCAATCGAGCCTCAATTGAGGAGGTTTATAACACCAATCATCAAAGAGATACCCACCTTATAAGTATGTCATGCTTACAAATAGAAGTAAATTGAACTATCAAGAAGCTCAAAACAATGAATATAAAGGAGAGTGGCTAAGAGCTATGCAAGAGGAGATGTATTCTTTATATAAGAACCGCACCTATGATTTGTTGACATTGTCAAAGGACAAGAAAGCACTTAAGAACAAGTCAGTATTCAGGTTAAAGATTGAAGAGAAGAACTTAATTTTAGGGTACAAGGCTATGTTGATTGCGAAAGGTTTTTGCAAAAGAAGGGCACTGATTTTGATGAAATATTTTCGCCAGTGGTGAAGATGTCATCCATCTAGGTCATATTGGGTTTGGCTGCAAGCATAAATCTAGAGGTCGAGCAACTAGATGTCAAAATAATTTTTCTTCATTGTGATTTGGAAGAAGAAATATGTATGAAGCAGTTAGAAGGTTTCGAAGTTAAAGGCAATGAGCACTTGGTTTACAAATTGAAAAAAAAAAGAGCCTAAATAGGTTAAAACAGGCTTCAAGGCAATGGTTCAAAAAGTTTGATTAATTCATGGTGGACCATAAGTATTAAAAATTCACTTTAGATCATTGTGTATTTACTAAAAAAAACCTAATAATAATTGTATTATTCTTTTTCTCTATATTAATGATATGTTAATTGTTGGTGAAGATATTGACCAAATTGATAGATTGAAAAAGGAGTTAATCAAGTCATTTGCCATGAAGGACTTAGGACATGCACCAAAATTTTGGGCATGAAGATCTCTTGTGATAGGAACGTCAGCAAGTTTTGGTTATCACAAGAAATGCATATTAAGAAAGTATTTGAAAATTTTCATTTAGACAAGGCAAAACCTGTCGGTTCTCTACTTGCAGGTCATTTCAAGTTAAGTAGTAAGCAAAACCCTTCAAGTGAGAAAGAAACAGAAGAAATGAAGAGAAATTCTTATGCATCACCGGTAAGAAGTTTAATGTATATCATGGTGTGCATAAAGCCTAGCATCGCAGATGCAATTGGTGTTGTTAGCAGATTTCTTGTAAATCCAAGCAAATAGCACTGGGAAACAGTTAAATGAATTCTCAGATATTTTAGGGGTTTATCCAAGGTGTGTTTATACTTTTGAAGTGGTAAGTTTGTATTAGAATGTTACATAGATGTAGATATGGCAAGAGATATTGACTTCAAAAAATTCACATCGGGTGCATGCTTACTTTTGCAAGGGGAGTAGTGTCATGGCAGTCCAAGTTACAAAAGTGTTTAGCCTTATTTACTACAGAAATTAAGTATATTACAGTGACAGAAGCTTGCATGGAAATGTTGTGGATGAAGAGATTGTTGGGGAAAAAATATGACAAGTCTGGAGACCCGGTTATGGAATGGATCAACTCTAATGACACGGCCCAGGAGTTCGAGGCAATAAGCCTGACCGAGGCAAGAATGCCTCAAGAAGAGACTTAGCTCAGATTGTAAGGAATAAAGATCCCGACCAATACGAATAAAGCCACGAGCCAAAGGCAAAGTATACAAGATGCATGAAGTTGACTCAGAAGACGAGGCAACAACATTTAAAAGGTCGGTTGAGGCCTCAAGTTCAGAAGCCGCCCGACCGACTGTAAAACCGACCCAATTAGGTCGATTATAAAGTCGGCTATCAGAGTAAGAGGTGATGTCGATTACGGATCGACTCCATCTCGCCCGACAGATGATGAACAACTTGGTCCATAAAGCTGGCCCAGACTAACCTGCTATTAGAGTCGGTCAGGACTAGGCCGAGCAAGGAAAAGGCGTGAACGAAAATGTTGTCCCAAAAATCTCGTAAAAGGATCCCCGATCCCGAGGATCTCGGGATCCGAAAATGGATTAAAATCAAATCTCTAAGATATTAGGAAGAGAATCCCTGCACGATGAGACCCTCCCATTCTTATAAATACAGAGAACTCTAAGTTGAAAGGTATGCAGAAAACCTTTCTCAAAAGCCCTTCATACATTGTCCCATCACTGATTTTAGCATCGGAGGGTCCCCGGCTCTAGTCAGGGTCTCCTTTATTTCATCCTGGTGTAGGTGGTAGATCGGAGGAAGGTTTACCAGTTTTTTGCATCAACAGATTAGCGTCATCTGTGGGAAACGATACGAAAAGTCATTTTCCAGGCTCTATCTAGTAGCTTCAAACAAGTTTCAATGGCGAGAACCAGAAGAACTACTCAAAACGAACCTGCTGAAGTTATTACTAGACCACTGGCACTTGAAGGTCCGTCGGGTACAAACGGAGCCCAAGGGGCTCAGAACCGACCCGACAACCGACAAGGCTTTGCCCCCCGTCCAGTAAGTTCAGTTTCGACCCAATAGAATCAATGAGGCCGAGGAAACAGATAGCTAGATCAAGAAGTCTATGAAGTAGATGCTGGAACAAATCCATCGCCAGCAGGTTCCGACTCAATACGATGATGGTCGGGCGAATGCTCCGCAACAATTCGCCAATCCTCAACCTGCTGCTCCATGATCCGTCCCTCAGCCAAGCCAGCACCAGGGTCCTGTCGAGCCAATGCCCGCTCATTCCGTGACTGCCCCGCTGCCAACCTCTGATCTGTGACATGAAATAGATCAGAGGAAGCGCAGTAGGCCTCCAGTAGAGGGGATAGTTGATAGTGACGAACCCTAGAAAGCTGACCTCCAGGACTTTAGGAGAGAAGTGCGGGAAGAGATCGTAGACATGAAGTAGTGTCGTGACGCACATCAGATGAGGCCCGAGGTAAAAATGTCTCCATTTATAGAAGAGATAATCCAAGCTCAGTTACCAGAACAGTTTCGTCTTTCGCAGATTACGCTCTTCACCGGGAAGGCTGATCCTACTAAGCACATCGAATCCTTTCGGACATATATGGAGTTGCACGATGCCTCGGACGTTGTCATGTGCCGAGCCTACTCCCTTGTTTTAGCCAACGTAGCTTGACTTTTGTTCAAGCAGTTGAAACCAAAGTCCATTAGCTCGTTCATGGAGCTCAGTGATGCCTTCCTCACCAATTTCATTGGTGGAAAGAAAAAGCTGAAGCCACCTGCGCACTTGAACAACATAGTTCAAAAAGAGGGAGAGCCGCTGAAAGACTATATCAAGCGTTTCAACTTCGAGTCGGTCCAAGTTCAGAAACATTTGGATGAAACGGCGCTCAACTCGATCATGTAGGGCATTAGAGACAAACCGTTTCTGGCATCCTTGGACAAAAACCTGCCTACACTCTGGTCAAGTTCATGACCCAGTCAGATAAATACGCGGATGCCGAGGAAACCCGAATCATGCGCAAAGCCGCCCAAAACGTAAAAATCTCTGCCAAATAGTCAGCAAAGAAAGAAGTTGACTCGGCCAGTGAAAAGAAGCGTAAAGATGATTGAACACGTGATGAGCGTAAGTCAGGTAAACAGCCAGACCGCTAGTTTTCGACATATACCCCACTCAACAAGCCACAAGAGCAGGTTTTGATGGAAATTAAGAGTGAAGGATTTGTTAACTGGCTTGATCGGCTTCGAAGCAACCCGAACTGACGAAACAAAAACAAGTACTGCCATTACCATCGGGATCACGGGCATAATACGAGTGATTGCTATCACCTGAAGGAAGAAATCGAGCTACTCATTCGAGAAGGCCGTCTAAGAGAGCATGTCGAAAGAACCGGGACAACGGAAGAACGCTCGGGCGACAACCGACCCACGGAGGAAATCCGAACCATTGTCGGTGGTCCCCGAGGCGGAGGCAACTCGAACAATGCTCGGAAGAATCATGTCAGGAGCATCAGTCGCCCGAGTCTGAAATCGTAATACTAGCTTGACCTTTGAAAGGAAAGAAAAGGGAGAAATATTGCATATCGTTCACCGATGAAGACGCTCGAGGCATCTATCGTCCGCACGATGATGCATTGGTCATCACCCTTACTATAACAAACCATAAGGTATTCCGCATTCTCTTTGATACAGGGTCATCCGCTTATGTATTATTCACTCAGGCGTTTGATAAAATGAGTGTTGAACGATCAACGTTACTGCTGGTTCACACTCCATTGATTGGATTCTCTGGTGGACAAACACTCCGCGAAAGAGTCATCTCATTGCCACTCACTGTTGGTAATTCTCCACACCAAGCGACAGTAATGGTCGACTTCCTTATAGTCGACCAACCATTAGTCTACAATGTTATATTTGGCCGACCCTCTCTGAGCCTTCTTCAAGTTGTAGTGTCAACGTATCATCTCTCCATGAAATTCCCAACTGAGACGCGAGACGGGAGTAGGAGTCGTGAAAGGTGATCAACATGATTCACGGCGCTGCTACGCAACGGCTGTGAAAGCTCTGGCCGAGGTAACCATTATTGAATCGTTGGACCCTCGGGCCGAAATATACGAGCAAGGCCAGTTGGTAGAAGATCTTATTCAAGTACCCTTGTTCAAGGCGGACAAGTTCAAAACAATACAGATTGACTCGTCTCTGCAAACACCTCTGAAAGATAAATTGATATCATTACTCTGACAATACACTGACGTATTCGTATGGAGTCATGAAGACATGCCAATGATTGATCCCTCGGTAATGACTCACTGACTCAACATCAATCCGACTTAGCGATCAATCCGACAGACACGACGTCTACTCGGCCCTGAAAGGTACGCCATCATTGAAGAAGAGGTCAGCAAGCTCCTCAAGGCTAAATTCATCGAGGAGATCTACTATCCAGAATGGATAGGCAACGTCGTCCTCGTAAAGAAAGCCAATGAGAAGTGGCGAGTCTGTATTGACTATACCGACTTAAATAAAGCCTGCCCAAAGGATAGCTTCCCTCTTCCAAGGATCGATCAACTTATGGATAGCACGGCAGGGCATGAGCTTCTTAGTTTTATGGATGCTTATTTTGGGTACAATTAAATTATAATGCATCAATCGAATAAATCCAAAACTGCCTTTGTCACTGACAAGGGACTTTATTGTTATCGCGTTGGTCTAAAGAATGTAGGAACGACGTACCAACGATTGGTAAATAAAATATTTGCTCGGTAGATCGGCCGAACCATGGAAGTATACATTGATGACATACTCGTCAAAAGTATACACGTGGCTGATAATATTGCTGACCTAGAGGAGACGTTTCTAATATTCGCAAATACCAGATGAAGTTAAACTCGAGCAAGTGTGCCTTCAGGGTCAGCCAGCGAGGAATCGAGGCGAACCCAGAGAAAATCAGAGCATTACTCGACATGAAATCCCAAAAAACGATCAGGGATATACAAAGGCTAACTGGTCGAGTAGCCGTACTCAACTGCTTCCTCTCCCGAGCTACCGATATGTGCCTCCCGTTCTTCAAACAACTTAAGGGTCGAAAAATAATAAAATGGACAGAAGAGTGTGAAGCGGCGTTCCAACAGTTGAAGTCATACCTTAGATCTCTTCCTATCTTATCAAAACCCGAACTTAGTGAAGCTTTGCTATTATACCTAGCAGTTTTCGATGCAAACGTAAGCTCGGCCTTGATACAAGAGCATGAGGGAAAATAATTGCCGGTATATTATATCAGCAAAGCATTATTGTCGGCAGAAACATGATATCCGCCTCTGAAGAACGTGGCCCTAGTCCTAGTCGTTTCCTCATGGCGACTTCGGTCATACTTTCAAGCTCACACTATTGTCGTCATGATCGATCTCCCACTATGACAAATCCTTCAGAAACCAAAAGCCTCCGGTCGACTAACGAACTGGGCGATCGATCTCAGTGAATTTGACATTCGATACAAGCCGAGAATGGCGATAAAGGGACAAGAGGTGGCTGACTTCATCGCTGAAGTTACACCACAAGCCGATTCACTTACTGAGCTTGGAACCGAACATTCGACGACTGCTTCTACCGAGTCATCACCCGACCCAATCCCCTAGAAGCTTTATGTCGATGGCTCATCCAACTCTAAGCTAAGCGGGGTAGGAGACGTCTTGAAAACTCCCGATCAGACCTACATGCAATATGCCTTAAGACTTAGATTTCAAGCCTCGAACAATATAGCAGAGTACGAAGCCTTATTGCTTGGTCTTCGACTCGCGACCAGTCTGGGTGTTACTCATCTCAATGTATTCAGCGATTCGCAGTTGGTCGTCAATCAAGTCACTAGTGTATATCAAACACGTAAAGAGCAATTGAAAGCATATATGAAGAAAGCCAGAGAGTTGATCGATGGTTTTCAATTATGTATTGTGACTCGGATCCCCCGAATAGAAAACGCTAAGGCCGATCTACTGGAAAGACTTGCCTCTACTGATGAAGACAATTTACCCAGGTCCGTTCCAATCGAGTACGTTGCTTAGCCTAGCATCGACGACCCGGTTAGCTTGACCGTACATTCAATCAATTCGGAACCCACTTGGCTTGACCCGATCGCCCAATATTTTGGCAGTGGAAAATTGCCTGAGGATCGTGCTGAGGCTCGATGATTGAAAATCTGAGCCTCTCGTTACACCATACTCAATGGGGTACTGTACAAGAAAGGATTCTTAGCTCCTCTGCTACGATGCCTAAATCCCGACGAAGCCGATTACGTGCTACGAGAGATCCATGAAGGGATCTGTGAAAGTTACTCGGGAGGACGATCACTTGCGCATAAGGTCTTGCGTCAAGGGTATTACTGGCCGACCATTCAGCACGACACGCGCAAGTTCATCCAGAGCTGCGACAAATGTCAACGATATGCGGTCATTCCGAGACAACCCCCCGAGGAGCTGACTCCCATGGCTGGTCCGTGGCCCTTCACACAATGGATAATCGACATCATCGGGTCACTCCCAGTGGGGAAAGGCTAGACCAAGTTTACCGTCGTTGCAGTGGATTACTTCACAAAATGGGCCGAGGCCGAACCAATAGCAAGGATAACTAAACAAAAATACTAAGGCCGATCTACTGGCAAGACTTGCCTCTGCCAACAAAGACAATTTACACAGGTCCGTTCGAATCGAGTATGTTGTTAAGCCGAGTATCGACGACCCAGTTAGCTCAACCATACATTCAATCGATTCAGAACCCACTTGGCTTGACCCGATCGCCCAATATCTTGGCAGTGAAAAATTGCCTGAGGATCGTGCTGAGGCCCGACGATTGAAAATCTGAGCCTCTCGTTACACCATACTCAACGAGGTACTGTATAAGAAAGGATTCTTATCTCCTCTGCTACGATGCTTAAATCCCGATGAAGCCGATTACGTGCTACGAGAGATCCATGAAGGGATCAGCGAAAATCACTCGGGAGGACAATCACTTGCACATAAGGTCTTGCGTCAAGAGTATTACTGGCCGAACATTTAGCACGAAGCCCGCAAGTTCATCCAGAGCTGCGACAAATGCCAACGATACGCGATCATTCCACGACAACCCCCCGAGGAGCTGACTCCCATGGTTGGTCCGTGGCCCTTCGCACAATAGAGAATCGACATCATCGAGCCACTCCCCCTGGCGAAAGGCCAGACCAAGTTTGCCATCGTTGCAGTGGATTACTTCACAAAATGGGCCGATGCCGAACCATTGGCAAGGATAACTGAACAAAAATCACAGCCTTCGTATGGAAAAACATCATCTGCCGGTTCGTGATACCCCAAACCATTATTACCGACAATGAGAAGCAGTTTGACAACCGACAGTACCGAGAAATGTGCAGTAATCTCAGGATTAGAAACGTTTATGCATCCCCACACCATCCTTAGATGAACGGACAGGTCGAGGCAGTTAACAAGATCATTAAACAGCATCTCTGAACCAAACTCGATCGAGCTAAAGGCACATGGGCTGAAGAGCTTCCGATACTGTGGGCATACCAAACTACCACTCGAACAACCACGGGAGAAACTCCTTTCTCCCTTGCATATGGCTCAGAAGCCATCACCCCAGTGGAGATCGGACTACCCTCGGCTTGGATAAGCTCGTTTAACGAGCAAGATAATGAAGAACTTTTGGCTCTCGGACTTAATCTCATAGAAGAACAAAGGGAAAAAGCTTGGCTACGAATGATGGATCGGCAACGACAAGTAGCTCGATTCTATAACGCCCGAGTGAAGGTTAGGCGCTTCCGAGTGAGAGACATAGTCCTCCGAAAAATGTTCTTAAACACTAAGGAGGTTGGTGTGGGCAAACTGGGACCTAATTAGGAAGGACCCTATGTTGTCTTAAGTACCATCCGACCCGGAACATATCAGTTGGAAGACCTAGCCGGGCAATTGCTACCCCATCCTTGGAATGCCGAGCATCTAAAGACTTATTATCCCCAGGTTGAGCATTCATGGAAACTTGGTAAAAAAATGAGTGAAGAATGTTTAAGTTGAGTCAATTGAGTAAAAAGACCAAGTATATTCATCCATCAAATGACTTTTACATCAGATTACACAATTGTTTGTTGTGGAATTACATTAATAAAACCATAAAAATAAAGGTAGAAAGAGTCGGCCGCAATATGCGGTGTCCTCTCTCGGTTGTAGATGCTCTCGAGCCCGCCTGGTGTGCTTGAAGTGCTTAAAGCTTGGTGCGCTTGAAGTGCTTAACATCTTTAAACCAGCTCCAAGGTTCATCAGGAGCTAACACAAGAGTCGGCCCTGGCTCAGTTGCTGTCGCCACTCGGAGCAACTTCTGGAGCCGCCTCAACCTCGACCTCGATACTAGCCACAGCATCGGCAGACCCAGTTGCCTCAGCCTCCAGACCTTCATACCCCGAGACACCTTCGTCAAATCCCGAGAGATCAAGGTCAGGGAAGACTTCCTTCATCACTCCGACACACTTGGTGTATCCGTCCTTGAAAAGGCCTAGTTATATGTCATAGAAGGAGGGTGAATAGGACTATGCCAAATTAAAACCTTAACAGTGGAATTTAAATGAATAAGATAGCCTTATAAACAAATAAATGAAAGATAAAACTTTAAACAAATCATAGTACTGAAATGTAAAACAATCTTCAAATAATAGAGAAGTTGATACCAATGTTGTTTGAAACCATAAAAACCAAGGGTTTATGGTAGGACAACCTTACTAGAACAATTTGAATATCAAAAACTCGAACTGAAAGAAAATAAAGGAAATATCAAGAAATTAAATTCTAAACTATTACAACATTCCTCACAATGATTGAAATGTAAAGGATTACAACATTCACATCCACATATACATTCCACATCTTTGAATGATAAAAGATATAAAAATTCAAACAAACATTCAAACCACGAAACACAAAGAATTATAGTGGTTCACCTGTGTGTACACCAACTGTTAAACAACAGCCACATAGATTGCTACTCCACTCCTAATATCCTCGCACAGGGGATATTAGCGTTCACTATGAAAATAGGTTTCATAGGTTCACCTAAAACCTTCACAATTGTGTCTTTCAAATGGGCTTACACAATTCAAAAAACTCCACTTCTGAATTTTCTGGCTCTCCTCAGATAACCACTAGATTGAGATTTTTCTGGCTTAATCTCAAACAAAAACAAAAAATAAGGAAATTTACAATAAAGTAAAATACCTGGATTTCTCCTTTCGTTGTAGCCCGGAAGAACCAATCGGAGTAGAAGTTCGAATATAGAAGTTCAATGTCCAATACTCACTTTGATATGGTTCTAATTTCTAATTAATTTTAAATTAAACAGTTGGGCTAGCTCTAATTGATTTTGATTCCAAAAAGAAGGAATACAACAATTCCTCTTTTCAATTCAGATTGGAATATAGAAACAAATCAAATAAGAAAAGCTAACAAAAGAGAATATTAAATATGCACAATATAGCTTAAATATTAACACAAACTTATCTCAGAGTGATGCCTTGATTTTACTTGAATTGAATTCTTGAAAAACTCTGAAATTTGTGTTCTATTTATAGATGTAGAAATCACGTCTTCGACTGGTCGAGTGGCCACCACGACTGGTCGTAGGTCGAACTGCATTTTGAAATTTTAAGCTCGATCAGATAAAACCGTTCCACGACTGGTCATAAGGTGTTCACGACTGGTCGTGAGGCCTCCACGACTGGTTGTGACCAACCCATGACTGGTTATGAGGAACCAAGAATGGTTGCTGGAGTTTGAGTCGTAACTGCAGGATTGGTCGTGAATGAGTCGGCACTATTCCTACGACTGGTCATGAATGAGTCGGCACTGTTCCTACGACCGGTCGACCAGACTCCAGGACTGGTCGAAGCTCAACCAAAAAATTTTAAAAATTTGCAACAACTTAAGACTGGTCTTGGAATTTCTTGGACCGGTCAAGCCAATTCTAGGACTAGTCGAACAGAGACTAGGACTAGTCTTAGAATAGACCAAACACTTATAAAATAATTCAGTTTGAATTATGTATACAAAATGACCTACCCTAAGGTCAAACTAAGGTCATTCATACCTTAAATGTGAAGTATGGACATTGAGTCTTCATTTCTTAAGATGATTGTTGACCTTTGAAGATTGTGAAGCTTGAGATCTCTGATGTAGCTTGAACTTGAGATCTTCTAAAGCTTGGACTTCATCTTGTAGTTTTATTCTTGAGTTGTACTTGAGACTTGAATAAGAATTTGTCTTTTGATGTAGCTCTTGAAATATTCTGATCATTGAAGCTTACAGAAGTAGACAAATAACTTGAACTTGAACTTGAACTTCTTGAAGTAGATCACCGTTCCTAGCTTGTAGCATTCATGCAGTGACTTGAACATACAAATCAACATGCTACACAATAAATTGTGTTTTTGGCACCACAAAATTTGACAACGAAAGGGGCAAATAACTATTGCACTTACAATCCTGATACAAGCGATCCTGTTCCTCTAGATACTCTTGGGATTTAAGAAAGGCCTTTATGGCCTGGTCCCTGACATCCTCTTTGGCTTTCTCAATGGTAGGCCCAGGTCTCAGCCTTAAGTCGAGCCAACTTGTCCTCTGAAGAGGCATGAGCCTGATGAATTCGCCGACTCTCCTCCTGGGCCTCTTTCAATAGCGAGGCCACATGAGCACACTCGGCCTTGACATCCTCGGCGGCCTTCCGGGCAAGCCCTAATTCGCCGGACAATAGGACGACCCGAGCCATGGCAGCTTCAAGTTGTGCTTCCGCCTCCGCTGCCTGTTTCTGAGCTACCTCAGCATCCGCCGCTCTACTCTGAGTCTCGGCCAGATCCACACTAACCCTGAGCAAATAAGAGGCGAACTGCAAAAGAAAAAGGCAAAGTCAAATTAAAGTCGAAGGGGTCAGAAAGACGAGTAAGAAGTCCGAGTCTTACCTTGAGGAGAATCTTGGTAGCATGAGAGAGAGTCCGCCTCTGTGGAGCTTCGAAGAGGGCAACGAATTCTTTCCCGGTCCCTTGGAAAAGCGCCCAAGAGATCATGTCCGACATAGCTCGTTGGAAGATCGCCTCTTGTTGAGTCATCTCCCCTCATAAGGGCTCCCCCCTCTGCTCCTCCCTCTGTTCCGGGACCCATTCTGCAACGGGTCCTGGCTCGGGAGCCACCGCGTCCGCCACTTCCGCCCCTTCCTCCAAATCGGGGATTATTACGGTTGGGATCATGGTTGGGACAGCCGGTGTGGTTTGCCCCTTAGCCTTCGAGACCGTCTTTAGTCTCTTTGAAGGACGAGTCTTGGACTGAATCTCTGTCCGTGGAGGAGCTTTCATCTTGGAGGGCGGACGAAGAATAGGCCTTGCCTCAGTCATATCTGCATCAGGAAAAGCAAGACGAATCAAGTAAAATTAAAATTTAAAAAAAATAAAAATGCAACTAGACATCCAGGAGTTACCTGTCAAGGCCGAATCTAAACCCGAGAGAAGAAGGCGATCCGACTGAAGAAGTGTCTTCCAAGATTGCTCCTCTAGATCCAATGCCTTCAGATCCTTAATCCGCTCTAGAGCGTCGACTCCTAGTTTCAACCTACGTGTAGGGATATCTGCGGGACGCATTCAGTCAGACTCAGTCAGAATCAAGTAAAATTAAAATTCAAAAGAACAGTGTAAGGAGATAAAGGAAAAAGTACATGCCGAGTCACCTGCTTGGGAGAACACCCGAGGAATGCGAGGTTTGAAGAGTCTTGGCTCGGCAGTCTCCTAGCGGCCACATGCCCAAAACCACCTATCTCTCCAGTGCTTGTTGGAGGAAGAAGGGTCGGTTATCAAAGGCCCACCCTTGTTCCGCCAAGCACACAAAAAATACCAGCCGGGCTGTTGCGGATTCGATTGTACTTAGTACAGATGGAGAAACTCGTCGATAGTTAGTGGGGGTTGTTCTGTCTCAGCCCACAACACCGAGCATCCGAACAAGTTTCTCAACCCGTTTGGAACTATCTGCCCCAGTGCAATCTGTAATCGGGAAAGTAAATCCTGAGCAATGCCCTGGAGGGGCAGACACAAGCCGCATTGATAAGTAACCTGGAAGATTGCAACCATCCCAGCCGGAGGATGGTCAGGTAACTCACTCGGCAGGGGAAGGCGAAGGATGACCGAGTCCGGGACATGATACCCGACCCTGATCCTATCCAGATCCGCCTCGGTTAAAACCGAGGGAACCGACCCCTTTTGTTCATCTTCGGCCTCTCCTCCCTCGGCCATCGACTCAACAGCTCTTGCCGATCTCCGTGTGGGGACCAACTCACTGGCCCCTTCAATCTCTTCATCTTCTTCCTCCATTTCCTCCTCAGGAGGATTAGGTCTGCCAAGGGCAGTGGTCAAAGACGCTTCTCCGCAAGAGGGACCTCCGAAGCAGGGCGCTCCGCTGAGGACCCAGTTGCCCTTTCTGAGTACTGAAAGACCTCGTTGGCACAACAGCCATCTCCGCCAGCAGCGAGGGCGATTCCGAAACATTCCAGAAATGTCTCGCTTCGCCCTCGTCACCGGAAGCTCCCTCCCAGCGCTCTGGGAACCGTGCATTACCATCGAAATTCAAAAAGAAAGGGAGGGAGAGAGCTTGAAACTCATCGGAGATGTTGATACAAACCGGGAAAAGGGCGAGCGTGGAAGTAAAAATCAAAGAGGAAGAATGAAAATGGCGAAAGACGGGAGGACAGCGAAAACGAAAATGGGAAGAAAAAGAGGGCTCGCGGAAATGGAAGAGGCACATCCCACTCCTTATATAGCCCTACCATGTGGTAAGGGCATTTAAGGAGGAGTCGAATCGACGGTCATTTCGACTCCCCCGTCCGACACGTGGTGCACCACGACTGACGGATACGTTGCCCTTGCCACATGTCCAAAGCTCATTAGCCGAAGAAATGCTCTGATGGCTTCCCGCGCGTCCGAACTCGATCAACGAATTGATGCATGTTCAGGCACACGAACATTAAATACTTCATCATAATATCGGTCTCCGTTCTAAGCCAACCCAAAACTTTTTACTCCTTAGCATCAACACAGCTGACACAAAGGAATAAGGGGGCTTACTGTTGGGGAAAAAATATGACAAGTCTTGAGACTCGGTTATGGAATGGACCAACTCTACTGACACGGCCCGGGAGTTCGAGGCAATAAGCCTGACCGAAGCAAGAATGCCCCAAGGAGAGACTTAGCTCGGATTGTAAGGAATAAAGATCCCGACTAATGCGAATAAAGTCATGAGCCAAAGACAAAGTATACAAGATGCATGAAGTTGACTCAGAAGATGAGGCAGCAACATTTAAAAGGCCAGTTGAGGCCTCAAGTTCAGAAGCCGCCCGACCGACTGTAAAACCAACCTAATTAGGTCGGTTATAAGGTCGGCTATCAGAGTAAGAAGTGATGTCGATTAAGGATCGACTCCATCTCGCCCGACAGATGGCGAAAAACTTGGTCCATAAAGCTGGCCCAGACTAACCTGCTATTAGAGTCGGTCAGGACTGGACCGAGCAAGGAAAAGGTGTGAACGAAAACGTTGTCCTGAAAATCTCGTAAAAGGATCCCCGATCCCAAGGATATCGGGATCGGAGAGAGACCGAAAATGAATTAAAATCAAATCTTCAAGATATCAGGAAGAGAATCCCTGCACGACGGGACCCTCCCATTCCTATAAATACAGAGAACTCTAAGTTGAAAGGTACGCAGTAAACCCTTCTAAAAAACCCTTCCTATATTGTCCCATCACTGACTTTAGCAACGGAGGGTCCCCGGCTCTAGCCAGGGTCTCCTTTGTTTCATCCTAGTGCAGGTGGTAGATCGGAGGAAGGTTTACCAGTTTTTTGCATCAACAGAGATTATTTCAAGAACTTAGTTTGATGCAATATAGTTATATTGTTTATTATGGCAGAGTGACACCCACCCTAGTAAAAATCCAAGTTTCCATTTCAAGTCAAAATACATAGATGTAAGGTATCACTGGATTCGGGATGCTCTTGAAGTAAAGTTGCTACAACTTGATAAGATCCATATCGATAAGAATGGTTTAGATATGATGTCTAAGGCCTTAACATAGAGAAAAACATGAATTTTGCATAAGCATGGTAGGTTTAGTCATGGTGGAGCCTCCTCATGAGTCGGGAGGAGGAATTGTTGGGGGTCCCTCCTCATGTGGAGGTGAGGCTACATGTGTGCGCGCTTAAATGGTCTTTCTTTTACCACATGTGTGTTGGGCCATTTTGATCTTTGGCATTATCTTTTTTAAAAGCAAAGTAAATGAGAGAAAAAATAGCTTTTTTACCTTACGAAAATTGTTGTGACATTTTAAGAGAAAGAGAATGGGAAAAAAGAGAAAGAATAAGAGAAGGAATTTTGTAAAAGAAGAAGTTGAAGGGTCTTCTATCACTGAAATATTCACATCCAGGTTAGTAAGGCTCCATCAACAATGCTAGATTCTTCAATTATCTTCTCCAAGGGTTGTCCCGAGGGTTTTGCACAATACTGGGCTGGTGAAAAAAAAAAATCTATATTCATTATTACTTATAATATACTTTTGGATGATGTAGTTTAAGTATTTAAGAGAGGTTGTTATCTTGATAACTGGAATCCTCAAGTCTAGAAAAGACTTGTATTTTCATTATTATTATTATTACTGTGAATTTTACCCAACTAAGTCCTGTTTTTCTTTCACATCATAGAGTTTTTCTCGTAACCAAAAACTCTCTTAGATCTTACATACTTGATAATTTACTTGTATTGGAAGTGACTAACATTAATTAATCTTTTTATATAGTTAATCCTACTGATTTTCACACAGAAGAGAAAGGTGTTTGGTTTCCAACACTAGCGTAATTTTGCCGGAAAACCGATCTTGTGGCAAGGCCCACCTCAATGGATGGTTTGAAACCCATCTAACCATGCCACGTGTACATTGACAAAGTATCTAAGAGGACATTGGATCGCGTCCATTAAAAAGAATATGCAAACATCAACCTCACGGTTTCTTTCCTTTCTATTCTTTCAGAAAGTGAGATGCTTCCATGATTTCAAAACACTCTACATCGTGGTGCCATGAGTTGCATTTCGACATGGATAAAATCAACCTGTATCGTCCATTAGATCCAATCTACTGTCGTAGGTCACTTTGCAAAGATCCGAACTGACTGGACAATCTTTACATGTGAGTGCGACCCTTCTTAATTTTATAGCCTATAAGCTAGGATGGGACGGCTAGGATCGTTTGAAGCAAGGTGATTCTTTGAAAGCGAGAGAAATCCAAGATGGACCCCACACAATCATCCAATCAGTGTCTTTTGCTTAATAGCCTATGGAGAGTGGGTTAAACAAATGAATGGTTCGGACCGAATGGTCAGATTTCCATTGTATCTAAATGCAGCTAATAGCATTGGTACAAAACATACTAAACTTGCTTGTTAGTAAGTAATATTTTTTCAGTGTTGAGAGTAATTTAAAAAAAAAAAGAAGATACAACTAAACATAGCTAGCCGGCTTGGATGATATATTGGGCCATTAAGGCCTGATTTTTGGGTCGTCTACGCATCGTTGCCATGTTCATCTATGATGTAGAGTGGGTTGGAGATAATTTCATGGTTAGGATGAACAGAAGAGGCCCAATCGGAGACGGAGATTATCCGGACCGTTATAACTTAAAACAGATGTATCTCGCAAATCAAAACGAGTTATCATACGTAAAATATATGATTTTGGGACAAGACGAGTTACTTTAGCCACCCAACCCGACCTTATCGGGTTGTGCAAGCCGAGGCGAAATACCATCAGTTCGATGGTTGTTTCCTGTTTTATTTTCATTTTTACTATTTCTAATAAGTTTTAGTTTGAGTATAAATTTTCCTCTGTTAGGCTTTAGGAGCTGTGCCAACATGAAAATTGCTTAGAATAATTAGGAGAACGTCATAGTTCAGCCAAATAGCAAAAAAAAAATCAAGTATTAGAATCCTTCAAATCCTAGAGCTCAACGCAAACACATGACAGTTTCCATAGCTATATAAAAAGAAAGTAGTTTAAATTAAGACCAAGCTCACATGCAAACTAAATATTTAAAAATTAATTCTTATTTTAAATTAGATCAAGCCCACATGCAAAGTAAAAAAAATAAATAACAAAACAACCGTCATTGTTCATTGTTTGGAAGATAAATATATCTAAGGCATTGTTTGGCTCAATTTGAGGAAAAAATAATTTGGGATTTATGAAAATTTTACCACCAAGAATATTTTTTAAAAAAAATTCAAGAAAAATAACTGCACGAGTATAAAAGATCTATTTATTTCAAATACAACACAAATGAGCTCCATTTAACATGTTTGGTAATTTTGTTAAGAGTAGAAATCCAAAATCACAAATTATCAGGCATCATAAAGACCATGAGTTGAATGCAGCATAACCGGATCATAGAATTCGAATATGCTTATACCCGATCTTATTTAAAATGAAACATCAGATTAAAATAAGAAAATTATTGCATTATTAAATTCGACCTTATTTCAAGTCAACAAGAAAAGAAAAACAAATGAATGAAACAACTTTCTCGTGGGGATTATAACTACAAGTATTAAACAATTCTTCATACCAAAACAACTACGGTTTGCTCGTAAGGATTGCGTTAGATATAAAATTTATATTTTGGCATATGAGCCTTGCTTAGGAGGTGGATTGCGTCCTGGCCAGGCAAGGGCTGTGTGGAGCCCACTAATGTATGATTTTTATCCATGTTGTTCATCCATTTTAAAAAATTATTTTAAGGTATTAGCCCAAAAATGAGGCAGATCTAAAGCGCAAGTGACCACATAGTGGAGATTGAATGCCTACCGTTAAAAACTTCGTGAGGCCTACAGAAGTTTTGGATCAAGTTGAAATTTATATTTTCCCTTCATACAGTTCTATGTGAGCTTGTGAGCAGGTTGGATGACAAATAAACATCATGGTGGGCCCTAAGAAGGTTTCAACTGTGAGTGTCATTTTCATTGCAGTTTCCTATAATGTGGTTGGCTTGACCCTTGGATCTGCCTCAGTTCTGGGCTTATATCCTAAAATGATATGGAAAAAAAGGATGAACCATGTGGATAGAACCCATACATCACAGTGGGCTCCACAAAGCCCTTGTCTGGATCAATTTCCATGATGCAATCTCCTTCCCCTTGGTCCAAGAATCATGGTCAAGTGGACCCCAGTTTGCAAAACAAATGTATAGCTTTGAAAATCTTGGTTGAAGTTTTCTAATTCATCCACCTGTGTCCTATTAGGGCTAGGAGGCCGGAAATCATATACAAGCTTGGACCAACCGAATGGATGGATTAGATCTTGCAAGTGTGGAATTACATGAGCTTTATTGCACACGTGTGTGCACTTATCAAAGCTCTTGGCATATACAGCTGTGTAGTTCATGTATACATAATCCCTCTCTAGGACCTTGAATGACATAAGAAAATTCTTCCATCAAATGATATGTGCCATTGGGACCCACTTGTTAATGGACCACAACTGAAATATCCCAAATGGGAACAACCTAACCGTCCAATTGGTTGCGACGGTCCACACCTAACTCGAAAAGGAAAAAATTATATTTGGCAAAAATATTCGATTATCAATTATCGGCTAGATTTAGGGCACATGGGGCATCCATGCCATGGTCCATCACATCAATGAGTTACGTCATTGATCTCATTGCATAAGTCCCACCTATATTGTATGATTTTATCTAATGCAAATCTAAACCGATTGTATATGGTTGCTTGAATATACATCCCAACATACTAGTAAGATAAGGCAGGACTTTAGCCTACAAATCTAGTCACTTTCAAATGATCTGAACTGTTTATAAGACATATTTCACTTTGTTTAGTTAAAAGACAACAAAAAAGTTTCCTATTAGATCCTTTCAACCTTTCAATAGTAGGATGCTTTTTGCTTTGAACATGAACGGTTCTAGAATCAATGGGTTGAAATATTTAATTTGAAAGTTTTTTTTTTTTTTTCTCTCAGTCATGATTCATCCAAGGGTGCCGCATCAATGTTTCAACAAAAAGGATCAAATCGAACTCTAGTTAGAGTTGGATGTATTTAAACAAACCCATGAGTAGAGCATTGTGCTGAAACCATGCATTGAATGTTGGAAGGTAACATTAATTTTTTTGTGTTTTAAATGTATATTGTACTTTGAGTGGAATCCTCACCAGATTACAATGCAAATCACGTGAACGCATGAAACACGTGACCTTGCTAGGTTCTTTTGTTGGAGTCTTAACCATGGTCCATGGATTATTGACTGGTTTGAGATATATGTAACTCATCCGAGTCGTCTCGGACTTAGTCGAGTCGGTTGTCCAGTTCATCACCATGAGCTACCACTAAAGATATGCCTTACCTAGAGGTGCAACTCAGGTGGGTTGGGTCCGGTTGAGCATTAACCCAAGCCTAACCCGTCCGCAAGAGGACTTGAACCCAAATTCCAACTAAAGGGTGAACCCGACTTTAAGTCCTTTGTACTTAACTCAATATGGACTAACACAATGTATTCAGATATAAATACATGTGATTATTCCCAACCTAAGCTAATCCAACTAGAACTTACTCAACCCGAACCTAACCCAAATTCAAATCGGGACCTTAGGTTTGGGATGACCCAAACCCAAGTTGCACCCTAGCCTGACCTGGACAGGTCACCCGGACTCGTCCAAGTCCCGACTCAACTCAAGGTGGAACGGGTTGGCCGAGCCTTCAGTCATGATGTCGCGTTCTTATCCGACTTAGACTGATCCTAGACCGTAGATGGTTGCATCAGTGAAAAAAATATCTGAAAAAGCAACGCATACCTCCAAAAGTGGAAAGACTCGTCTCCATCGCTACCCACGTCGTGCCCTTCTCTCGTGAGCTCAAACAATCCATGGTCTTAAATTACTGAAAGATGTTGTGTGCACCAGAACCGGTGTGGGCACATATCTTCATCCAATGGTGGTGGGCGGGAATCCCGACATGTAATTGGAAATGGGTATTCTGAAATTCGCATTTTAAAATAATTTCTCAGTTCATGTCTACGGCTCTTTTTAGAAAATATTGACATTGTGGCTGTGTGTGATGGATGATACGCAAGCATACAAATAGTCAAATTGTAAAATGTCCAAATTATGGTAATTAGTTCAAATGTGACAAGAACAAAAACTTAAGATCATTTGATTACCTGACTATTAGATTTGTGGACATTCATTGGACGGTTGAATTGAAAATAACCACCCAACTGAATTGAAAATAACCAACCGACCTTAGTGGGCTACAAATGCAGCAAGTTTTATTTGGTCATGGATTACGTGTTCGCATTTATGAATTAGTGGGTTACAAATGTAGTAAGTTTTATATAATCATGGATTGCGTCTAACATATATATACTCCTTTTAACATTCATAAGAAAATATCATACAGAGTATTGGGTGGACTCATTTTTCTTCGGGTTCCATACTTGACACGGGCACTCCTATTTTCGAAAGTGCTAATCCAAGGTTCAAGTGAACTACATGGTGAAAATTGAATACCCACCGTTAAAAACTTTTTAGGAGTTGCAAAGGTTTTCATTAGGTTAATGTTTGTCCTTTTCTCTTCGTCTAAATCTGTGTGACCTTATAAATAAGTTAGATGACAAATAAACATCATATAAGGTCTAGGATAATTTCAACGGTGGGTATCATTGGACTGCAAACCCCTCTAGATTAGAAACCCTTGTATTTGAAACCCCATTTACTTTATGCTGTCAAACAACCAAGGGGATTTGAAATCTCCTCCCACCCATGGTGCCAAACAGCCCCTAAAGCAATTCAAGTGAGGAGAGGTTGAAGGGTGATTCATTCCACATGTACCGACATGGTGCACGCCCGAGAGACCCATGAAATTAATAATGTGAGGCCCACCTGAAACATGCTCTGGCGAAACACAGATGGCACCGTTAATTTGTCTTTTTCTGATGCGTCTAGTGGAGTCCATATATATATATATCCTTCATTTTTTCCATGCACTATGGCCCACCTGATGGACAGTTGAGATCTTGCAGATGCGTGCCCGTTGTGGGGAGGGCCTAGTGGCATATAAACTGCTTTATGAGCCGTATCATGTGGTATTTGTTTTATCTACGGTGTCCATCCATTTCTGGCTCATTTTAAGGCATGACACAAAAATAATGCAGATAAAAATCTAAAGGTGGATCATACCGTAAGAAATAATGGTGATTAAATGGCCATTATTAAAATCTTATTAGGGCTTATTGACTACATCACATAAACTTGGATGGAAATAAAAATATCAGCTTGATTTAAAACTTTCGCGCCCTGATTAGTTTTTATCAGTAGACACTTAAACACTATTATTTTGTGTAATAAGGTTTACATAAGATTTAGGTCTACCTTATTTTGTAGCTCATGCCTTAAAATAAGTTGGCAAAACTGATAAACATCTTTACACACATCAAGGTGGCCCCACAAAAGCTTTTCTAGCACCTGGGTCACTACCATGTGTGCCTCTCAACATGCCAACCCGGCATCTTATGTAAGATCCAAGCTGTCTACAAGGTGGCTTACTTGTGTATTTGCTGGCCCGAGAATGAAGCGAGTCCACTAGTCAGGTGGGCCATATGATGGACGGCTCAAATGTTCCATGTCGGTGCACATGTGGAAGCACGCATGGGGCTGGATACCGCTGGTGGGGATCAACGGCCAAAAGGGGAGTAGACGCCGAGTAACCGTCCTTATGTATACGGCAGCCATACGTACATCTACGGTCATGAAATAAAAAGGAGTGGGGAGCATTGGATGTGAAAAATGCCTGCGCGGATTTGGGACGATTATTAAAAACTGCCTAAGTTCACTGCCTTGGGTGGACTCCACATCGATCCCACGTCGACATCTTCGAGGGGTGCGTAGTGCGCGCATGCATGCTATGTTCGGTTGAGTAGCCCAACAAAACCGTTCTTGTGGACCCGCCTTTTTGTAATCCAAATCGTTCATTCAGTGGGCCCGCCCAAAATTAGATTACTTCAATCGTCAGCTGGTCCATACATGTGTAAAACAAATGAATTATCTAGAGAAACTGACCAATGGTCTGGATTCGAAGTAATAACAGGGTAAGTTGTATGATCCGATTGGCCTGATTTATTTAGGACATTGCATACACCCACTGGGAGCTCCCAATGAGCGGCTGTGATATCACACACGTGCGCCTGTAGTGAGGGCAGTATGGCCAGTATTTCTCACAGTGAAACTTTTGATAAACTCGGCAAACGGTGATGGTTGATATTCATGCACTTAAAATTTACACACGTGGTAGTCACTTAAGTTAAACGATCCAAAACGCAGGTCCCACGATAGATGGCCCACGGTACTAAAATTACACCTATTTGATTTCCTAACCAGGTGATTAGTTGAAATTTAATGGACGGTTGAGATAAAAGATAGTCAAATGTCAAAACACACCAAAGAAATGCTTATTAATGAGAAGATAAAATTACCCAATCAATATGACTTTCGTATTATGACCCATCTACAGCAGATCCAGCAATTTGGACGGTTGAAATTAAGGCAATGTATGCCACGTGTATAACTTCTGAGCCTGAGTATAACCATCACCCTCTCGACAGTATCAAATAACTCGCTTTCCAAGTAAAATTCCCCCATTACGTATGTGTCCGTTTTTTCTCCGTCGCGACTGAGGATCTAGCATGTGTCACCTCCATTGGGGCGTAGAGATCTTGAACCGTCCAAATTCTATTTACCACTGTAAAATAAGCCATTCTCTTGTGATCATACACTAATCGTAATCCTCACCTTTGATTTTTAGAGTTAATGTGATCCAGTGAAACTCTATCTTTTCATTGCTCGAAATTTACGTACAGATAGAGAGGGATAGTTTATTCAGTCTGAATGAGTTTCTTATAATAGAGCAGAGTCCGCAACATGGACGGTTCCGATCATTCGTACACTCAACGTATGACTAAATATGAGAGAGACAGATACTTGAGCCTGAGCGACAACAGAGGCAAAGCCGCATTATGAGATATTGAGGCGCAGGGGCATGGCCTAGCCTGTAAACGGCCAGTTTGTCTTGGATTAACCCAGCCGTGGCCCCCACTCATACGATGGACCGAAGAAAAAGCCCATTTCGTTCGATCGTAGATATAAACAACACGCAGTAGTACCTCCGCCGCTAAACATTCCGCCAAAACAAAACAGATACACTCGAGCAGGCGTTTTGCTCTCTCTCTCTCTCTCTCTCTCTCTCTCATGCAAAAGGAAAAGAAGGAGAGAGAACGAAACAAAAGAGAACAAATAAAAACAACTCTCTCTCTCTCTCTCTCTCTCTCTCTTCTTCCGTTGGTTGAATGGCGATGGAAGATACCGAGAGCTGCAGCAGCAGATCCGTGGATTCGTCTCCGACGCACCCGCGGCAGCAGCAGCAGCTGCGGCAGAAGCTCGATGTCTACAACGAGGTCCTGCGCCGCCTCAAAGATTCCGAAATCGAGGAGGCCCACCTCCCCGGCTTCGACGACGAGCTTTGGGCCCATTTCAATCGCCTTCCTCCGAGGTTTGATCTCTCCCTCCCTCCATCTGCACCGTTGAATTGCGGGCCCAACGATTCGATTTGGGTTGTTCTTGTTTCTGAGGCAAACGCTTTTCTTTCTTTTGTTATTTTGTTTTCGGTGTTTGTTTGTTGCTTTTGTTATTCATATCCTCAAAATATTCTCAGGCTTTATCCGGAAATTTCTTTTTTTTTTTTTTTTTTTTTTTAAATAAAATAAATAATTCTGTGAGGAAATATACAATGCTCAATCGAGCTTTGGTATGGCCCAGTAAACCTGTACCTGTGGGTCCGCCTTTGTCGATTCGAATTGTTCAAACGAGTGATCCCATGATGGGTGTGGATACCTGGAAATTCTCCACAGTCAGATGATCATAGCCTCCAATTTTTGTCCCCAGTTGAAATGTGGACATTGGTGGTAATTTTCCATTATTGTCAGAAGGCTAGGATCATCTGATGGGGAGATGACCCCATATCATCATAGGGCCTACCAGATCATCTGCATGAGTAACTGAATGGTGGGTCCCACTTGTACCTTTTCTGGCTAAAAAAATTCTGCTTCTTTAGTACATATGATACGTACTGTTTTATTGTAGGTATGCGTTGGATGTTAATGTGGAAAGGGCGGAAGATGTTCTCACACACAAAAGGTTACTGCAATTGGCTCATGACCCAGAAAATCGACCAGTTTTCGAAGTTCGTGTTGTTCAGGTAAAAGGCATTTCTGGACTTGTTATTAGATTTTCTCAGTGCTTGTTATTTTCTTCATTGACGTGTTATTTACAATGAGTGTAGTTCACCGATTCCTTATCTGTTTCGCTGCACTCAAATTGGATATGGCTAATGGCACTGCATTCCATGATCCATAATGTTTGTTGGATGGGTCACACTGTCAATGGATCACTCTAAGCAAAATGCCATGGGTGGAATGATCTTACCTGTTCAATTGCCGGACCTTGTTGCGTCCAATGGTGACGATGCCAATATCATTTCCATGGTCCATTATAGGTTGCTGTTGAACCATCAAGTTTGTATGATGAATGAGAGTTTTCTCCTATGGCTGATCCATATTGGGACCCACCTAATAAACAGCAGATCAGATAGTGCTCACTTTGCTGCCTATCTTGATGCTTTGTTTGCCTGTATTGACTTAGATTTTCTTTCTTGACCATTGAAAGAAAAATCTGTTGATTATTGTCTGGGACAAGTGCCTTCTGGATAGCTAGGAAATATAACTTGTCTTGAGCAAAAGTCAAATTATCTTGTGTGCTGCAGAACAGATTAGACATGTGGGAATATGGTCTATGATCCTGGCCATTCATCTGGTGGGCCCTGTCTTGAACGGCCATGGTGGAATGAAAATTTAAATTGCAGTGACGTATGACTGTTCGGTAGGAGAGAACATTGGCGGCACCCAACATTGAACTGGTAAAATTCCACCGGTTGGACAGGTAGGATTGTCCAATCCGTGTGGTCTTCCAACATCCTTGTTGGGACCCGATGAATGGTTTGGACTTCAGATCATCACTCACTGGCCCATTGTACCATATTCTATAACATGTAATCAATTCTAGGCATCCAAACGACCCCTAACTATCCCCAAGATATCCATATTGGTTAATGTAAACAGTAGAAGGACGTTAATGTTTCTCTTTGTTCCCATTATACCCTGGAGTCTGTTTCCTCTAACAGAAATACTTCGATGCTCAGGCAAAGTGTGATAGATGATATGCAGGCACCTAAAAATTACTGAATGACTATATACGTAGCATACAATAATTCGAATTAAACTATCCAAATTATGTGCGACAGTTTAGTTCAATAACTAACCGAAAATTATGCTTATTTACTTATGTGACTATCATATTGGTCGGCACTTATTGGACGGTAAAAAATGAAAAATATGTAATGATCGATTTTCAAGAAACAAATTTCCACGAATCAGAGGTTAGAATTGTTTAATCAATCTTATTTTGAACTGTAACTTAGCGACTGTAAGTTCCACAATTTAACTGGTTTCACTTGAGTTAATATATGCTATGTGTACCATTTCCAAGTGCTCACATATCGAGCGTCATATGTAGCCAGAGTACTAAATATTGCACAGATTTAACAGCTAAATTCCTGAAATAACATATTGTAATACATGGGGAAGCATTCAAGCAAACCTTTCTCTAAATTCAGTTCCTCTACAAGGTCAGCATACTAGACTGCACAGTAGAATATGATAGGATATGGTGCTCCATATGCAGAACTGAACTGATGGGTTTTCACCTAGGACAACATTTTAGGTGATGGTCGCAACCATTCCTGTTCCCATTAAGCTTTATAGAAGCATTGACACTTTAATCATGCTTCATTGATGATGCTAGTTTTTTACTCTTGTATTTAAATATGAGTCATTCAAACTTTAGTTTTCAATTTTACAAATTCATCTTCACACAATCATCCATTTTTAATTTACAATTCATCTTCACATATTCATCAATTCTACTAAATGTTTCTTAGGGTGACTCCTATAGCATACAATCCAAATATGAATGGTTCAGATCATATCTATGATGCAATCTGGGGCCACAAAACCACCCTATACCATAGTTGTGGCATGGTAGTTGTGGTACAATGGGTGCCTTATTCTGTCAAAGCCAGTAGAATATGCATATTCTACAAGTGTTGGCCCATCGGCGTGTATGGCATCCAACCTATCCTGGGAGGTTGCCTCATTTCGAAGACCAGACCCCCAAAAATAGGCAGATTCAACCAACATGTGGCCCACCACAGGAATTTGGAGGTTTTCAGATGATTGTCCATTGTTTTCTATGGTGGGGCCCACCACGTTGTGCATGTGCTATCCAACCCCTGCATTAAGTGAGCCTCACCATGATCATGCGATGCCCCAAAAATCAGGCCATTATATTAGGTGGGTCCAGCCATGTAAAAAATGGGCAACCATCCGAAAACATCCAAATTCATGTGGCGGCCCATGATTGTTGGATGATTGGATCAGCCTGATTTATTGGGCATTCAGCTTTCATGATGAGGTCAAGCAATTAATGGGTTGGTTGCCATTGATGCACTCCATTGGTCCCATGCTCAACACTTTCAGTTTGTTTTTTTTTTTTGTTTTTTTTTTTTTTGCTCTTAATTGATTAAGAAAAAGGTGAAGGGTAAATCGGGAAAAAATAGAAAAAATGCTAATGTTAATAGTGGTCTCTTGAAATTAGGGTGTTTAGAGGGATTTGCTAAACTAGGGTTTGTTGGAACAAAAATTTGAAGTGGGGATGGTTGATCCAGAAAATAGTGGGGTAGCGGTATTTGGTCCTTATCCCCTTATTTATTGCAACAAGCTAATATTTATCAAGATTCACCATTGGTGTTAATGCTTACATGCTTGAAGTTGCTTTTGAGAAGATGCTGATTTTTTTTTTTTTTTTTCCTTTTCTCAATGTATTACATTTAAAACATACTTTGGCATACCTCCCTTGCTTGATGTTTTAGTTTTCACATTGTTTTCCCCTTTCCTTGAATATTGAATAGTTCACAGTGTAGTTAGTGATGCAAATGGTCTAGTGGACCAGACAGGTCATTGGACCCGATCTGACAATAAATGGGATTGGATCTTAATTTGGATTCACTGCAATGGGTTTGGTTCCAATAGTGTGCATTGGTTACTAAATGGGTTAGGGCCAAAAATGAACTTGACTTGGACCTCACCAAGCCTGACTGACCAAGACCCAGCTGAGAGCCAACCCTTAAATTCCAATTATATTAAGACTTCGCTGTTTCTTATGTTCAGAGATAGGAGATTTATGACTTTTTGCGTGTATGACCTTACACTCTAGTTAGACTTTGACTGCTATATGCTGTTCATATATATATATATATATATATATATATATATATATATATATATATATATTGATACTGAATAGCATATTAGTTTATTGAAGGCAATTTATACTTGGATTTATTCTTAAATTCTTCTCAACTTCTTTTGAAGATGACATTAGACCGTGTACTTTTGGAGCTCATTTAATTTGAGCATAGACACAACTAATGTATTTTGAGCATCATTTGTGGGAAAACCCGACTATGCTTCTTAGTCCCGACCTTCCTGGATGCAGACCCAACCCAAATGCTACCTACTAGATAAATGGACTGGGCCTGGATCCTCTTATACCAGACCCGACCCGTTACATAAATAGGTTGGCTTATTTTGATGTGGACCAGACCCAAATATTGATGGATTGGTCTTGGGTCCAAAATACAGATCCAGTTATTTAATGGGTTGGATTCTATATTCCCTTTGACCCGACCTGACCCAATGCATTTCCACCCCTAACCAACGTATACTGCTCTGATAAGTTAGATACATGGCTAATTTTGTCATGGTGATTCATATATTTATTTCTTTGGGCAGGTCCCTCCTGTGACTGATGGAAATCCAGTTGATTCTTTTCCCTCAAACTCTTCAAGTAAAGAAGACGGTCACAGTTCTTCGAGTAACTTTAGCAAACAGAGGTAGTTTTATTTATTCGCTCGTATGGTCTTTGCTTTGTTAGTCATACCTTTTGTCATATTTTCGCACCTTTTCAGTTTATGCTGTTTATTCATTGCCATTCTTTTTCTTCAGATATCACATTTTCCTTAGATTTGCTCTAAATGTTACTGATTATGATGGTACACCTGTCTTCATTTATTCTTCAGCATTCATCCGCCTCCTGCCTTTGGTTCTTCTCCTAATCTTGAAGCCCTTGCTCTTGAAGTCAACAAGCCAAATGTTCAGGATGGCGATAGTGTTGTGAATGCCAATCCACTCTTTCCTAGGTCTTCTCTCTGAACTTCTCGTCATGTTTGTGAATAGATTCATCAGTTGTTTAGGCTGATTGTTTTTTTTTTTTTTTTTTTTTTTTTTTTTTTTTTTTTTTTTTTTTTTTTTTTTTTTTCTCCTTTTCTATTGAGTTTATTACACTGGATTTTTAATGAAATCTTGCCAATATGCTTGACGTAGTACAACATGTTTGGCGAATAAAATTTGCTATCTTTCCAATATCCATTTTAAAGTGTTAGACTTTTCTTTTCTTTTGTTTTTCGATTACATGTTAACATCTTTCATGTGAACATCTCCAGCAAAAAGAGAGAAAAAGGAAAATAAAAAAAGAAAAAAAGAAAAAGAAAAAGAAAACATCTTTCATGTGAGCCTTTGCTGCCATGGGTGCGTCTGGAGCTTGGGTTAAAGGGGAAGGTTGATGTCATGGGTATAGTTGCACGAACCGTGATGTGAAGTGGCAATAGATTTAGGTGCGAGTGCCGGGAAGTGTCTCGTTCAAAATGTAAACAAGTATGAATAGATAGGAAGCGGGAGCTGGAGCGGGAATGGGAGCAAGAGCAAGATTCCAAAGCGAGAGAGGCACCTAGTTAGAAGGATCCTACAACTATCCTGGGCAAGTGTTTTAAATAGCTATATGTAGTGTGTAGCTTACGCGATATAGTGTAGCTTAGCCTTAATGCTATGTATCTCATGAAAATAGCTCAAGCCGTGTGTAGCCTACCCCACATGATAATTTGTGTATACTACATGCTACATAGATTATGCTACACACTACATAGCTTACATTACAAGTAATTTTTTACTACTACATTAAAATCAATTAATGTTTTCAATAATTGGTTACATTTTTCTATTTTGATAAAAATCAGTTAATCTTTTCAATGCTTTTAGTAAGATAATATAAGTGACAATATTAAATAAGTTTCCTTGCTATTTCTTTACCTTTATATTTAATCATTGCCCTTTTCTTTTACTTCAGGTTGTATTTGGTTGCACTAAATATCATGAAAGTTTGTTAGATTTCATTATTAATCAGTCTAATTTTGTGCAGAATATCAAGAATTGGTGCAACCAAGCGCAACCTTGATTAAAAATCTAAAAGTAGAATGTAGCTTATGCTACACACTTTATAGCTTACGCCTCACGCTTCAGAGGGATGAACGCTGCTCCACATGCTAGGCTATTTAAAACACTGATTTTATACATACATACATAACTACATACATATATATATATATATATATATATATATATATATATATATATATATATATATATATATATATATATACATATTTTTTTTTTTTCGAGAGGTAACGAAAACTTTATTAAAAAAGAGAAGGAGAGTACAGAAGGAAAAGGAAGGAAATCCGCTGAGAAAGCGGATCAACTAAAGCCCAAAAAAGACAAATTACAATTATGCAACTTAACAACAGAAGAACTCCATTCCGCTATAAGATAAATCACCCTTTGCACAATTCACTCAACCGATTTTGAAATTCCATTAAAGCATCTTCCATTTCTTTCTTCCCATACAGCCCACCAAATCGCCAATAGAGAAAATATCCAGATTATGGATGAAAACTTTCCACATCTAGAACCATACCAAGCTTGGAGAAAACTGCATGTTGTTCCTGGACAAGCCTAGGTCATGTGAAACTGAGAGAGGATGTAAGTCCAAATCTGGTAGGAGAAAGGGTAGTGAATGAAGAGATGATCGACCGTTTCTTCATCAGCCATACAACACACACAGATGTTAGTAATACACATTCCCTTTTTTCTCAAATTGTCCACCGTGAGCACCGTGTTTTTTCCCACCAACCAACCGAAAGCTGCGATCTTAGGGGGAATGTGAAATTTCCAGACATGAGAAAGCGAAGCGTCTTCCTTTGACAGGGAATAGTTGGAAAGGATACTGTATAACGATTTAACTGAAAAAATCCCTGTTTTATTGGAATGCCAGAATAGCCTATCGGAGCTAGAAAGATCTAAATTGCTGTTTTGGATTTGACTCAGAAGCGCTACAAATTCTTCTATCTCCCAATCTCGAAGGTTCTGTCTACACTTCAGGTTCCACACCACTACTCCAATAACTGAATAAGACCCCTCCACAGAGACCATCTTATTTGCGGCGAGACTATAAATATGCGGGAATGCAACTCTAAGGGCCTCCTCTCCCACCCAAATATCATCCTAGAATCGGGTGCGATTGCCATTACCTATTGCAATACAAGAACGTTTTAACACCTTCTCTTTCATCGATAGAATTCCTTTCCAAAGCGCCGAAGCTTTATAGTTGGAAGAGTCCTTTGTCCACCATCCCCCTTCCAAAGCACCATATTTGCTTTTGACTAGATTGTTCCAAAGAGAGCCACTTTCTATACCAAGTCTCCACGTCCATTTACCTAGGAGAGCTTGATTCATAGTTTTGAGATCTTTTATACTTGCCCCACCTAGATCAATATGCTTACACACCTCCTTCCAACTAACCAAATGAAATTTTTTCTAATCTTCTTTTCCATGCCACAAAAAGTCCCGTCTTAAGTTTTTCTAGAGCTGCCAAGATCGACATCGGACATTTGAATAGAGACATGTAATAGTGAGGAAGGTTCAACAATGCTGCCTTGATGAGAGTTAACCGGCCACCCAAAGATAAATATCTACACTTCCATCTAACAAGATATATCCCAAATCTATTGTTCACCTTATCCCAAAGAGACTTTGGGGGCATTCCTATGCATAAGGGGAGACCAACAAAGAATGTTGGGAGATGGCCCGCCGAACACCGGAAAAAATCTGCATAGTTCTTGATTTCTTCTTCCTCCATATTTACCCCAAACAACTTTGATTTGGCCATATTCACTCTCAAACCCGAAACTGCTTCGAAACACCTGATGATAATCCGCAAGTTACTCACTTTGATCTGATCTACCTCACAAAATAGAAGAGTATCGTCCGCAAACTGAATGTGAGAAATCGGGGTAGCCATCCCTTCCACTCTCAACCCATTGAACACACCCTGGGCTTGCTCCTTGCTCAACATTCTTGAAAGAGCTTCCCCCACTATTAGGAAAAGAAAGGGGGACAGGGGATCTCCTCGACGTAAACCCCTAAAACTTTTGAAGAAACCTTTTGGGGATCCATTGATAAGAACCGAGGAATACGTCGATCCCATGCATTCGCTTATCCATCTTCTGCATCTATCTCGAAAGCCCATTCACATTAGCATATATTGAAGAAATCCCCGATCAACATGATCATATGCCTTTTCAATGTCCAACTTACAGATAATTCCTTTTGATTTGGATCTATGGCTAGAGTTCAAGCATTCGAGAGCAATAAGTGCGCTATCCACTATTTGACGCCCCGGAATAAAAGCACTTTGATTATTTGAGATGAGAGCACCAATCATGCCTTTTAATCGAGACGCCAAAACCTTAGCCAATATTTTGTATGGGCTGCCAAGTAAACTGATCGGCCGAAAATCCTTTAAAGAATTCGCACCCGGAATCTTGGGAATGAGAGCTACAAACGATGCCCTTAAATCTTTTGAGAGCCGCCCTCTTTCATAGAATTCATTTACAAAATCCATTAAATCCCCTTGCAACAATTCCCAGAAAGTTTGGAAAAAGAGAATCGGAAATCCATTAGGGCTAGGGGCCTTATCCCCTCCCAACTCCTCCACCGCCCTTTTCACCCCCAATGAGCGTGAAAGGGGATTCTATTACACCTGCATCATGCTCGGATAGTTGGTCTACATGGAGATTATCTAACTTTGGCCTATCCCATTCTTCTCCCCGAAGCAAATTGCGGAAATTGCGAACGACCTCTTTCGAAATAGATTCCTTATCTTCTAAACAGACCCCCTCTACCACTATGCTGCTTATTTTATTGACTCTGGCGCGTGCACTTGCTATAAAATGGAAAAATTTCGTGTTCTTGTCTCCTTTGCGTATCCACTTGGAACGGGATCTCTGTCTCCACAATATTTCATCTTCCAAAACCCTTGCCGAGTAATTTTGAATTAATTCTATTCTTTTGGAACCCAACTCAGCTAAGCACACACCATCTTGCACAACACGATCAATCTCCTGAAGATCTCAGAGGATGACGTTTGTCTCCTCCTCTTTTACGGAGCTCTAAAGATTTTCAAATCTTAAGCTTTTCTTTAAGCATCCTCAATTTATTACTGAGTTTAAAACCAGCATAACCTTCTACTCTAAAACCTTTGCACCACTCTATTATTTTATGATGAAATCCTTCAATCTTCAGCCAAGATAATTCAAATCTGAATGGTTTTGGACCCCAATTTTGATCGTCCATTGCAAGAATAATGGGGCTGTGATCCAACACAGGCTTTGGGAGGATGGATTGCGAGACAAGCGGGAATCTTTCCAACCAGTCATGCGAAACGAGAAATCTATCCAACCTAGACATAATAGGATTTTCCCTCCCGTTAGACCAGGTAAATCTAGCGCCAAGTAGCGGGAGATCCACCAATTCCTACTCTTCTATCCACGTCGAAAAATGACGCAAACCAGCGGTAGCCCTGCCTCCTTGAGATCTTTCGAAAGCGTAACGCGTGATATTGAAATCTCCTCCTAAGCACCACGACCCACTGAATCTTTGCCCGGAGCTGTTCAGTTCCTCCAAAAAGACCGATCTACCGACTTCCTGATTGGGACCGTAAACTGAAGTGATGAGACACGAAAAATCTGATGAGGCATCTTTCAGGATAATCGAGACGGAAAACAAACCGGTCCAGCTATCTATCAGAGACCAAACAGAGGATTTCCATGCGACCAGAATACCACCTGAACTGCCTATAGCATCCAAAGCAATCCACCTAACATCTTTTGCACTCCACAGAGAACTCATCAGCTTGTCATTAAAGTTTTCTACCTTTGTTTCCTGCAGACAAATCACATCTGCTTTACTTCTACCGCAAATGTTCTTGATTAATCTATGCTTCTGCTTTGATCCCGCACCTCCAATATTCCAATTGAAAACTTTCATTTTGGAACTGAACTTCCCCGTAGGACTTGAGTCCCTCCTGTGCGATCGGACCGAGTAGGAAAGGGGCTTAAGATTAGACTATGAAGTTCCTTGTTGCTATTGCACTGTTGGGGAAGTTTCCTGGGAGATCTAGCATGCTGCAATGGACGACCGTGTTCCTCGATATAGTGAAATAAGGCTAAGAAATCTTTTAGATGATCCCTGAAAGAGACTTCGATGGATCTACCTACGTGTCCCTTGGCATCCCTAATCCATTTCTTCTTTTGTATTGTTTTGATCAACTTTGCCATTTGATCTGCTTTATATCTTCGATCCTTGAGTTCTTCTTCCTACTCTTCTGATGGTGTTCCCACTCTGACCTGTAGGGGCTCTGCTTCTATTACTCCATTGTTCATACCGTCCTGGAAGAACTCTGCTAACATCTGATCTGGCATAAAATCTGTAGGTGACGCAGGTTGAGGCGAAGGGGATATGGCGAGACTGCATTCTCGGATGTCCAGGACCGCTTGTCATTATCGAAATCACAACAGTCTTCACGTTCTAACAACAGAGGAAAAGAATCGCCTATGGTCGAAGGAGAGCAAACATCCATTTGGTTAGAATCATGAAATATATTCACACGTGAGAGCCTACCTAACACAGGAGGGGATGATCTCCCTGTCGACCACGAAGAAAAGGAACGGTGCAGATCTCTCGATCGAGATACGCATAACTGAAAAGAAGGAGAGGGATCCGATGGAGCGTGGGTCGAAAGTAATTGACGTTCGGAGGAAGGATTCGGACGAAGCTGAGGCTGCTGAAGAAGCGTTGTCTGGCTCAAACGCTTCGAAAACTCCATTCGAGGGAGAGAAGGATCGCCCGAGGCCATAAAGCAGGTCCGAACCTCCCGTTCGGTACCATCATAAACCCCGAAGTTGCCACGTAAAGGAAACGCCTCGGAGCACTCGCTCGAGGCCTACCCTTCTCCTCTGAAGTTGCCACATGTAGATATCATCTCTACCCTATCGCTCGAAGCCTGACGATCGCGGCCGAGGTTGCCACGTGTAGAAATCGCATTGCCTCTCGCCTGACCCCTGGGCCGATGTGATAGGTTCTTGACAGAACTGTTGACGCTCGTTCGGCGCTTGCATCGTAGTCGGACGCGTGTTTAGCTGGAAACGTGTCGCACGATCCACCTGTATCGAGACTTCCGCACTGCCATCTTCCGCTAGCGGTTGACACGTATCTGATCTAGAGTATGGTACTCTAGAGGAGAATACCAATGGTGCTCCTTCAGACATGTCCATGGCTTCCGCTACTCTCTTCGAAGGAGACGAGGGAACCTTTGCCCTCCAAAGATCTCCCCATCGAGGGATACGATCATCTTTTGCTTCCCTTTGTACCGGCAGAAAAATCTTTCTGTCATCGATCAAGACATGAATGAACCGGGGCATTGCATCTCCCTTCCTTCTCCTAACCATGGCCTTAATCACTGCCAACTCCCCCCTCTTTTAGTCTTCGGATCTACCTCTATCAGCTGACCCACACGAGAGGCAGCGTCTTGGAAGAAGGCGTCATTCCACAGCTCTAGGGGTACCGACCATATCAGTATCCATTCATCTTCCATCCCGAACTGGGAGAAATCATCCCATCTCTGGATCTTGGATATCAGACCTCCTTTGTGAATAGCTGCCGCCATGAGAAGAGCATCCGGATTGGACCCTGGACTTAGATTAATCCATAGCTCGTTGTACCCTATAGGTTTAATGTTGTAAAGTTCCGGCGGGAATCTACAACAATCATCCAACCATATCCTCACTTGGGAGATCGAATCTCTTGGGACGGTGGTTGCAACCACCGACCCCTGTAGAGCTTGTTTGGATCGCTCCATAGAGTCTTTGGTGATGCAAACCCCCTTTTCTTCTCCCCCTGTAGAGCTTGTTTGGATCGCTCCACAAAGTCTTTGGTGATGCAAACCCACTTTTCTTCTCCTATATTTCTTACCTCCTTTTTTGTCCCCCCTTTTGAGTGGTGGTCCGAAGCTTCTCTGTTCGATTGATTTCGAGATCGCAAAGAATATCCTTCCGAGGTTATAAGAACCTCCTTGAATGAAGGCCGGCTACTGATACTTAACGCACTCTAGTGGCCTTGCCAACCGAGAGGGCCAGAGGGGTGACCTTTGATCTTCTTTGCTTCTGAACAAATCCACCTCTGTTGGAATGTTTGAACTCCGGGCCGTATTTTGCCTTTTGTACCTTCAGCTTAACACCTCCGAAACCTTCTCCATTCAACATCTGAATCGGCCTATGGAGTTCATCATCCGTGCTCATTCTGACTAGCGCAAAACCCTTGGAAGCTCTGGTGGACTTGAATATCGGGACCACGACATCCATTATAGATCCTACCCGACTGAAAACCCTTTTGAAGTTGACTGGAGCCCATCCTTCTGGGAAGTCTCTGACAAACAAAGTAGGATAGAGAGTTGTATCCTTTCCTTTCTGAATTTGTAATCTCCCAAACCTTCTATTCCTCGAAACAACATTCCAGATCTCTCTCTCTCCTCTATTTCATGTGTAGACTGCTCCGAAGATCGTGATGGACGCTTCTCCATTACAATCGCGGTAGCATATTCTCCGGCGAAGGAGCCGGAGAAGAAACCAACTCTGGCTACCAATCTATCTCTTACTAACTGGTGGAAAAAATAGCTCAGTAACACACACACATAAGAGAAATGCTCACACACAACTAGTTGGACTATTCAAATTGGTCCAACTAGCTGAATGGTCCAACTAGCTGTGCATTAAATAGAAAAAATCCTCTTGTTATTTCTATGTAATGCCTCCTCGTGAGAGAGCACATGGCATCAAGTTTTATATAAGTACAATAGGAATAAGTATCACATATTCCGTCCATTTATCAAATAAGACATACTAATTTAATTTTATCCGTAAAAAAATGGTAAATGGTTCTAATTACTTTAGCTACACATGCAACTTGAATATGGAATATTAGAATGAATTTCTAACAACCCAATTTTCTCGTAGGAGAATATCTTATTATTAATTACAGAAAAATAATGTTTTATATATTTCACATGCTTATATGCTTATAAGGGACCCTAAATGTTTAACAGACCGGATTTATTACACATATGATAGATCACCACAATAAATCATAAGTGTACAACTTCTCTAAGTATTCCATTTTCTTTTAAAACAAGCTTCCTCAATCTCCTTTTCTCTCTCTTCATTTAATCTATCCCTCCTTTATTAATGCTCTCTCTCCCCTGTATTATTGGAAATGAAGCCCAAAACATCCGATTGCAACTGGAAGCTAGGTGGGGCCCACTGCGATGTTTGTGATAAATTTATCCTGCCCATCAATTTTGCTAGATCATATTAGGACATGGACCCAACAATGATATAGATCCAAAACTCTAGTGGGCCACACAACAAGAAAAGGTGAGGATTGAACTTCCACCGTTGAAATATTCATGCGGCCACAAAAGTTTTGGATCTTGTTATTATTAATATTTTTGGTTATAATTTTAGTTCATCCTAGTAGGAATGACCTCATGAACGACATGGATGAAAATTATACATCACAATGGACTCATGGAGGTTTTAATGGTAGGAATTCCCCTATCCACTTTTTTCCAGTCATGCGACCCACATGAGTTTTGTATCTACTTCATTTTTTATCCCACATTCTAAGATGATCTGGAAAAACGGATGGAAGCGGTAGATTTATCACAGACATCATGCTATGCCCCACCTAACTTCCCATCGAAGAAAGTTCCTGCGGACGGCTTTGGCCGCAATCCGCGTCCATTAGAACTGGACACCTCCTGTCCATGAATGCGGATTAGGTACTAATCCCGCCCATACCCAGCTAGGAACAGGCAGGGGCCACCGTGATCAATGATTTTCATCCACACAGTCCATCTATTATTATTATTATTATTATTATTATTATTATTATTATTTAGGAGAAATTTCGAAAAATCAGGCAAATCTAAGACTAAGTGGATCACACCAGTGGAAGCAGCAGTGATAATGACACCCGCCGTTAAAACCCTTGTAGGGGCACTCTTTTAGCTTCATTGCCTAAAGTACCCGAGAAAATGGATGGACGGCGTAGATATAAAATACATGCATCGAGGTCGGCCCCTCTGTCAGGGACGCACCATATTGGGTGAGGATGGCTGCACCCAATCCACTCCTTGAAGCATTGTAATGTGCTGCTCTGGGACTCCATTTGTGCGGTAGAATAAATTAGGTTGACGTGGCAAAATTTTGTAGGCCCAAAATGATGTGTGTATTTGAAAACTAATTGAGGGCCAAAGAAGTTTTGAATGAAGCTTATTTGTTTTCCCTTCGTCCAGGTCTATATGACCTTATGAACATGTTGGATGGAAAATAAACATCATTGTAGGCCTATGAATGTTTCAATGGTGGGCATTCAATATCCATTGTTTCCTGTGGTGTGGTCCATTTGAGATTTGAATCTGCTATATTTTTAGTAAGTTGCACTAAAATGACATGTAAAAACTGATGGATGGCCTAGATATATGGCATATATATCATGGTGGACCATATGGTTTGAGAAACACTCGCCGCCTGTGTTGCTCGGGTAGCACCTAATTCACTTCTTACTATTATCGAGAGAAATTAACAATTTTATGGAAACAATAATGGTTTGACGGACGTACCTCTTTCAATTTTTGAAAGGGCCCACCGTGGTGTGTTCAATAGATCCACTCTGATCATTAGATGTGTAATGCCATGTTGGGCTCAGAGCAAAAAAAAAAGAAAAAAGAAGTCAAGATAATCAATGATTTAAGTGGGTCATACCAATTGAAACAGTTGGAAGAGACATCCAACCTTAATTTTTACAAGGCCCACTATGATGAGAATGTAAAATCTACTCCAACCATTAGCTGCCACATCAAATGTTAGGCATCGTACCCAAAAATCAGGCTCATAAGTAATTCAAGTGGGCCACACTAAGAGAAAGAGTTTTGAAGGTAAGCTTTCTATCTACACTAGTTCCAATTGTGTGGTTCACTTGAACCAGGGATAGCGCTGGTCTTTTTGCACCGGCTCTAACGTGCAGTGACTCACCTAATGATTGGGTGGATTTCACAGTAATGTTACAATGGGGCCCACCCAAACAAACAACTTTTTTCATCTTACATGGAGAGATTTATTAACATTAACTGCTCATTAAATGACACAGCTAGTTGGACCAATTTTGAATTGTCCTACTAGTTGTGTGAGCATCTCTCTCTCTCTCTCTCTCTCTCTCTCTCTCAATATATATATATATATATATATATAGGGAAATGGTACTATGAGGTCGAGCTGTGTCTGTGTGGGCCCCACCGTGATGTGTGTTGAACATCAACCCCATCAGCTAGATGCACCATTCCATGGTGGGCCCGTGAGGTTGAGCTGCGTGGGCCCCATCATGATGTATGTCGAACATCAACCCCATCAGCTAGATGCACCATTCCATGGTGGCCCATGGGCTTAAAAATCAAGTCAATCCATGATTTGGGTGGGCCACACCATATACAACAGTTGAGAGGGGTTATCCTCCCATTAAAACATTCGTAATCATTTATTAGGCCCACTGAGATGTGGTTGACAAATCCGGCCCATCCATTTTGTGTGTCCCACTTGGATGAGGGGTCAGACCAAGTTTCAGCTGCATCCAAAACTCAGGTGGCCCCCCACCAAGAGCTTTTATATGTTTTAGGCATGTCTTCACATGGTTTTAGATGGTATGGCCCACCTGAATTCCATATATGGCTGATTTTTGGGATATCCCATAAACTAAATGGGACCTATCAAATGCACGGTGTTGATGTTTGACAAACATCACAGTGGGGCCCACACAGCTCAACCTCATGGGAAGTTCCCATGAGGTCGACCTCATAGTATATATATATACCTAGATTATTCCTGCTTTTCCCGCCATCATGGGATGGATTGTCTACAACAGACACCGCGACGTCATTGTTAGAATATTGCTTTCGGATTCATTATGGGATGAATCCATTGTTCGGAGTATCCTCGATATATTAATAATATACCTGATATTATCTATATATCTTGCTCAGCGATATCGACAACACTGGTAGCGATATCGATAACATGGGTAGCATCAGAAATTTTAGGTATCGGCGATATGTCTCTAAGTATCACTAATGTATCGATATTGCCAGTCTATCATCAATATTTTTGACTATGTAAATTCCAGGTGTCACTTGTATCACCAATATTTTTTACTGTGTAAATTCCAGGTGTTGCTTGTATTGCAAGTGTATCAACGATATTTCGATAATATTGCCAATGTATCGATATCGCCAAAAATCTGTTTATTAAAAAAAATTCCATTTCATTTTTGTTTTATGGGTGCATAGTTGTATGATGAAATGCATGTTTGTATGTGTGTATATGTATGCATCCATGGATGGATGGATGTATGGTTGGATGGGTGGGTGTGTGGCGATCATCTGGATACAAGCAGCTCTTTATCTAATAACAAAGCATTCATAGCATTATCAAGTGGATCATCCAAAAAGTAAATCCCTCCATGTTCACGTTCCCCACCAATCATTTGCTTCGTTTGGAGGTCGTGAAATACACAATGAGAAGGAAAGAATGTCACGGAACAATATAATGACTTTGTAAGGGTAATAATTTATAGAGGATTCAATGAAAAAAAGGAACACGTAGAATAGGAGAGAACTGTATGGTGGGAGAGAACTGTAAGAAAACCGGGCTGACTAATAAGTTGATAAGATTTAAAAAAGACACAGCTTATCAGTCATATGAGACGTGGCTCCGGAGTCTATGACTCAGGAGGGAGATGAGGATGACACATTATGTGCAGTGCCTACAGGCAATTGCAAGTTGGGAGTTTGAACGTGGATTAATTACAACTTCAAGATCAAATTGCAACAACATCAAATTGCAACAACAAAAAAGAAGAGGAAGAAAAGAAAAAAAGAAAAAAAGAAAAAAAGAAAAAAAGAAAAAAGAAAAAGAGAACTAAAGCATCATTTGACTTGGTGGGGCACAAAAACTGGGTTGATCCGGGAAAGTTCTGAATCAACTCGTCAGCCGTCCAACCATGCTGCATATATTTCCAGCTGTCTACTTGTTCCTTGTCTTATGGGCTATAGTGGTTTTGCCAAATTCATTGAGGTATAAGTTTTACATTTGTCACATCAATAAATAGTTCCAGTTCTTGTATCTTCTTCTTTCCTGGTTCTAGTTCGAAAATATCTTTTTATAGTTTATTCTTATGCTTTTCTGCCAAGAGATGTTTCTTTGTTTCTGTGCGATGAATTGGATGTTCTTTTGAATTTTGCCATGAATATTGTTAATATGATTAGAATGTTCAATATAGCTCAGCATGAAATATATTACTCCTAAGTACAAGACCATCTGTAGTTCCTTTTGCATCTTTCATTACTTTAAACATCTTCTATTGTGGCTAGGATGTGAAATTTGTTTCTTTGTGCAATCCATCGATGTATCATTATGGGATGCTATAAATTTCATTTCATGGCCATTATTTGTTGCATTTTCTTACAAGGTTGACTTTGTTAAGCAAATGAACCAACTTGCTGCAGTTTCTGTGGGTCTTCCTTAACACCATTATTGCTTCTATGATTTCTCTGAAATCTGGATTCATGCTTCCATATTCTGATAATATGTAGGTCCATGCATGAAATAACCTTTTCAACAGATGATAAGCCAAAGCTCCTCAGTCAGGTAATTTACTTTTTTTTTTTTCTTCATAATTACTTGTTTTTATCGTTGAGTAAGCCAAATATTCTTTCATATGCACTTAACTAAATAAGATTGTGGGTCTCCTTATCGCAATACCTTCTGCTTCAATTGAATTGCAAAAGTTTCATCTTTGTTATTTTTTCAGTTGACTGCTTTGCTTGCTGAGATTGGTCTGAATATCCAAGAGGCACATGCTTTTTCTACAGTGGATGGCTACTCACTAGATGTCTTTGTTGTTGATGGTTGGCCATATGAGGTATTTATTAAACTTTTGCCATTTAATTTTCACACACATGGGTGGATTAATCTCAGGACTCTACTTGTTGTATGTCTTCCATGATAAGCCTATCAGTTTTACTAGTTCTCACTGTAAGGATATCAACAAGGAAAAAGGTCATGGTAAACCATTTTTCTCACGGAGGATAGCATTTACAGTCTACGGCTGAATAAGATATGCGGTTACGATCAACCAGCAATTGAGAATTTTCTTTTTCTAATTTCATTTTTCAGTTCTGCCACGTGTTTGTCAATGGAGACACTGGAAGTTGAACCTGTCAACCTGATGATAATTTTTTGGTCTAATGCAATTGACGCACAAACTCATTCTTGTTAAAAATTCAGTGCTCGTAATTTTAGTTGGTTGGAAAGAATGCAACTTCTTTTCTAGTTTCAATTGAGATTCTCTCAAATGTTAATATCATTCAAGTAGCTTATTACAAGTCATTTTGGACTTGTCCATATTCTCACACTGAATTCACAATGATTGACTTTGTTTTCAAAATTTGTAGGAAACTGAGCAGCTTAGACATGCACTGGAAAAGGAAATTCTAAAGATTGAGGTACTCTCTTTTCTGTATCTTGTACTCATTGGTTGATGCCAAGTTTGTGCAAATTGATGTATTATGTTCGATGTAAACAGTTAATGGATTGAGGATGAATCAATAATGATTAGTTATGCTGTCTTTGCAACTTTTGTTGCTTCTCTCATCTACATTTGCACTTGCTTTACTCTATTGATGCTTGAATCATTCAAAAAAAAAAAGAAAAAAAAAAACAGAAAAAAGAAAACTTGAGAACCCGGGTCAAATTTTTGGTACCTTGGATGAGAATAAGGATACACGTTCCCCTTTCTTGAGCCATTTGTTGCGGACTGGACAATCCCAAAAGGCTATTCCAGGGACTAGGCCATTTTTTTTTTTTGTTTTTTGTTTTTCTTGTACATGGAAGCTAAGTACATGGTGTGTAGAGAATTCTACAGAAAGCTAGAATGTAGTCTTGTAGAGAGGGTTGTGTAGAGTCATCTAAAATGTTTCTAGAGCTCTTGGCTGCTAGATGATCTTCACATGGCTTCATCCTAGCCATTGATGTGGAGTAGGTAGAAAAATGTTACCTAAGTGGTCAACACCTACACGTTTTCTGTATCAAATCACATGATCCAATTTTATTGGTCATTTGCGGTCCATATTGCTATTTTTACCAACCCGAATGTTTTGTTCTATTTCTCATTGTTGTAAGTTATCTTATAATGTAAATTTATTTTTAGAATGTGGAGATTTATGCTTTGATTTATGTAATAGCATGCATATAATATAATACAATGCCTGTGGAATCTATAATAATAGCATTTAATGATGTATATATAATTTACATGATCAATTCATATGTAAACTATATTGCCTGCACTTAGTGTATATACTGGAGGGATACATGACTGCACCCCTAGTGTACCACGTATTGCAGGAAGTAGCGCATTGTGTACCCATTCCCGTACCATGTACTAAAGCCACTGTGATCTAGGTAACCTTGAGCTAGAATTTTGTAACCAACCTCAGAAGTTGTAAGATCTTGACTTCTTACATGTAGTACAAATTCTTTTTCTTTTTAAGTCTCTCTTTGTGCTCTCCTCTTCCAATTAACTTGGCTACACGGCTACACCTGGGTGATAGGCTGATTTGTTTGTAAAGGGGGTGTGTACAAGTGCTGCTCTATGCTTTGGGAAGGCCATGACACATTGCCATATTACTGCCTCTAGTTTCAGGCCTCAAATTGAAAGTTTAGTATTAACATGTGGGAGATCTTTGGGGCATGGTCCAGCGATGGGGGGGCCAAACAGACCAACAGTCAGGATCATTGAACCATGGCCCCACTTGTAGAAACTGACAGCTGTGATAAAAGCTTGGGAAAAAAAGGATTGTATAACTTCTCTTCTAAATACCAGTCCAATATTTCTTCCATATGAAGTGAGTTTCTTGCTTTTGTTCAAGAGGCAGTTTTCTGGGCACAAGGCTTGCTTGAAAGTCCCAGACAGTATCTGTGAAACCAAGTTAGTTCCATACACATATGATACATTATTTGTTATAGATGACTACGATAACTAGGTTTATGAGGGTATGCTGGCAGCATGCTGAAGCATTTCAGATTTTTTTTTTTTTTTCTTGTGCGTATGCAGCAGTCTTTTCTTATAGCTGTTTTGTATGTATTATTTTCTTTTCTGTCTACAGGTTTGTCAATTCACTGGATAAGAAACCTGTCTACATTTTGGGAAAATGAGCAGGATCTGTGCCACTGTGCCAAATATCACCACATTATTTTGATGTTATTTTTTTTTTCTACTAAATAAACTTGTGGTTTTTTAAAACTCTTTGGTCAAATATGAGCAAAACAATTTTTTTGAATCGTATTTTGAAATTCACTGCAGAAGCAAGCTTGGTCAAAGCCTCGTTCATTGCCTGCTATTTCCAATAATGTGCAAACCAGCATGGAATCTGTTCCTGAACATGTTAAAATACCTACAGATGGGACTGATGTTTGGGAAATCGATGTCAGGTTGTTGAAATTTGAAAATAAAGTGGCATCTGGGTCTTTTGGTGATCTGTAAGTTTTTCTTTGTATATTAAATTTCCATATTCTGCTAATATGAATCCATGTATGACTGTCTTTTTACTGGTTTCAGCTACAGAGGAACCTATTGTAGTCAGGACGTGGCCATTAAAGTCCTCAAACCCGAGCGTGTGAATGTGGATATGCAGCGAGAATTTGCCCAAGAGGTCTATATTATGAGGTTTGTCAAAATACCATGTGCTACCAGATGTCCTTTGATTTTTTATTTTACAATCTTCATGAACTGTGCTTGCAACTTCATCTTCTTCCTTAATGCTATATATATGTATAAAATCATTCTCTTCATATTGTTCACCTCATCAATCCCAGCATGTAAGATGTACATATACACAACCTGGTGTCATCACAGACATTGAGTTGCGAAAATATGGTGAACCCCTACCTAGCAAACCCGAATGTTATATAAAGGTAAGTAAATCTGTGGGAGTTCGATTAGTTCACAACCTCCATTAGACCACAAATTTAGTACCTTTACAAGAAGGGCACAAGCCATGCTCCCATGTGGGAGAGAGTGATGTAGATGGGGAACAATAAGGTTCTTACAAAGAAAAAAGGCAAGGTCTATGGGATCAATTTGACCTGGACAAACACAATTTCCCTGGGCTTTCATGTAACTATGACTGGACAAAAATGCATGCCTGGGTGTCTGGTATACAAACAAGAGTATTCTTTGGATATCTACTGTTGACACACGCTGACATTTGATTTAGATGTTCTCCTGCTTTTGCATCCATATCTGCTCTGACTTCCTCTCATGTTTTGTGCAAATAAGGTCCAATTTTCAAACAGTACTCCTTACACATCTACTCAACTAGTCTGTTTCATATATATATATATATATATATATATATATATATATATATATATATATATATATATATTTTACACATCTACTCAACTAGACTGTTTCATTATATATATATATATATATATATATATATATATATATATATATATATATATATATATTTCTTATTTCACAAAAAACTTCATTTATGCATTTTAAGGGGAAGTTGATGCTGGGACATGTGATGACCTAATCCTAGATGCATGTATAATCAAGTTAAAGAATGTTCAAATAAATACACGAATCAACTAACTATTTCCAATCAAAGGGATTAGGTAAATTTCAACACAAAAATGATGTCATTCCGTCAGGATCATGCCCTTTAGCGTAAAATTGCATAAACAGTAAAAATGGAGGACTTAGGGATATGAGGATATCCCAGATATAGCATAAGTTAGTCCACGGTCAAGTTTGGATATGATTCTATTGACTAACCATCTCTCTTTTCCATTCAAAATAGAAAGGAGATATCCAAAGAGGAACGAAAGGGGTGAAGAATGAAGGCGTTCGAGATGAAGAAAGTATAGGTCCTTTTGTCATCAAAAGAAAAAGAGGATGATTCTTACCTTTTCCTGCACCTCAAAGATCTAGAAAGAAGGAAACCTGAAATCGGGGTGGAATCCTCAACACCCAAGGGCCAAATTTGAAACCTTAATATCTTGAATAAAGAGGAAGAAAAGATACGAATTTCTATTCATTCAATAATAATGAAAATAGGGTTTCTCACAACGTCTATACAAGTTATGGAAAAAGTAAAAGTGCACTAAAGCTCCTGAAAACAAGAAAAATAACAAAAAAGACAAAAAATAAAGAAAGTGCAATAAAGCCCCTGAAACAAGAAAAAAGAACAAAAAAGCCTTAAAACTAAAACACCTGTGTGGTAGGGTGTGAAATCCGATTAATGGATCTATGGTTAGGGTGCGGTCATGCCGCTCCTGCACTCGTATTGCGTCAGAAAATGGGTCCGATGGACCCAACTTCCATCCACATCAACTCCTCCGCTTCAGTACTCTGTCGGCGACGCCTCCTCTAGTACACTCTAAAGGGTGCACCACTGATGTCCGCATCAATTCTCTCCGGGTAGGAAGAATTTGCCACTAGCAAAAGTGAACTCCTGTATCTCTCGAGCAAATCGGGGTCGATGCGCTGCAGCTCTACCTCTGCGATCCAAGAGTTATCTGTAATGGGCTTGTTCCTCCATTTGACTAGGAATTTCTAGAAAACCCCGGAGCGAGTGGAAACCGCCTCGGAGTCCAAAATTTCCTCTATCTCGTCTTTTCTCGGTGTAGGTGGAAGAGAAGGTAAGATGGGTACAGGAAGATCAGGCTGTGGCCAAGGTCCATAGAGGGGGGGGGGTTCAGGGAAGAAGCAGGGGACCAGTGGATAGTGGTAATGGTTCGTGAAAGGGAACTAGATCTTCCACATTAAATGTGGAATTGATGCCCATGGTAGCAGGGATATTAACAACATAAGCATTCGACCCCAACCTTTTTACAATTTTATGTGGGCCTATGCTACGGGCATGAAGCTTCTTCATGGATCCAGGTGGAAACCGATCAGACCTAATACGAACCATGACGTCATCTCTAGGTTGAAATTCCCTAAATCTCCCGTGAGTGTCAGCAGAAAGTTCCACATTAAATGTAGAATTGATGCCCATGGTAGCAGGGATATTAACAACATAAGCATTCAACCCCAACCTTTTTACAATTTTATGTGGGCCTATGCTATGGGCATGAAGCTTCTTCATGGATCCAGGTGGAAACCGATCAGACCTAATACGAACTATGACGTCATCTCCAGGTTGAAATTCCCTAAATCTCCCGTGAGTGTCAGCAAAAAGTTTATAATGTTTCTTACTTGAATTAATCTTCCTCCTAATCTTACTATGCAATGCATGTATATGTTGGGCGAAGGACTCTCCTAACTCTGAAGGACGCTGTGGGGTAGCCATGGGGATCAAATCTATGGGGGATTGAGGTCTAAGACCTGAAACAATTTCAAACGGGTTCATTCCTATGGACCTGTTCACTGAAGAATTATACGCGAACTCTGCTGTGGGAAGAACAATGTCCCAAGTCCTATGGTGGTCTCCAACCAGACATCTTAACAAATTCCCTAAGCTACGGTTCACTACCTCTATTTGACCTTTTGACTGGGGATATGCTGAAGAAAACTGGAGCCTCGTACCCAAAAGATGCCAAAGAGTCATCCAAAAATAACTAGTGAACCTAGTGTCTCTATTAGACACGTTGGATCTAGGTACTCCATGGAGTCGCACAACCTCCTGAAAGAATAACTTAGCAACGTGGGAGGCATCTGAGGTCTTATAATAGGGTAGTAAATGGGCCATCTTAGAAAATCGATCAACAACCACGAGTATGGAGTCGTGGTTACTAATAGTCTTGGGAAGCCCCAAGCACGAAGTCTATATTGACATCTTGCCATGGGGCATGTGGAACTGACAAATGAATATATAAACCTGTATTTTTCTTCCTCTGTTTCGCCAGTTGACATGTCTGACACTGCCCTACAATCTCGCTGGAGATTAGGCCAATAAAAACGATCAGACACTAGGGCAACTATTTCATCTCGACCAAAGTGACCTGCCATCCCTCCGACATGCTGCTCCCAAACTAGAAAATCGCGGAGGGATGTGCGTGGGATACAAAGCTTTTCCCCTCTAAAAAGATATCCATCTGTAAGGATGAACTCCGTACTCCTCAAGGGTGGGTCACTTGACAATGACGCATAAATGATCTCAAAATTAGGACAGTTTGAGTACTCATCCTTGAGTTGCTCAAAGCCTGTAACTTCAATACTCATGGACCGCAGCGTCATGATACGACGGCTAAGCGCATCAACAACCTTATTCTCTTTTCCGGCCTTGTGCTTAAGCGCAAACGTGTACTCTTGAAGAAATTATGCCCACTTAGCATGCCTAGGGCTCAACTTCTTTTGAGAGCTCAAATATTTCAAGGCCTCATGATCAGAGAACAGGACGAATTCTCGCATTAATAAATAATGCCGCCAATGGCGCAATGATTGCACAACCGCATAGAACTCCTTGTCATAAGTGGAGTAGCGTTGTTTAGCCTCGTTTAGCTTCTCATTGAAAAAGGCCACAGGATGTCCCTCTTGGCTTAACACTCCGCTTACGGCAATTCCTGACGCGTCATATGCTACCTCAAAGGCTTTGGTAAAGTTAGGTAGACGCATGATTGACGCTTCCATCATCCTCTTCTTAATTTCTAAAAAAGTCCGTGCCGCAGCTTTAGTACATTGAAACTCCCCTTTTCGTATGCAATTTGTGATGGGAGCCATAATCGAGCTAAATCCACGGATGAACCGCCGATAGAACGTAGCTAGGATGTGATAGCTTCATACATCGTGTATGGTACGTGGCTTGGGCCAATTGACAATGGCCTTGAATTTCTCAGGGTCTACAGACATACCCTCTGACGATACCACGAACCGTAGGAAGATAACACGGGAGGTCAAGAAGGAACACTTCTTGAGGTTCGCATAGAGCTTTTCTGTGTGCAAGGCGTTGCAGACCTGCCTCAAGTGCTCGATGTGCTTGCTAGGGGACGTACTATAGATGAGGATATCATCGAATTACACAACTAAAAACTTGCTCATAAAGGGTCACAACACCTGGGTCATTACCCTCATAAACGTACTTGGGGCATTGGTTAACCCAAAGGGCATAACCAGCCACTTGTACAACCCATCCTTCATCTTGAAGGCAATTTTCCATTTATCTCCCGGGTGAACACGAATTTGGTGATAATCACTCTTGAGGTCCATTTTCGAAAAGATAGTAGAGGTGGCCATCATGTCAAGCATGTCATCAAGCCTCAGGATGGGAAACCGATACTTGACAGTGATCTTGTTTATGGCTCTACTATCTACACACATGCACCACGTGCTGTCTTTCTTGGGCGTAAGAAGCGTGGCGATGGCGCACGGGTTTAGACTCTCACGAATGAATCCCTTTTTAAGCAATTCATCCACCTGCCTCTTCAACTTAGCATGCTCGGTGGGGTTCATTCTGTAGTGAGGGAGGTTTGGTAGGGTCGCCCATGAGGCGAGATCTATCGCATGCTGAATGTCTCGCATCGGTGGAAGCTCGTCTAGAAGGTCCTCAGGGAAGACATCCCGAAACTCCTCTAGGACTGGACGAGCCTCCTGGGGTATCCACATAACAACCTCAGGTGTACTTTCCCTAGCTAGTAGGCCATACACCATAGTCCTCGCCTTGGTCTCTCTCTCAAACTCCTTAGCATCTATGATGAGGAGAGACTTTGACTAAGGCGCCCTTTGATTCTTAGGACCGCCTGGGGATGCAACATCTTTCGCTCCTGTTGATGATTTGGTAGGGAGCGGGCTCAAGACAAGCATCTTTCCTTTATGCTTAAATACACAATTATTCGTACTCCCGAATATTGCTACATCTTTGTCATAGAGCCATGGCCTTCCCAAGATGATATGACCAACGTTCATCGTGACCACATCACACCACAACTTGTCCTTGTATGGTCCAAACTCAATCGTTACAAGGCATCACTGGGTCACAGGGAGCAGGGTGTCCCGTATCGGTCGTTACGTATCGGTAACGGCCTTGTCCGTTAAGCAATACGGGGCTGTAACAGGCACCCCACCGATTTTGTAGCCGTAACGGCCGTTACTGCCCAGTAACGGTCAGGGCATAACGGTCAGAAAACGGTCACTTTTTTTTTGGCTTTTTAAGGTCCGTTTTTTCATTTTTTTTTTTTTTTTTTTTTAAAACTTTTTTCTTCCAAACCCTTCCTAAATCATTCTATCGCTATTTTCGACCAATCTTAGCTTGATATTTCAGATAAAAACAACTTATATTAAGGATTTTCTTGATTCGAAGCTCCATGGGCCATTTTTCAGAAATTCCTCAAAAATAAGTATTTATACTTTTTATTGAATGTTTTAATGTTTTAATGGTAGAATATGATGTGTTAATCATAATAGAAGATAGTAATGTCCATTTTACAGATTGTTGATGTCATTTTATATTTTTTTATAATTTTTTTTATTTACGCATTATTTTGGGCCTTTTTTTTAAAATTCCAAAAATCAATTTTTATTGAATGTTTTGCTGTTTTAATGGTAGAATATGATGTGTTAATCATAGTAGAACATGTTAATGTACATTTTATAGATTGTTGATGTCATTTTATATTTTTTTTTATAATTTTTTTCTATTTACATACTATTTTCGGCCTTTTTTTTTAAAATTCGAAAAATCAGTTTTTATACAATGTTTTGCTGCTTTAATGATAGAATATGATGTGTTAATCATATTAGAACATGTTAATGTGCATTTTACAGATTGTTGATGTCATTTTATATTTTTTTATAATTTTTTTCTATTTACGCACTATTTACGGCCTTTTTTTTTTTAAAAAATTTGAAAAATCAATTTTTATTGAATGTTTTGCTGTTTTAATGGTAGAATATGGTGTGTTAATCATAGTAGAACATGTTAATGTGCATTTTACAGATTGTTGTTTTCATTTTATATTTTTTTATAAATTTTTTTCTATTTATGTACTATTTTTGGCCTTTTTTTTTTTTTAAAAATTCGAAAAATCATTTTTTATTAAATGTTTTGCGGTTTTAATGGTAGAATTTGATGTGTTAATCATAATAGAATGACAGGTCACAGACAGGAATCACAGTCACAGCCACAGGTATGTTCCAGAAATTCCTCAAAAATAATTGCAGACACCTACACATGTAAGATATTTTCATATTACATTCATTCTAATATATCTATCATTGATAGTAGATAGTTAGAAAATTAAATATATGAATTTTGTAGTCAAATTCAGGTTATTTGGTTCATAAATTCATTAGACAGTCTGATACAACTTCTCACCAAAGAGTGGACTGTTACACCACCATAAACATGTTCTAATTTATAAACGAATGCATATTTCGAATGCTTACAATATTCCGGATTTAATCCATATTTTTTTTATTTTTTATTTTTTATTTTTTATTTTTTTTTTTTGCACCGTTACGTCTCTGTTTCGCCGTTACACCCCCGTATCCGTATCGGTATCGGAGGGCACCGTTACGCCAACCAATACCGATACGGGATACCTTGACAGGGAGGTATGTCACATCCACCCAAGAAACTCTGTATGGGTTGGGATGAGGGACTGGCTTCAACCTCAGGTGACTCAAAGTAACTGGGGAAACTACATTCTCACAGCTCCCGCTGTCTATGATCACTTTGCAGATCTTTTCTCCGCACTTGATGTCAGTGTGGAAAATGGTGGTTTTGTGCCAATTTTCGCTTTCCTTCATCTGGGTCAAGGCGCACCTCATCACTGCAAGTGAGATAGTTTCCACAGTATCATCCTCGGCATCACTAGCCGGGTCAAGGGAGGGGATAATGATCTCCTCATCATCTTGGTCACCATCAACTTTATCTGCCACTTCTTCTGTGGGGTGTTTGGAAACAAAGGCAATGCGCTTACCCTTATTGGAACACTCGGCAGCGATGTGACCCATGCCACCACAGCGATAGCACTGCCCTGGCATCGCGGGCCTAGTAGTTGGTCCAGCCAAATTATTACTTCGATTTCTGTTGACTGGCTGGGTACCAGGTTGAGCTCTGGGTTGAATTTCGACTTGGGGTCTCGCTCCATGCGGAGCTACTCTAGGCATAGTAGGTCAAAAATCAATCCCTCTCAAATTGGACTGGCGTACACAGTGCTCCAGTTCCTGCATCACCTGGTAAGCATGTTCCAGACTGGTGACCATGTGAAGCGTGAGCTCTCGCTGAAGCTCAGGCCCGAGGCCCATACGGAAACGGGAGAAAACCACAACAGGGTCCTCATCCACATCGCACCTCATCATATATTCATCGAACTTGGCAATGTATTCTGTCACCGTCATGGATCCTTGGCACAAAATGTGCCATTGATCCAACAACCTCTGCTTATAAGAAAGGGAAACATACTTCTCTGACGAAGAGAATTGGCCCCTCTTCAGATCGCTCACGGCGACGCTCCGCATGTCCCCAATATAGTTTTTCTTGGCCCACCAATTTCATCTTGGCGAACCCGACTCGACGTGGGTTTGACAGACCGTGCTACTTAAAGAAGTGGTACATATCTGCTAACCAGTCAGAAAAATCTTTGGGGTTCAATCTCCCATCAAAACTGGGGCGTCAACCTTGATGCCCTTCATGATCTTAGAAACAGGGTCCTCGTGCTCATGATATCTCTAGGGGTGTTAACGACGCACCCCATCATGACCCTCCCATTGGGCGTGAAGAACAAGATCACAATTGTGTGTGGGTGATAATGGATATATCCCATTGTGTCTGTTGGGCCTGGCCTGCGCCCAAACCATCCCTAGGCGGATCAGGGCCCACAACTTAGGACTGATCGACAACCCCGGTGTCGGGGGTTGCCTGGGCTCCACTTACAGTGGTGGTTGGAATACCAGCCTATAGACGCACAACTTTCTCCTCTAGACGCATGAACCTACCATCCTGATGCGCAAACTGTTGCGTGAGATTATCCCTCAAGGTTCGAAACTATCGATCTATTCTCTTAGTTAGGCCCTCCATAGCCTTGGCAAATTGATCAGAGTCTATGTATGGTGTGATGGAGACCGAATCCACGACCAGTGCGCACGGGCATACACCAGGAATGACAAGTGAATGGTCCTAGATCTATGTGTGAGAAAGGGTAAAAACGATGAAACCAATGCAATACAACTACCCTATATGGCATAGATCTATATGGGGACTCAACAAAACCTAGGAAAAGGGCTAACTAAACTCAACAAAATGTCCTTTGCAGAGCCGGTCACACTGGTCGAGTTGCGCGGTCAGCTCGCCGTGGGTGCAGGGGGCGGAGCGCTTGAAACCTAAACGATTTTTAAAATTTGGGTAAAGGGTTTTTGTAGAAAATTTTCACCACAAAGACGGATTGACAATAGATTGACCTATGCTAAAACTGTGCTCTAATACCAAATTTGATGCAGGGACATGTGATGACCTAATTTTAGATGCATGCATAATCAGGTTAAAGAATGTTCAAATAAATACACGAATCAACTAATCGTTTCCAATCAAAGGGATTAGGTAAATTTCAACACAAAGATGACGTCATTCCGTCAGGATCATGCCCCTTAGCATAAAATCGCGTAAATAGTAAAAATGGAGGACCTAGGGACATGAGGATATCCCAGATCTAGCATAAGTCAATCCACGGTCAAGTTTGGATATGATTGTATTGACTAACCATCCCTCTTTTCGGTTCAAACTAGAAATGGGATATCCAAAGAGGAACGAAAGGGGTGAAGAATGAAGAAAGTATAGGTCCTTTTGTCGTTAAAAGAAAATGAGGATGATTCTTATTTTTTCCTGCACCTCGAAGATCTAGAAAGAAGGAAACTTGAAATTGGGGTGGAATCCTCAACATCCAAGGGCCAATCCTGAAACCCTAATATCTTGAATAAAGAGGAAGAAAAAATACGAATTTCTATTCATTCAATAATAATAAAAATAGGGTTTCTCACAACGTATATATAAGCTATGGAAAAAGTAAAAGTGCACTAAAGCCTCTGAAAACAAGAATATAACAAAAAAGACGAAAAAAATAAAGAAAATGCAATAAAGCCCCTGAAACAAGAAAAAATAACAAAAATGCCTAAAACTAAAATACTCGTGTGGTAGGGTGTGAAATCCGATTGATGGATCTATGGTCAGGGTGTGATTATGCCACTCCTACACTAGTAGTGCATTAGAAAATGGGCCCGATGGACCCAACGTCCAATGTTTGAAATATCGGTATTGTGTTACGTATTGCACCCTTGGGATATGGATACGTATTGGTTATCACATGGGATATATCGGTTATATCGCCTAATGTATCGTTGTTGTTGGAAACATGGCAAAACATTGGGAAATTGGTCGAATTTTTCAATGAAACTTCAGTAATTGTTAAAAAAAGACATCAATACACACTTATAAATTAAAACATTACAAAAAACAAGTGCATATAATAGGGTTTTATTTGTATGGGGTACTAATCTATGCGTTGTCTAACTGAATTTATGCAAGCATATTCAAAGTCTATTCATAAAATTTATAAATGTAAGAAGTGTGGGAACACAAGAAATACATTCAAAAGCAAAAGAAGAATCACTTGATCAGGCTACATACATGTTTAATTTTATGTTTGGACATAGATTGCAACTGATTTGCGAGAAATTGATTTTTTTTTTCTTTTTTTTTTTTTCAATTTTCCGCAACCAGGCTCATCTCCTCTAAATCTCAAAATTGAAGCTCCCAATTCGTGATTTTTCATGCAAAACATGAAAAATAATGGGTTTGTAACAATTCGACACTAATTGAACATGATTTACAGAAGAAAAAAAAGGGTCGAAAATCGAAAATGCTCACCGGATCAAACATGTGGGATATATCGCACTACTTGTGCTTTTCGTATCGCATAGTTGGGATCCAAGATATATCGTGGGATATATTGGCTGATATTGTCAATATTTAAAACACTGCCAACGTCCATCCACATCAACTCCTCCGCTCCGGTACTCTGTCGGCGACGCCTTTTACTCATGTACACTCTAAAGGGTGCACCACTGATGTCTGCATCAGAAGTGAAACATGATAACTTTATTTCTGCATTCTAATTAGTGATGTGCATAAATGTGAGGCTTTTCCATAGGCAGTTCCAAGTCTGGGTAAAAGAGGATGGTTGATGTTTGGTGGGGCTTGTTGTCTTAAAGATAATAATGATGATCAAGGACAATTTTTCAATTTTTTTTTTCTTTTTTTAGTTTGGTAGGTTTTGGGTTTGTGTTTAATTGGTCATAACAGGTTTGTAATTCTATTAAGAGTCATTTTTAGTTCTAGTTTTATCTAGTTTACTAATTTGTTAGGAAATTACGGTTTGGTTTCCTTAAAAGGGACATGTAATAGAAGCTTTTGATTATTGATTAACAGAACTCATTTCTTTTGGTGTTTCAACATGAAGCCCTGTGTTAGAGTAGATAATTAGTCAAGAAATTTCTCCTGCACCAAACAACCTAAAATGTTAGTTCATGAGATTATAAAATATAAAAAAATATATCAAGAAGAGATGCACTGAATTATGTCAATGGTCAATGGTTATGTAAATGTGGATGAACATCCCCAAAGAGTTAGCTCCTATTGGGTCTGAATAATTGTCAGTTTGTGTCCTTCATGCAAAGAAAACAGTTTTCTTCTTGCATCTGTTCTTCTGCTTATGAAACAATATCATTATCTTCCAAGGATGATAAACGATTTTGGAATAACATTCTTCTGAATTTCTAGAGATATTCTGTACAGTTTTTGTTTTTTTTTTTCCAGGCTAAATGACTTTGGAATAGCATTCTTGTGAATTTCTAAAACTATTATGTAAAAGCCTTTTTTCTTCTATTGTTTTGTTTTTGTCAAGTAACGATTATCCTGTGGAACCATTGCACCTTATGTTGGAGCAGTGAATGTTGGTTACAGAGATTCTTTTAAAAATTTAAATTATCTAAAATTAGAAAGAAACTATTTTCTTTGCTGTGCCATGTCAAGTACTAGTAGGCATTTTAGATTTTAACGCAATTATGTGGCCATGTTTGACTACATGATTACACCTGCCCTTCTTCTCTGAATGCTTCAATTTACCATGCCTTGTCAGGATCATCTTTGTGTGTTTTGATGCCTATGTTTCATTTCACCTATTGGCATATGGTAAAATAAGTTCCATCTCCATTCCTTTCATTTCATTTTCATTAGGTGTTCTCCTATCACAAAGGTTATTAGTGAGTTGATGCTTGTGCTTAGTAGTATGTTTGCAAATTCTCTTCCTGTCCTCAATGGCCCTTCTTTGCTTGCTTGCTTTTTGGGGTGGGCGTTCAATTGTTGAGCTGGGGTTAGTGATGGTGGGATGGTGGGGCATGCTACTGTTGTCAATGTGAGCCTTTTCTATGTCTAGTTTCCAAGATCCCAGGTAAAGAGAAAGGTTGACCTCCGGTGGGAAGTTAATTATAAACAATTATTGAATCTACATTTAAAAGGCTAACCATGAATTTTGGGGTAAGGCAAAGATGATGATGATATAACCTTCTATGAGAATATGTTCTTTCATAAGTGGATAAAATATTAAATGACAACCATCCTGATTTCCTAATATGGTTGTAGTGATTTCTCCTTGTTGAATTTCATCTCTAGAGTTGATATCTAGAAGGTAAGGAGTGATTCCATCAGCACAAATGGAGGAATTATCAGATTGTGATCCTTCACAATTTTTTGTTGATCCTTTGTTGTCTGCCTACTTTTGGTTTCATTGAGATGTGGAGTGTTCTTGCTCTCAAGTTGTATATTGGCATCACTACATCAAAAGTAGAGTTGGGCATGTCTGACCCGATCCGGTGGATCTGATCCAATCAGATCCATTCCGAACCGAACCGACGGCCTGGATTGGTGCGGATTGAGTAGGGCCATTCAGATCCGACAGTTTTTTGGATTGAGATCGGGTCGTGGTCAATCCGGACCGATCCGATCCGGAGTGATTCTTATCAACACTTCTACTTTTTCCTGTGGTATGGTCCACTTGAGCTTTGGATATGCATTAATTTTGGGTTCAACCACTAAAATGATCTGGAAAAACGAATGGACGACGTAGATAAACCACATGCATTCACGGTGGGCCCCAACAGAGTTTACTCAGTACGTCGATAAGAGCCCACTGTTGCACACGCAGACGTCGATTTCTTGCGAAAGCCTTTTGCAAGAAGTTACTGCGCTGGGAACCCAGGTGGGGCCCACTGTGATGTTTTGGAGAAATCATCCCCGTCCATCCGTTTTTTGATTTCATTTTAGGACATGATGCCAAAAATGAACCGTATCCAATGCTTAAGTGGGCCGTAATAAAGGAAAAGATGGTTAGGGAAATTCCTACCGTTGAAACCTCCTTGGGCTCGACAGTGATGTTTATATGCCATCCATACCGTTAATAACGTCATTCATACTGGGATGAACTGAAAACACAAATATTAGGATGATCGAAAACTTCTGTGGCTCCACGAATATGTCAACTGTAGACGTTCAATTATCACGTTTTCAGTCCACTTGAGCATTGGATACGGTTCATTTTTGGCATGATGTCTTAAAATTAACTCACAAAACCGATGGACGGGGAGGATTTCTCACAAAAATCACAGTGGGTCCCACCTGGCTTCCCAGTGCAGGCTTTCGCAGGAAATCCGCGTACTACACACGCAATGCAATTTCTTGCACGGCACGACAACACAACTAGTGTGTAGATACGTGTCGTGCAAAGCCGAGTGGAGACCGCCTCAAGCTCTGAGTTGTACGAGTAAACTCTGTGGGGTCCACTGTCATTCATGCATTTTATCCACTCCATCCATCCATTTTAACAGATAGTTTTAGAGATTTAGCCCAAAAGTTAAGTCTATCCAAAGCTCAAGTGGACCACACCAACGGAAACAGTGTGAATTGAATTCTACCGTTCAAAAGTTATTGGGGGCCACAGAAGTTTTAGATCAAGATGATATTTGTGTTTTCCATTCATCCATATATGCTTGATCTTATTAACATGTTGGATGGCAAATAAACATCACTGTGGGCCTTGGAAATGTTTTAACAATGGAAATTAATAGTTCCACTGTTTCCTGTGGTATGGTCCACTTGAACTGTGTATATGCTTCAATTTTGGGCTCAACACCTAAAATGATCTGTCAAAACGGATGAACGGCGTGGATAAACATGTACATTCACAGTGGGCCTAACAGAGTTTACTCAGTACGGTAAGAGCGTACTGAGTAACTCAGTACGCAATCTAATTCCTGTGTGAGACACGCCAGTGATACAGCTGGTGTAGATACGTGTCATGCACAGACGAGCCCTGACGTGCCTCGAGCTCTGAGTTGTACGAACGGCTCAAATGAGAGCAAAGTTAAAGGGGCCCCACCATAACGTTTATTTTCCATCTAATATGTTAATAAGGCTAAAAATACATGGGTGAATAGGAAAAACAAATTTCATATTGTTCCGAAACTTCTGTGATCTCCAAAAAGGTTTAAATGGTAAATGTTCAATCCCCAACTGTTTTTTGCAGTGTGGTCCAACTGATCTTTAGATTTGTCTTATTTTTTAGCTCAAGCCTTAAGATGAGCTCTCCAAATGGATGAACGGATTGGATATAACACATACCTCATAATTTGACCCACAGACCCAACCCGATCCGAACCCTACCTAACCCGATCCGACTCGGTTTCCTTGACCGAGTTGGACTCGGTTTGGGTCAAGCCAACTGTGCATCAGATCGGTTCGAGTCATATGTTCCAGACTCGGTCCCGGATCGGATCGAGTTCGGGTCAGCCCATGTAGATTTCGGACTGAATTGAGTTGGGCCCAATCCGATTCGACTCAGTCCGATGCCCAACTCTACTCAGAAGAATACCTCATTCATTGTCCCTCTTCTCTCTTAGTTCCAAAAATCACGACTTCCTTGAACTGGAATTGAAATGTTATGGTGCCCATGGATTCGGTTGTATTGAGAATTTGCTAAAAAAAAAATTCATAACACATCCTTGCCACCTTCACATAAATATTTTGTTCTCATTGTTCATTCCATTAGGGAACCACTCCTCTTAGCCGTTTCCTACGTCAATAGTAATTTATGAAGGAAAGAATTGAGTAGGCTAGAAGATAATCAAACCTATGATGTCATGGAGTTTCCAAGTGGAAAGAACTGGTTAGATTGCAAATGGTTCTGTAAGGCGTAATTGTGGGTAGATAGATCAGTTGGAGGGTATGAAGCATACCCAATGACAAGAACATGGGAATTGATTTTGCAGAAGCCCATGCATCAGTTGTCAAAATTATGACTGTTAGGACTTGGGAGCATTCTCTTGATTTTTGTATTTAAACAATGGCCTCTCTACTGACTCGATGTGAAAAATGGTTTCTATAATCAAAGGTGTACATGAGCCCACCTTCTGACTCAGTTGGTCTTCTATATTTAGGGCATCTTGTATGTCATCTGAAGAAGGCTATGCAGAAGCTAAAGCAAGCTTCCAGGGCATGGTTCACAAAGTTTATAGCAATTGAAAATGTTGGATTTTCTTGGTTGTCAAGTGATGATATAGTGGGTCCATTTGGATGTATTAGATTATCCACTTTTCAAATTAGCCAACTTACTAATTGTTACCTTCATGAGCTTGGAAGTTTATGATTGGGCAGTATTTTGTTTGTCTATTTCTCTGTCAAAGTTCCTGATTTGCAATTTTTTTTTTTGGTTAGCCCTACTAAACTTATATTTCAAGCAGTGTTTCAAATAGTGCTCCTAGCGTTGTGGTAGTGTACGCTATATAGCGTAGTTAAATAGCGTAAATCGCCTATAACGTACGCTATAGGGGTCGTAGCGCAAGCTACAGCTACATAACGCGTAGCATTTGTAGTGTACAGTACAATGGTCTCTCTCTCTCTCTCTTTTTTTTTTTCTTCTTCTTTGCTTTTTTTAGCTTTGTTTGTTAAAAATGGTGTAAAACTCACATCACATCATGAAAAACTTAAAATGTAAAGTTAAAATCGAACTTTTTTTTAAATTTTTTTAAAATTTTTATTTTTAATTTTAAACTTTCACTTAAAATGGTGGTGATCCTTTGTTAAAGTTGGTGTGAAACTCATACATTAAAAAACCTTTAAAACTAAACTTAAAAGAAAAGGGTTTTGAATGTATTGATGACGTCTGTATTATACTTAATACTCTTAAGACTTAACTTGTGTGATTTTTATTTCTTTTTCATACCTGTGAGTTGTGACTTTTAGTTTCAATTAGACTATTAATTAAAGTGGTTTGCTTAGAAAGTTGTTGACGTGGTAATTATTTGATTTGGTTTATAACTTTATATATCTGGATTGCTTTTTGATAAGTGATAATTAATAATTTTTTTGAACATGCTTATACTTGAAAAATAAATAATCTTTTAGGCATATTTATATTTTTTACTTTTTTTAAAAAAAATTATATAAATAATACTATTTATCATGTTTTCCCTAATTTTGAATTAAAAAGAAGTATTGTGTAGCTCGTGCTACGCTATTTATGCTACACACTATAGAGGGCTAGACGCTACGCAACATGCTAATGCTATTTAAAACACTGATTTTGAAAGAGATCCACACCAATCTTTTCTGTGCTTTATGGATCCCTTTGATTAGACAATCCAAACCATCCAATCAATGGCCATTAAAGTCCAAATTGATTTTTAGAAGTTTTGGCATATAGTTCCCTCCCTTTTCACTCAAAGACAAATAAGACCTTCCCTTACCTATTTTCCCTAATAACACCTTCTGTTTTCCGAATATAGTAAAAAACACCTTCGCGTTAATCTTTTGGATGGAAAGAACTATCTAGGCAAAGGTTAGCAAACCCAAACTCTAGCTTCTACCAAACCAGGGGTAAAAAGGTATTTTTCATGGTAAGTAGTCAACTATAACGACTCTGACATGGTTCTGTCACATTTTGTTGACAGATGTTAACCATAGGGTTCTTTTGACTGAATATTGAAACCTAAAAGTGTCTTTGGGAAAACATGTAAGGGAGGGTGTTATTTGTCTTTCAGCCAAAAGGGTGGGTGCTATATATCAGAAACTTGCAATTTTAAGATAAAATGGTCCAGTGATTGTTAAGAGCCATGCATCATGTGTGACCCAATGTTGATTGCACATGCCCTAAACAATTGATTCAATTGGATGATTGTGAACATTAGATCGATGGTGACAAAAATGTTCAATCCTGATCAAATATAGCAAAATAAAGCAAATAATCAATTTGGATAGTTCATCATGTGGATTCCACATTGGGTTGTTCAAGACCACTTTGATCAAATCCTAACCATTGTGGATCGATTTCCAGTGAAATAAATAGTCCATATCAATTATAATTGAGCTATTAATGATGGTACATCCATCATTTGTGCTCCACGTATGATTTACTAATGTGGTTTGGTGTAGTGTTTTAAGGGGACCCAATGACTCTTATGTAATTTCAACGGTATTAACACAATTTATGAGCAACTTTTGGTTGAAAGGAAATCAACAATAAAGTTCAAACTCTAGCAAGAGCACACAATTCCAACAGAATTAGATCTAATCATAGTCCATTATATAGTTGGAGGGAAGGGGATGATAGGGATCCAACTCATCCCACATACCCCAAAGAGTTGAAAAGTACTCCTTTAGGGATATTGAATCTTGTTGAAATATCCCGATGTTTGAGATTAACTTGAAAATTCTGGAGATATTCTAAGCTTCTGAATAAATATTATGAAGGGTGTCTCGTAACCTTTTTGTTGAGGTCAGAAACATGACAAAATTACTCACAGTAAGTTCCATACTGTTAATCAGCCAAGCCATGACTTGGTAGTTCTCCTTAGTCCAAGTCTTAAAATTCCAATCTATAAGATTCGGAGTTTCATCCAATATATAAGAAAGCTGATCTCTTCTCCCAAAAAACAACTTCACTAATTGAGCCCACTGCAAATGATTGTTGCCATTCAACTTTACTATTGTGATTGATGAGGGATGGGATTTCGAAGATCCCACACCAGATCCCAAAGAGAACTTATCCTCCATAAGGGTCTACAAACACGAAATCCAAGAACAACCAACTCAAGGAGGGGGACACATTATAGGAATAGCCATAAATTTACAAAACTTTGGGTTCCAAATGGTGGCATGGTGGTCTAGAAACAACTAAAGAAGGAAAATCAATTATAAGCAGTGCCTTACAAAAGAAGATCAAGCACCAGGACATACACCATGAGCTCCGGTGTACAGTTAGGCCACCAGGACCTAAAGATGGCACCACCAGTCCATAGTTTGGCTTCACCTCACCTCTAAATCATTCTCTCATTCAGAAAAAGCTCCATGAGGAGTTAAATGCAGTGGATCCGATTCACCATGTGAAGTAACACACAAAAAAGAGTAACGCAGGGGCATTTTTCACACCGGGCTCGAGTGGGGTGGTTGTGGGATGCAAGGGCGCATTCGGGGTGGCTGGCCCATGGAACCCATGGATTTGGGGTCCGTGTGAGGCAGGTGGCTCGTGTGATGCAGAACCCATGGATTTGGGGCCACGAGGGGGCGGAACCCATGAATTTGGGGCCCACGAGGAGGGTTCGGCTGATGACCTAACCCATGGATTTGGGGCCTGGGCTATGAGATAAAGGTATTAATTCACCATGCTGTATTAGTTCGAGCTTTTAGAGAAAGTGGTTAATTGTCCTACATCAAATTGGTGTTAGAGCGGGAGGTCTCGTGTTCAAGACTCCTCAGCGGGGGTGATTAATATGGGGAGAATTTCACACCGGGCTCTGAGTGGGGTGACCTGTGGGATGTAAGGGCACACTCGGGGTGGGCAGCCCGCGGAACCCAAGGATTTGGACGCCACGAGTAGGGTTTGGCCGAGGACCTAACCCATGGATTTGGGGCCTGGACTATGAGATAAAGGGATTAATTTGCCATGGTCTATTAGTTCGAGCTTTTAGAGCAAGTGGTTTATTGTCCTGCATCAAACAGCTACTGATTTGAGTGGAATGGAAGAAAATTAGAAATTTGTGGGTTTTCCATTGGATGAGAAAAATGGTCCAAACATACCTAAGATGAGCTCCAAAATTTTCACAAAGATCTCTGTAAATCTTCTGAAATTGAGATGCATCAAACCATCTTTTTTCAAAAAAAAAAAAAAAAACAGGTTGTATGATATGTATAGTTGCCGACGCCAGCCGTATGATTGCTGACGTCAGCAGATTCCAGTAGCACCAATCAATGTGAAGGTTCTTACTATGATACCAAGTTGATTTCAGTATGTTAGGGAAGTGGAAGGAAGAGAATGGGTGAAGTGAAGAGAAGGAGAAATGTGAGAGAAGAAAGAGTTTTGAGAGAGACTTTGTTGTGTTATAGAGCTCCAAGCCCTAACACATCATTTATTATATTGCTAGAAACACATACATACTCCTCATGAGCACACAACACTGTGTACAACTGTACATGCAGAAAAAAGATAAATAATAGAGCTCCAAGCCCTAACACATTGTTTATTATATTGCTAGAAACACATACATACTCCTCATGAGCACACAACACTGTGTACAACTGTACATGCAGAAAAAAGATAAATACACGCTATTATATATACACCACTTTGCACTCTTTGTAGTTAAAACTTTGGATTTTTACCTTTGAAAACTCATTCATTGTTTAAACACATGCAGATTCAATCATGAATTGGGTGAGTGCTTTGGGAGCTTAGACAAGGTGATTGTTGACTTGGCAAGTTTCACCTTGGTTAAGTTTAAGAAGGAATCAAAGAAATTGCTGATTTGAGGGCAAATTGGTATTCATTTTTAGCTACTGTGTTAAACGTGGTTGAGTTTGGGACCACAGTTCTAAATATCAGAATCAGTGGGCGTATCAGCTTGGCCAAAAACCGATTCGATATGGTGTCACATATTGGTATCAGCCCAAACTGGACAATTGTTTTAGAAAAAAAAAAAAGGAAAAGGAAAATTATTAGAAAAATAGGAAAAAATGAGATATCCAAGAATCTATTTGTTTTTTGTGTGTGTGTGTGTGTGTGTGTTTTGACCATATATTCGATGGTGTACCGGACCATTCTTTGATAAGGCTGTATGCTGAGTTGATCTCCAATAAGATGTAAGGTTGAGTCTTTTGGGTATAAATTGTTGATATATGTCATAATTGATATCATATATCACAAAGAAAAGGTGAAGATGAATGTATTCATCTTACCACTTTGATCAATATTTTCGTATCCCCAAATTGATATTAAAAAATGCAAAAAATTATGAAATTATCGAAAATACATTAAAAAAGCGGCTCATAGATCTATGTCCAAACAACATGGATATATGTTCAAACAACAATATCTTTCATTTCTCCAATCTGATTTTTGAAAAAAAAAAAAAACATAAAAATTTGAAAATTGCCAAAAAAGCGAAAATATGCTAAATATAAAATTACAGCTTATAAAATGTAAGTCTATGTTCAAATAATTTAGGTCCGCACAACATATATCAATTATTTCCCCAATGCGAAAAAAAAAAAACTTTTTTGATATTCAAATCTACTGGAGATCTGGTCGGAAATGGGTCTAAAACAATCCTTTACTTAAAAAAATTTCAAAAGGAGACAAAGGGTTAAAAAATGAAGAAAGAGGTCGGCTGGGGCTATTTATGCCTGTATCAGTCTGACTGATACAGGTACGGCGTAACAGTGCTGATACAGTATCGTTTTTTTTTTTTTTACATGGGCTGATATGGAGCGATCACATATTGTACTGTGCCGATACAGAGATACCGATTTAAATCCTTGTTTGGGACTGCTTGCCGAATTTTTTGAAACTTAACGTGGTTGAATTATACCAAATTGCTAGTTCAACAGATTATTCTCTGTGTATAATTGTTATTGAGTTGAAAATCGGAGTGCCGAGTAACTAATTGTAGTTTTTTTTTCTTTTCTATTTGCCGAACTTCAATGGGAGTACAAATATAGTTTGTGAATGTTAATGACATTTGGTGACACAGCTACTTACTAATTCCTTTTGACAGGGGATCAGGACTGTATATTAGAAGTTTCTCTTTCCATTTCATGCCAGAGATTTCTCCTTTTCATATTTCAACTCTTTTTCCCTATTTGCAGAAAGGTTCGTCACAAGAATGTTGTACAATTCATTGGCGCATGCACCATGCCTCCAACCTTATGCATTGTGACAGGTGTGACAATCAAAAGACTTCTTGGAAATCTGTAGCACTACACTCAAAAACTGTCATTTTTGGAATGAGTTCGATAATATACTTTGGTGATGATTAGTTTCGGTGTCTTGTTCTTTTATTCTACAGAGTACATGTCTGGTGGGAGTGTATATGATTTCCTGCATAAACAAAAAGGTGTTTTTAAACTTCCATCCATAATCAGAGTAGCAATTGATGTTTCTAAGGGCATGAACTACTTGCACCAGAATAATATAATACACAGGGACCTGAAAGCTGCCAATCTTCTAATGGATGAAAATGAGGTAAGCAAGATCCATTTGTGCTATAAGTTATCAATCCCTTCCAGTATTTCAGTAGTTTATCATTCTGCTTTGTCATATACACATTAAGTGTCAAGAAAAGCATTTGCTATGAGCCAATTAAGTACTCTTGATGCAATTGTAACATGTTGCACCCTTCATCATCCCATTGTCATCAAAGCAGTGGATGCATGCTCCCATCTGCATTTGGTGGAACTCCAAATGGGTTCTAGTAAAATGAGGTTTAAAAACTGAAAAACGGGTTTTACATTTTAGTTGGTCAAGGCAGTTGTCAAGTCTTCGTGATTAACGACTCTGGATTTTTCATGAACATGTCTCAGCGAGATAGTGTTAAACACAAGACCATTGGAAATATCTAAAATGCCGCCCATATGTGCATAGGTGTGCCCATGCGTCTAGTGCACGCGCCCGCGCGCGTGTGTGTGCATGTGTGTGTGTGTGTGTGTGTGTGTTGTGTGTGCGTGTGTGTTCCTGTATTCGTTCCACCTTATTTTGTGGTGTGGATCAATGACTATGACCTTTTATTCAGTTTATTTTTATTGAAACATTCTTAGCTTCGGGTTGCAGGTTGTCAAAGTTGCTGATTTCGGAGTTGCCAGGGTGCAAGCTCAGTCTGGAGTTATGACTGCAGAAACTGGAACATACCGTTGGATGGCTCCTGAGGTGGGGGGTTTTGTTGAAATTTTATTTTGGTAACTTGATTAGTTTCAATAGATTCTTCGTTGCAACCTAAACAACTCTGAAATGTAAAATGCATTGAAGTTTTTTGAGGTTACTCATGCTGATCAAAATGAATGTTTGGTAATTAAGATCTTTCCCTTTGCATTTTGTTCTGGAATGCATGCACATTTCTTAGATGATGCTTCCTCTACATGTTCTCTCTCATAGTGTTACTTCATCATTCCCCTGTATTAAATATTCATGTTAATTTACAAGTATTTGTTTATTTTTTGGAATATTTGCCACTTACTATTCGATGGAATATTTCGCCTCTTATTATTAGGTTCCTGTCTTTTTGCTGTTTCTTCCACCTCATTTTCTTCCTAATTGGGATGATTCATTCTTTCACTGCTTGCATTATCAGCAACTTCTTTGTCTACTTTGCACATAAGCATGGTCTGAGAATAGGAAATTCCAGCACCGAGCCTTTTGGAATCTGCTCCTAAGTGGATTGAAATTGTTGGTATCTTCAATTCTTCACGGCAATGTCTTCTATTGATGCTTGATAGATTTGTTGCTGAGAAAGGACTCATGCTATGAGAGGATGAGAGCATGATAGATTTTCTGTGGGTTTCGACATGTTTATATATGTATATAATTTTTTATTTTAACCCGTTCAGACTATAAGAAGACAGATGAGCAGCCACAGAGGTCTTGGTGCTTTCAAGACTGCAGGGTTTCATATTGGGCTTTAACTGCAATAGATTCAGAAGATTCTCATTAGGTAGATCGTAGATGAGAGAAACAATAGCATGTGAGAGTATGTTTTTTTGCTGTAAGTCTTAAGCCATTAGGAATGGCAAAAATGATGACTGATAAGACATAAAAAGGCCCTCTGGATGCACTCTTTGCTGCAAATATGAAAGGGTAAAATGCTAGATCTTCTGTTGGTAGTTGTCCTCGCAAAAATTGAGAAAATTATTAGTACTAAGTTCACATGTATGATAAAAGTACAACCTTGATGTGTACCAAAACTAAGGCTCTATATCGCATCATGCATGCAAGTGCTTGGAGCTAATAATGAGCCTATGTTTCATCAAATAGAACAAATCAAAGCCAGTGTTTTTGTTATCCTTTTTTTTTTTTTTTTTCCCATCAAATTATCTTTTAGGTTTATTCATCAGATGCAGTAATCATTCCTCATTATTTTTATTATTATTAATTATGAGATTTTGTTAGAAGGAAAAGAAAGGAGATTACCAGCACATATCTGTATGCGATACATATCATGTCTTGAATCAAGGATAATGAAATGTCGTGCCTCGAGATGAGCAATAGGAACCCAGCACTCTACCAACCTCTATAATCCCAAGCCTCAACATCAAGAACCCAACTTTTCATACTATCTGGGATCTCCTGCTCGGCAATGTTTCCTTTGATGCTCTCTACCACTCCTATCTCATTCTTCACATTATCATCAGAAATGCACTGCTTCCTTTTTTCCTAGATCCCCCAAAGAGTGTCTAGGGGAAGTAGTTTCCAAAGGACCTATAATCTAGAAGAAACCCCCTTTCCACCATTATATTGACCTTACCTTGAAGAAACCCATGATACACCAAGTCATTTAAAAACTTTGCTCAAATCATATGCACTAACTACACTTACCAATGTTTTAAATATCAGTATCTTACATTGTATCTTAGTCTTGGGTTATGTAATATTGTGGGAAACATCAGGAATATCAGACGCATCATGTAATGTATTGCAGTCTGAGGGAAACATCGGAAAAGTTCAGGAAAGTGGTGGAATTTTTCGGCGAAACTTTAGGAGATGTTAAAAGACACATGATTCCATGCCCCTGAACTCAGAACATTATAAAAAAATTATGCACGATAGTTTTCCATTGTTTAGTGGACAAAACTATGTATTTGTTGGCCATAAGTGATGTAATTTTATTCAGAATGAGTTCATATCATTCAAATGTCATACAATACAAGCAATAAAACACAAATAATACAAGCAGATAGTAATAAGAACCAAAACTATACCTTGGTCTCAAATCCACATGGACTTACCCACCCTTGGAGATTGTCTATTATATTTGACGAAATATGGGATTTAATTTCAAGGCCAGGCATTTTGTTTGCTAATGTCGGGAGGAGGGTAAATGTTAACTGCGAACACCTTTCTTTATCGATCGCACTGTAGCCTTTGTGATGGAGCAAAGACAGGGACTGAACTTTTTTTTTTTTTCCTTTTAATGGGCGAGGGATTGTAGATTCACCACTCCCACTTGATTTCTGTAAGTAGAGACGAAAATGTATAATAATAGACGGTGGAATTAATTTTCCTTTTAAAAGATGTTCTCAATGAAATGAGTGATTTCAGTTTCCTTTCATTCAGAATGTCTAGATATAATTGCCTCCTTTTTTAAATATTTGTCTTGAACTGTGTTCCATACAAGGTTGGCCTTTTGTGATGTTTTATTATGACTATGATTATGCACTGAAGGTAATAGAACACAAGCCCTATGATCACAAGGCAGATGTTTTCAGTTTCGGAATTGTTCTGTGGGAGCTACTCACGGGAAAGGTCAAAGCCTTCACTTGTCACTTTTATTATATTGTGGTGGCATCATTCTTACCACAAAGCTGACTTCCTTTTATGCTATGACTGGTTTCATGCTTTCTTAGATTCCCTACGAGTACTTGACCCCACTACAAGCAGCTGTAGGCGTGGTTCAAAAGGTTTGTATCATATTCAATATTCTCTTGTAAATAATTCGAAATGCATATACTTGTCCAATTCTGAGGAGTCATTTTACTTCTAGTTTTTTCATGAGATGAGAGAGCTGAGCATTATTTCAATGGCAAACACGTATGTGAATATAACTGCAAATACAATGGTCCCAAGTTCATTAGCCAAGGAGCACATGTCTACAAAGACATGGACCTTTTGTAACAGAGGAAAATTGTTTTCCTCTGTTTTTGTAACAAAGTTTGGGAATATGCTTGTATCCCCTTCCATTACCACTAAAACCGCCACTACACCTTTGATTTGGACTGTCCATTTGGGGCCACTTTTGCTCACTGATCCATCCCAAAAATCAGCTTGAATGGGTGATCCTAGCCATATGATCAATGTCTAGGAAATGGGATGGTCCATATTTTATTACAAGACCATTCGTCTCATGAAGCTCTCTATAGTTATAGCAGTGTTTCAAATAGCGCCCGTAGCGTAGCGTGGCCGTAGCGTCCCAAATAGTCGTAGCGTACGCTACAGCTACGTAGCGCGTAGCGTCCGTAGCATAAGCTACAATGTATTTTTTTTACTATTTTAGTTTTTTATTATTTTTTCACGTTTTCTTTGTTTCTAATGTTGAGGAATGTGACACTTGTATTGTATTTGATACTTTTAACCTATGAGATTTTTATTTCTTTTCATAATTGTGACTTGTGGTTTCAATTAGACATTATTAATTAAAGTGGTTTGCTTAGGAAGTTGTTGACGTGATAATTATTTGATTTGGCTTATATATGTGGATTGACTTTTGATAAATGATAACTAATAACTTTTTTGAACATGCTTATAATTGATCAAATGAATAATCTTTTAGGCATTTTTATATTTTTTTTCCCTTTTTTTTTTCATTATTTATTATATTTGTCATATTTTTAAATTAAAAAATAGAAATATCGTATAGCTTACGCTACACGCTAGATATTTACGCTACACGCTATAGGGGGCTGAGCGCTACGCATCACGCAATCGCTATTTAAAACACTGAGTTATAGATCCTTCCCAAAAAAATGCTTTAATTTGGTGATCCTAACTATCTAATCAATGTAAAGGAATGAATGGTTCCTATTGATTATAAAAGAGGTCTGATCATTTATGTGGATGGCCCTGCATACCACATGCCACCCAATTTGAGCCCGGTATGAAAATACCCCTCTGCATTAATCACTCTTGGTGAGGAGTCTCGAACACGAGACCTCCCGCTCTGATACCACTTTGATGCAGGACAATTAACTACTTGCTCTAAAAGCTTGAACTGATAGAGCACGACGAATCAATCCCTTTATCTCATAGCCCAGGCCCCACATCGCATGAGTTAGGACCTCGGCCGAACCCCCCTTGTGGGCCCCACTTCACATGGGTTTCGCTTCACACGAGCCACCTGCCTCACATGGGCCACCTACTCCAAGTGTGCCCTTGCATCCCACAGGCCACCCCACTTGAGCCCGGTGTGAAAATGCCCCTGCATTACCTTTGATTACATTTTCCTCATAAAAAGTTACTTTGATAAGATAATGCTAACCATTCCTTCAATGGCTAGAAAGTAGATGGCCCATATTTATTATAATTGAAAATGTCCAATCAGTGATCTAGGCCATCTATCGTGTGGGGCACTGGGGCCCATCTTTCTTTGTCAATCCCTTCTAAAAATTACTTTGATTAGGTGATCCTAACCATCCATCCAATCAGTGGCTAGGATGAATGGAGTGAGATAGTTCAGTCACTTATTTGGACTGCCCATGATGTGGGGCCCATCTTTGATTGCCAACTCTGAGATAAGATGAGAAAGAGATGGGGAAGGGGGAGGCTTGGGTTTGCCCTGTGATTTGGAAATCTAATTTCCAATTGTTCTGGTGACCAAATAGAGGAAATGTAGCTTCCTATGGAAAAACTGGTTTCCGCATAACAGTTTCAACTGTATGGGTACTGGGTCTGGTTTGACCATGGAGACTACATCTGATAGCCAGGCATAGGCTGGTCATCATTAGCAAGTGTCTTCTGTCCACTACCATTGTTGCCACCACCACCTTCTACACTTTCTTCCAGACCAGGATCCTCATCAAATGTCGCGCTTCTAAGTGGTCTCTTTCTATGATTTTGATCTGGTGTGGCGCATGTGCGATGTCATCCTGGGGAGAAGCGCTAGGCGTTGTTGTCTCACCACCACCTGTGCTATCACCTTCTCCACCACTATGTTGAATACAGCTTTATCCAGGACCTTCAAGCTCAGTAGTATTGCTACCGCGTCCTTCTTTAACATCTTCAATAATCTTTTTTGGATGACTCTACCTTAAAAAAAAATAAAAAATCTTTGGATGATACTGAGCATGTCTTGATGAGATCTTTGTATTCTTGTTCCTCATTTTCAGTTACCTCGTCCTCCATTTGTCCAACCATGGCAAAAGTTGGTTGTCTTCTATAAAAATATTTGTCCAGATTTATTCGACAGTATTGTGATTGGGTATCACTACCTATCTCACCTTCATCATATTCCTTAAACTGATCCTGACGTTATAGTGGACAAACACCAACTGCTCCAACTCTAGGGCTTTTAGCATATTTCATTACTTCAAATGGACGAGTGAGAATGTGCTCTAATTCCTCTCACAACTGGCGGATGATGTCGTCTAATTGAGAATTTTTATGACAAGCTTTTTGAGATTAACTGCACTCTCCATAGTTGACCAACCAGTCAATTATTGCATGGATATCAAATAACTTGTATAAGTTTGCTAAAAACATATATGTTGTTTCTATATTCCATCCCTAAGTTCCTAAACCAACCTTGCAATGGTTCCCTCTAAAGCGTGTTGTGCAACTAGATTTGCAAAACTATGAATCAAAAGTGCATATGTATCCATCTGTGAAAGATAAAATAATAAATTAAATAAACATATATACAATGCATTTGAAATTCTAATTGCTTAACTTCATTAATGGCGTCGATTTTTCGATTGATGTCTGGCTCCAAGCTCTTTAGAACATTTTTAGTTCAGTACAGAACTCATCATCTTCCTAAATGTACCTCCATATAGGTTTAAAAGTATCTTACAATTATTAGAAAAGATATCATCTCAAAAAGCCACATAAATCATAAGACTCACAAGTAACTCATAACAGTAACTAAAAAGTCACTAAGAAGCCATAACATTTTTCATCTGATGGTAAAGCTAATTGTAACAATGTCTGTTTATCAACTTCCAGTAGTTGATGTAGTTTTGACAACAAGGTATTCTGTATCGGTAACGGTGGCTGTAACGGTCACCACCATTACCAATACGGGTATCGTCCGTAACGGCTGATACGGGGGCGTAACGATCGTTACAACCCCCGTAACGGTTGAAAATTTTCTTTTGCCCAAAAAATTCTGAAAAAATATCTAGAAATTCCAGAATAATGTAAATATTTCAAATATGTATTCATTTTTTGTTTTGAACATGTTTATGAGTGTAACGGTCCACTATTTGGTGAGAGTGTTGTATCGGGCTGTCTAGTGAATTTGTGAACATGATTAATATGTATCTAATGCTTACACATCACAATCAAGTATTAGAACTAGAAAAAAGGTATAAATACTATTTTTTCGATCTTTTAAAAAGAAGGCCCTCGGAGTTTCTATTCTCTCAAATCACTTCAATCTACGGTTTTAATCTTAAAAATTATAGTAAGAGTGGTTGAAATCTCTTGTAAAATGATTTAGAAGAGATTTTGAAATGAGAAAGTGAAAAAAGAGAAGAAAAATAGATTTAAATAAGGAAAATGGTTATCGTTTTTCGACCGTTGCAAGGGTAACGGTTGTTTTGCCCAGTAACGGCCTTTACAGCCACCATAACGGCCGATACGGTCCCAAAAAGCCAACTGCCCCGTTTCACCCCCGTATCGCGTAATGGTCATGGCCGTTACCTATATGTATCGGCCTTTACGAGCGTATCGTAACGGATACGGAACACCTTGTTTGACAATCGCATCAGATGTGTTACTTTGTTCTATTCGTGGTTGCATAAATAAAGACCATTGACGGCCTCTTCTCAGCTTTTATGAGCTGAAGAACCTTAACCACAGTTTCCATCACTTCCACAACTTAGTGAACTTTCTCCTTACACTTGTCTCTTATAACTATGGTTATTTCCACCGTGTGGCACTTGTCACCTCCCCCCCCCCCCCCCCCCCCCCCCCCCCAATGAGTGTATACTCTCCATGGTGATAAAATTCGTGGTAAATTTGGTCGCGTTGGCTTAAATAACTTTTACACATTCATAAACTTTTTCACTAGGACAATTATTCAGCTATAATTATACATGTATGTTGTGATAACCTTTTCTTTTCAACCAATCTTGTTTTTTCTTCCAAATATCCTCGATCCTCGAGGTTGATGCAATGGGCAGCACAAAGTAAACAAAATAGATGATTTCTCTTCTCCATCAACATCTTTCCTTCTGCCTTGTAGGATGCCCTGTTGTCAGGAACAATTTGCACAACATTGGTCTCATCAATCGTTTTCACCATTCTTTCCATCAGGCTACAATTATATGATACATCTTTCACCTAGTTTGATGCATCAATGGCTCTAATAAATACCATGCTAATCTTAGAGTAGACAATTAAATTTATCATAATGAGGGGCTAGTTCAACCATCACACATTATGGTGCATCTATTGCTTACCCATGTCCTCCTAAATGATCGCACATAACCCGCATTTCTTAGTACATCTCAAAATTTATTTTATTAATGTCATACGAGTTGGGCACTTTAACTCCTAGTCTTGCATCTATTGCATTTACATGGACGCCAATATGGAGAATCGGCCAATAAGATATGAATTTTCAAGTCCATGGATGAAAAGAAAGGAAAATGTTCCCAATTCAATTTGGCCTTGGGTTCCTAGTGCTACTTGATAAACCCTTTTTCATGATTTTTAATATCCGTTACAATACAGTCGTATTGAATTGTGGACCTGTCAATTTCAACACAAAAAGAAGAGATGTATCGGCTGATACAGGCCAATACACTGTATTGGTACGTATATGGGACAAATACATGCCAATACAATGATAATGGCCACTTTCGGAAAAATTCTAACTTCACTTCTGTTTTTTTTTTTTTTTTTTTTTTTTTTTCCACTTGTTTCTTCATTGAACCATGGTGGAAGTTTGTAAACTCATTTTATACTAGATTTGGGCCTATTTTAGGGATCAAAACACAAGGATCGAAAAGCGGAATTAACCACTTTGGGAAAAATTAGAAGAAGGTGAAAACTATCAATATTTTTAGTTTTTCAACATGGTTTTGTATGTAAATATTAGACCTTAAGTCTCTAAAATCATGCTTGATTTGTGTTCGATTAGGGCCTATTCAATTGATTTTAAGCAAGTCAAGCCAACAACAACATTCTTATCAAATAATGGTATGATACACCATTGAATACATGTTAAAAACATTGAAAAAAAAAAAAACAGATTCTGATTATTTACATTTTTTCAATATTCCTGACAATTTTTCAAAAAATTTTTTTGAAAAGAAAAACGGTTGACATGGACCTCACGTATTCTATCATTTTTTTTGTCCCAATTGATACGCCCAATGTTGTCAAATGGCATAAGCGATCCCATGTGATCGAAAGGGGCTGTGCGCTTATGCAATGGTACAACCCCCAAACTTTTTTTTTTTTGAAAAAAATAAGAAAAAAATTCAACAAAAAAATATATTAAAGATGTAAAAGTACTACGCATGTAGGGAAATTTTATTTTATTTTATTTTTCATTATTTATATAGTTTTATTAGACTATTAGACTATAACAAGTCAACTAACAATTACTTAAATGAATGCATATGCTAAAAAAATGTGAAAAGCAACATGTAAATTTTATTCATGTCATTTGAGGAGAGAATGAGAGTAGTGTGAGAGAGTAAGAGAGAGTAAGAGAGTTAAAAGATTGAGAGATGAGAGTATAAGAGTGAGAGTACAAGTAAGAGAGTAATAGAGTTGTAAAAACAGGGGGGAGTGGGAAACAAAGTGAGAAAAAACGACCCACCAGTAAGAAATTTAACCATTGGGAGGTTATGCCATTGCATACTGTGCACATGATGGCATAACCACATAACTATGACTCGCGGGGTCACATATTTCTCTATGCGACCACATAAGCCCCAATGGCACAATAACCGTAAATGCTCCCATGGCATAAGCGGTCAACTGGTCCAAAATGGCATTTGCGATGGTATAATCACTTATGCGATTGCATGTACATTGGATATGCCACCTGATACCTATATTCAACACCTTGTCCGTGTGGAGTATTGCTTGAACGAGGCCTAATGTGCTTGACAATTGTAGCAATAAAAAACCAGTCTTTATCTTTCCATCCATTGGAGTTTTTCATCCAATGAGGGTATCGAGTATTGGATTAGCGAAAAGGGAGTACTGAAAGTTTGTCTCCTTCAAATCGCTTAGTCAATCAACATAAGTGAGCCCCACTCTTCAACAGCAATTGTACGGTCTTCTAGAAGCGGGCAGTTTAGTGGATCTAAGCACTGATACCATCTTGAAGATGATGAAGCATATGATTGGAGGAAGAAAGAGGGCAGAAGAGATATTCAGACAATAGACAATGATTATCATTGCATTGAAGAAACAGAGGGATTTGTCCCTTCTTATAATACAGCCTTATTACAAATAAAGAAACATACAACTACCTTTTAATTACAAACCTTATCTTTTAAGTATTTTGGTCCTAAGGAGCACTAGTTTGTGTGGTTTACAAGTATGGTACATCAGAGGAGACAAACTTTCAGTACATAGGCCTAGAGAGGAAACATTTGACTACATGCATGGTGCTGCCCACGGGTGATGATCCCGTCCTCAAAATCAAATTGTAACCAGCATCGTAGGAAGCAAGGCAATGTATCAATAACCAACCAATCCACTACATGGAAAGATATGGAGGTGAATGAGGATGTATATGTCGTCACCAGTTGTTCGCCTGCATTGCAGCAAGCAGATGGAGAACCTCTATGAATGCTATTTCCCCTCATGATAGAGAACTGCTCTCTGTTGATGTGGAATATGCAGCCTCGGGCGTTGGCAATTTCACTTCAAGGCCATGCACCAGCAAGGGAAATGAAGATGGAGAAGAAGACGAAGAGTCGACTTAAGAAATGGGTGAGTGGTGTATTTAATGAGGGTTGCATGTGTATTTAAGGCCATGCACCAGCAGACCACCTTTTATGAATGATTGTTTCAAAAAGCAGTGTATCACAATGAAATCCAACAATAGGATCGGGCTGTAAATATCTCAGTTACTGTGACAAACTGTCTGCATAAACCGGTGACGGATTCATTTTTATTGATTTCTTCCCAAATGGTGTTGTAGTTTAATGATTACTACACATTTACATTACATTACCACTGTAAATGGCAATCCTAAGGGTATGATGATATTTCCCTAATTTCTAATCAGATGAATCAATGGGCTTGGACATCGGTGTGTGAAGCTCTGGGATTTAGTCTAAAAAAGTGTAAAAAATAGTTGTTACCCTGATCTATACCCTGCACAACTTGTTCAAGTCCAGGTTGGGGCTTCATCTATTCTGTCCTAGATCATCATTTTATGTGTTTGATGTTACAATTGGATTAAGTAATTACCTTGTATTTGTGAGTCACCCGTTATATTCATTTTTATCATCATCAATTATTCTCTATTGATTTTATTCTTATTTAAATTTCCATGTGGAAGTCCCCACCTTATTCCCCTATTCTCTGTTGACTGTCTGATTATAGATCTATTTTATTATGTTACATGCACATCATCTCTACCACATAGCAAAATTGTGGTGATCATTATTTTCAACATTAAAGTATTAAAGAGCAAAAAGAATTATCTGAGTCTCGAGTTGACTCATACCCAACCAAGTTCATATAGAACCTTGGTTTTTGAACCCCATCATCTTGTAGGTAATATCATGTCATAACATACTCATATTATTTTTGGGGCCTATATAGGTCTTTGTACATTTTAGGGTGAATGGGATGTGCTCCCTGCAATTCACTATCAACTTGGGGAGAAATGCGCCCCATTTGAGATGCAGACTGCTCCCCCCAAATGGGTTAGCCCACCTCACCATAACTGATCCAATGTTGATTTGGGGGTACATCCCTCTTTAAGTGTACAAATTGACGATGTGTTCTGTTTCATATTCTTACACTCTTTCTACATTACTGCATGTTGAAGTTCTAAACTATTGCATACTTTTTTACTTACAAATCTGTCATCATTCCTTTGGTTTTCAGGGCCTACGACCTACAGTTCCGAAGCACACTCATCCAAAGGTTAACGAACTGCTTGAAAGATGCTGGCAGCAAGACCCTACTTTAAGACCTGACTTCTCTGAAATTATAGAGATCCTACAGCTTATTGCCAAGGAGGTATAGCATCCAGAACTAAGATTGTAAATGGATCTGATCTGGGTCAGATAAATATTAACCCAGATCAGATCAGGTTATTCACTTTATCCCAATACCTAGATCTGTATCTGACCTGACAGACTCTGAATTCGACTCCAAACCCAGGTCAGCCAGCACAGTTGGTCAGCCCAATCCATTGAAAACCTATTCTTTCTAGGTCTGTTGTATTGGGTTGTATCACCTGATTACTAATCAGATTCTATGGCTCAGATCCGGATCTGATGTCATCCAAATTTCACCAGTTTCACCGGACCACTAAATTAAACTGGCAGACCATTGGCATCCTTAAACAAGGCTTAATATGCCTGGCCTCCCTTGCTATTTCTATGTCAGCTGCTTGACACATTCTGATACATTCTTCTAACAGGTTGGAGATGAGGGAGAGGAACGACGCAAGGAGAAGTCATCAGGTGGTTTCCTTTCAGTCCTTAGGCGCAGCCACTGAAGGAAGAATTTCTGTTTATAGTGAGTATGCATGCTCTCATCTATGGGCCATTTCCCATCTAAGGTACACTTAATCTGTAGTGTACAGTGGTTGGTTCCCTAAATTTAAGTGGTTTTTTTTTTTTTTGCTTTTCATCTCACCCTTCTCTTTTTCAACCTTGTTCATCTACCAATCATTTATGTATGTGGGTGGACATGTGATGTAACATAGTGAAGGAATTCATACTGGGCCACAATTACTGATCAAATTTTTTTTAACCAGTTGATTATTCACTTTTTATAGTTGATGTGAGTTGCTCAATGCAGTATGTACTCGTATTCGTTATGCTAGGGAGTTATAACAACTCCAAACCCTCCGTTCGTACAAATGGGAAAGTAGTTTGATGATCGGGATCGTCTGCTATAACGGGCCCCAAAGTTGTTTAACCATGCCATTTGAATCTCCTCCATGGAACAATGGTAAATTCCTAACCCCTTGGATTTGTGGCATGCTAATTGATGGTAAGGAGTACAGGAATGGTCCATTCTTGACTAATCAAAGGTCAAAAATTGTTATGGCTATGATATTCTGTTCACTGAAACTTTTCAGGCAGAGGTACCATTCTGAAAATCAATAATGCTGCTATGATGCATGATGTTGATTATGGGGTTCCTCTGTAAAATTGCAGTGAGCAATTCACTCAAACGTGAAGAAGGGGTGATTCATAGCACATATCCTAAGTCAGTGCATGTTGGAGTGAATTCCTTTGGGTCTAACCCGTTTATGAATTAGCCTTCAAAATCAGGCCTGTGGCCAACCCGTGGCCTATAGCGTAGCTGCCTGACTTGTGGGCCAGCCAGTTTTAACTGGAACCTTGTTTCGGCAAGTATTCACGAAGCTGCGAGCTGCTGGATATGGTGTCCATTAGTTCAGGATAAATGTGCTGTTGGAAAACGTATGTTACTAGCTGTCCAAACTCCACGGCAAACTGAGCTTGTGTTACCATCTCCATTACCATCTTGGTCACCATTCCTTCGAAGTGGTGTAGGCATCCTTATCCAACATTGATTTTTACCGATGCCCATCTACAACCCATATCGCCCTTACAAATTAGCTTACTATGCATCCAACTCTAGCCCAAAACCCCTTCTCAAACAGACATCTGTTGTGTTAACACGGAGCTCTGTGGGGCTTGCTGCGATGTACATGTAACATCCATTCTGTCCACTAGTTTCTCCAGCTCATGTTAGGATGTGGTGTTCCCAAAAATGAGGCAGATCCAATACTCATTTAAGCCACACCAGAAGAAGAAAGTGGGGATTGATCCTCCACAATTGAAACGTTATTGGGGCCCACTATGATGTTTATATGACATCCCACCCTTTCATAAAGTGATTCCCGTCAGTTCACAGGGAAGACCCTTATCAGCCGCCTGATACAAAACTTCTGTGGGCCACAAGCATTCAATCTCGTGGTGTGGCCCACCTGAGTTTTGCATCTGCCTCATCTCTGGATGGCATCCTAACATGAGCTGGAGAAACTGATAGGTTGAGTGATGTCACACGGACATCATCGCAGTAAGGCCTTCCCAAAATAAAATAAATAAAAAAGAAACAATAGACATCAAGAGCTGGACACAAAAAAGCCAGCTCGAAAGCTCGGCTTAGATTAGTTGGAATAGAAGTTCAAACCAAACCAAACATCAGAGTCAAGCTCATTTAGAAAAACAAACTATGCTCAAACCAGGGCAGTATCAGCTCAGCTCGACTTGATTCAATTCGTCTTGTAGATTGTATACAAACTGTTTCTTGTGGTGTGATCCACTTGAGCTTTGGATATGATTTAATTTTGGGATCATGTCCTAAAATGATAGGTAAAAACAGATGGATGGTGTGGATAATTCATATACATGACGACATGGATAATACATAATACATATATATGAATGCATATTGTTTCCTGTGGTTTGGTCCACTTGAGCTTTGGATATGATTTAATTTTGAATCATATCCTAAAATGATATGTACAAATGAATGGACGGTGTGAATAATACATATACATGACGGTGGGCCCACAAAGTTTACTCAGTAAGCTAAAGTGGGATTCAAATTGGCCGATGACCTCAACAACCGCTACATAGCTGGTGCCAAAACTCTGTGAGCCCCAACATGATATATGTTTTATCCAGCCATCTATCAAAATTTCCGACTCATTTGACGGTATGAAACCAAAAATAAGGAAGATTCAAACCTCTGGTAGATCAGAACAACGGATCCAAACTTGTTGGGGGACATAAGTTCATATCAATACTATTTTCCAGCTCAATTTATGTGATGCATGGCCACACAGCCCATCCATTTTCCAGCTCATTTTATGGCACAGGCCAAAAAATGAAGAAGATCCAAATATCAGGTGGGCCATACCACATGAAACATTGATCATTGAAGGACCGCTATTGAAATCATCATAATGTCAATATCAACTTGCTCCAAAACTTTTGTGACCCACACAAAGTATTTCATGGTCAATCGCCTTTATCCACGTCTGTGTAACATTATCAGCAATTCGAATAGTGAATAGACACAAGGAAAGTTGTAATGGTGGTCGTTGAATGATCATTATTTCTTGTGGTATGAGATTTGAAACTGCTTCATTTTTGGGTCCATGTCCTAAAATGGTTAGGAAAAACGGATGGGCGACATTGATATACAACACATACATTTAGGTGGGTCCATAGAAAAATCCAAACAGAACTAGTCCAAGCGGAATTGGATTTAGTTGGTCGTTGATGGAAAAGATGTGTGGGCCCACCTTGATGTATATGTTTTATCCAATTTGTTCATTCACTTTACGACATCATTTTTGAGAGTGATCCCAAAAATGAGATAGATCTGAGTCTACGGTGGACCACACCAGAGGATACATTAGTGATTGAACACCTACCATTAAAAACATTTTGGGGCCCACTGTAATGTTTATTTGCCATCCAACCTGTTGATTAGGTCACATGGACCTAGATGAAGGGAAAACACAAATATCAGTTGGATCTAGAACTTTTATAGCTCCCCAGACAATTTTTAATGGTAGGTAATCACCACTGTCCTGTGGCGTGGTCCACCTGATATTTGGATCTGTCTCATTTTTGGGTCCATATGCTAAAACTATATTGTAAAGTAAATGGACGGAGTGGATAAAACATATACATTATATTGGGGCCCACAACACTGACTCGTACCGAGCCCGATATTTGAGGGTCACTGTGAATCCGACTCTTCGAGTCTCCGCAAAAAATCCCCCCAAGGCCAAAACTAGCCTTTTGGCTTCCCACACACATCCGCTCGCCCGGTCGCTCGCTCGCTCCCTCCCTTCCTCTCTCTCTCTCTCTCTCAGGGAGATTTTCTTAGTCCCTTCTTGTTTCCCACACAACCGTCAGTTGCAGTCCGTGCCCCCCCCCCCCTTTATGTTGTATGGAAAGAAATCTCATGTGGGTGTATCTCCTTTTAAATTTTCTTTGATTTTTGATAAAATAATCGATTGTAATGTTCTTTGAATTTAGATTAGTTGAAAAAATGGAGTGTTATATGAATTTTTTGTCCACATAACACTCAATTTTCAATCACGCATGTTGTCAAAAGAATAAACTTTACTATCATATGCCAATCAAAGAGGGATTATGTTGACTTCTATAGATCATGTATATTTTTGTGTACTTGCAAAATCACCTTTTAAGAATTGATTGCTTTAAATCAGCAAAAGTAAATAAAAAAATTTGGAATGAAGAAGAAATGGTCTTATGATGTGTAGCTGTTTTCAGCAGATGTGTAGCTATTTTGATTTTTTCCTTTTTATTATACAGGTTATTAACTCTATTTGGATTTTTTCCTTTTTTATTCTGTTCTTCTCCATAGGCCCTCTTGGTCAGAGTATTGTTAATGCAGTTGGATTGACACTTGCGGAGAAGCACTTAGCTACCCATTATAACAAACTCGATAATGAAATTATCGACCGCTACACATAACAATCTTTATCTTATCCTTGTCGGTGTTGATTCCTTTCTTATTATAACATTACATTTTCTTTATAATTAAAATGAATGCCTTACATTTTCTTTACGATTCGACATGTTTTGTATTTAAATGTCCTTACCTTACTTCACTTTAAATGAATAGATGGCTAGCGAAGACGTCCAAACCCCCGGTTCCGGTGTATTAGTTACCTCTCCTCTTGATGTACAAGGAGATAACATAATTAGAAATAGTGTGACTGAAGATTTAGAACAAAGTAAAATCACAAAGAAAAGATCATCTGTATGGCTAGATTTTGAGGAAATCACCATTTAGGATGTTGTGAAGATTAAATATGTACATTGCAAAAGTTTGTATGCTAAGAATCCAAATGGGGCAATGAGTCATTTAATTAGACATCTTAAGATTTGTAAAATGAAACTTAGGAACTCGAGGAAAGGCTAATAAATACTTTCCTTTACCCTATCTGAAGGGAACAAGTATCAAGCCAATCTCTCTAACTACATTTTTGACAAAGAAAAATTAAAAGAGTAGTTTGCCAGACTTGTAATCGTCGAGGAGAAACTATTCAGAATGATAGAAAACAATGTTTTCATGGGATTATGCAAATCTCTTAATCCTAAATGTGAGAAAATCTCCCGTATAACTTAATATGGAATATATGAAAATATATGAGTAAGAAAAAAATGAAGTTGAAGACTCTTTTAGCATCAGTGTCGCAAGTTTGTTTGACATTGGATTTATGGACGACTTCAAATTAAAGAAAGGGTTATATGTCATTGACTGCCCACTATGTTGACGCTGAATGAAAATTATGCAAAATAATTCTAAAATTATGTCACCTTCTGCCTCCTCATAGTGACATGAACATCTTTAATTGTATTTGTTATGGGTAAAATCGAGCTGACCTGATGTATGAGATACGTAGCGACAAGACCATTAGAGCAGACCCTCTGAACTACCAAGAGGCTAGAGAAGATGAGTTGAGCAAGAAGACTCAATGGTTAAGCTGAAATAGTTAAACCGGTTTTAGAAACAAGACTCATCGACCGACCTCGATCTTGACTATAATCATCGACCTCGACCTCGAATGCCCACCTCAAGGTTAGATATCGATCTCGACCTCATATGCCAACATCAAGCTTGGAACTAGAAACATTTAGAGAGAATCCTTCATCGTATATGGGCAGGGTTGCCTAGCAAGATCTCAATAGATGATCATGTCAATCGAGGCATAATAAGAGAAATATTCGAGAACAAATTCCAATTTTAGTACAGGCCCCTCAAGCGTATCTTGTAGATCTACTCAGATAAGGAAATTGCCTAAGAACACCTATAAATACATCACCCTCTTCAAGGCAAAGGTACACACATAATTATCCCGATTCTACTACACCGACTGTGAGTCCATACATCTGACTTAGGCATCGGAGGGTCCCCGGTCACAATCGGCACCCCTAGCGTTTCCTTGTTCTTTATTAACTTGCAGGTGCCTAGTGACTTGCAGGAGGTGAGGCAAGATCGACCGGATTTGAGTAACAATAGTTTTGGCACCGTCTATTGGAATGACAACAAAGCCATTAAAAAGTTCCCCCTACAATAAGGAAATTCATCCGCATTTTCCCTTCACCCTGTGATGGCTAAGGGTAAAAGAAGGGCTTTGACTGCAATTATTGAGCCAATCCCAATGCCGGAAGAACAGCCTGAGAGCCTTTAGGCACCGTAGTCAAATCCTCAACCTGATCCCCCTTCCCCAGCAGTCGCACAAAGATCTCGAAATAAGGGGTTGACTCGTCTCTCTAGAGAACCAAGTTGAGGCTTTGGCCGGTAATGTTGATCGAATTATGCGGATATCGGAAAGATAACATCCCCTCCCCAACCAAGGTGTAGAATCGGGGGCTACAACCAAGCAATCTCGACCTTTGTAAGCACCTCATGACTCATATGTTGTAAAAGATTGGCCAACACGAAGCAGGTGTGTCCCCACACAAACCATGGGAATGACCAAGCTCGGTGAGTCTGATTTGTGTCACAGTCTTGAAAAGAGAATGCGTGAAAAATTTTCTGAGGTTATAGCAGAAAGCGAAGTTCCATGGGAGGCAGAGCTAAAGGAAATCCGAGATTAGCTTGGAGATATCCAACAGACGTGCCGGGCAAAAGCCCCTACCTTCGTTGATGCTTTGCTTGAGGAAGCCGAGCCCCATGATCATAGATGACATCATGAGATCCTAGCTACCATCCAGGTTCCGGATGCCCCAAATTACCCCCTGCACAGGATAGGGATATCTGATCAAGCACCGAGAATCCTTTAGAGCCTGGATGGAACTTCATCGTGCTTCTAGACCCGTGATGTGCAGAGTATTCTCTATGACCTTGTCAGGAGCTACGTGGAAATGGTACAGATACTTGAATCCGATGTCCATTAGTTCCTTCACTCAGCTCAACAAGGGATTCATCGCTTAGTTCATTGGCAAGAAAGATGGGAGAAAGCTGACAACTCACCTTTTCATAATTACTCAAAGAGAGAACGAGTTGCTGTAACGCCCTGAAAATCGGGGGTCGAGTAGCAACTCAACTCCCGAGTTCCAAAACATCACTTATGCAACATATATGCTTATGATTAAAATGTTGTCTGTGTTAGTACATTAATCATGAGTGAGATTATACCAAAATAAAAATCCATACTCCAGATCAGTTTTGTAACACCCTGAAAATCGGGGGTCGAGCAAAGCTTAGCTCCCGAGTTCCAACGCATCACTTATGCAACACAGATAATGATGATTATGATGAGGGCATTGAAACATGAATGGAATTATACCAAAACAGCATATCATACTCCAGAGACAGTTAAATTGCAAGCGGAAGACTGTGATAGATGCATAAAAGATATAGACTATGGTAAGTCTCCAGAGTGTGATAAGGTTACTAGGTTAACGAATTACAAGTACAATTTCAAATTATACCAAAGGTGTAGTGTTATCTAGTTAACATCCCTGTAATGCCGTCGATCAAGACACGACTCACTTGAAGCCATCAGCATACAACATATACGAACAAGCATCATTGTCATCATAAAGGTCCGACTCCGCCTCAGGAGTAGCGTTGCCATCTGCAATCAGACAAAGTCTGGTGGGTGTTCGGAACACCGTCCCGTAACGTGGGAGTGAGTGATCAACTCAGTGGAACAGTAAAGCATAGGTTAACATGTTATCAAAACAGTCAAGCAGTAATGATAAAGCAGTACAATCAACATTCATAAGTACTGTAATTAATGCAAGGATGAGATGCGATTATGATGCATGCCCTCGCCAACATACTCCCTCGTGTGGCACCATTTTACGTTCGTGGCATGCTGACACCCTCAGTGCTCCACATCTTCCAGGCACATGCAATGCGATGATGAGCATGATTACCGAGTTGTTATTAGTCCATTTCAAACAGCAGTATTAGAAAACTAAGGTACCTTCCTTGTATTATTCCCGAACATGATCCATTCTAGGGTCGTCAAACCTAGATAATCTCATATGATAGTGTGGTTCTAGGGTGCTGCAAAGGCTGCCAGGGCTGTTACACGTAATTGTTACACCACTCCCCCATCACCTTTTTAACGGTTCATTACTAAATTGACACAGGCCTAGTTCATACTCTATTCACCGCGGCAAAACTCGTTGCCTCACCGCAAATTCAGAGTATGCTCGAGGCCACTACAAAGGGTTGCCAGGGCTGTTACACGCATTCGTTGCACCACTCCCCCACCACCTTATCAATGTAGGCCGACAGCACGAATATAGTGTCGGCCTACAAAGGGCTGCCAGGGCTGTTACACCCATACCACCATAATCGGCTCATGAGTCTGGTTACTCACTGGTCACTAGCGTAGGCCGACAGCTCGACCACGGTGTCCCATACCACCATGCCTGACTCATGAGTCTTAGCGGATAGAGGTACCAAGGTTAACGGGGTTGCACTGGTAAGTTCAGTACCTTAGGTTCAAGTAGTAATGTCCAAACATGGTGGACATACATTAGACAGATCGGGTTACTTGACGAGCTCGGGTAGCTCGAGCGCACGACAAGCTAAACGACATGAAGTGCATAAGCACTTCGCGTGGCCAACCACAATCGCCAACCGAAGTACGACTCGGGTTCGTTGAACACATCTCACGTGGCAAATGAATCTCAGCCACGCATTCATTTTCGTTTTCGATTGCCTGGACTATAATCATAGCCCCAAACACAATCAATCTTTTATTCAGAAGCATGTAGAGTAAAGCAGAATAAACAAAGTAATTCAAGCATGTTATAAAGCATGTTATAGAGTACAATATAAACAGGAAATACAAACACATATATTTCATAAGTAAGCGGTTAAATTAAACAAACAACATGGAGGAAATCATATACATCGCTAGGTAGCTGAGAATCCTATCTCAACACCACTATCAAATTTAGTTCGTCACACAATTTTTCACACAGGCATTTTATTAAACACTTAAACTACACCACTCCAACATACATGACGTATGTTGATTCAACATAGAATATGACAAATCCTCATATCAAGGAGTTGTCTCATACACATTAATCATGTTCTTACATTCAATACATATGGTAGGCATAAATCATAAATCCATATTTATTTAGACATTTCAACAAATACTTAGACTACACACATTAGCCTACATAAACAATGTTGGCCAAAAAGTGTATTAGGGCGAATCCTTTCGCCAAACAGGTCATAAATCCATAACTAGCATATATATATACACACGACAAATACTCATGGCAATCATATCAGCGAAATTTATACGGATACGATATTTTCTACAAATACCTAGAATACACAAAATTTCATATTCTTCGTATTTAACCGAAACAGAAAACAGACGACACTTTGTACATGTGCAATTGCATGCAGATCATGAATCTATCATTATCTGACATTGAAAGCGTTGAAAACCATAACCTATACGTCTAAAGTCCGCACCTTTTGTCGTAGAATCGCAACGGAGTCGATAGAATCTCAACGCTTTAGTATACGGCAGTTTATCAACCTATAGCACGGGATACGTTAGCTATTTTGTTACTTGAATCAATTCAAACTCCAAAACAGGTTAGGGTTAGGGTTTTCTTACCTAAGAACGAAGCCGGAATCGCCAGGAAAGCGATTAGTTCTAAATTGTTAAGCATGTATAGCGGCAGGAAGACTCTCCCACATCTCCCACACTTTCTCTCTCTTTTCTCTCTTCTCTCTCCTAGGTTTTCTCAAATTCGTATGAGATGAGAGAGTGAGGGTTTAAGGTCCTTATATAGGCCCAAAACTCTCCAAAATAGACTCCAGGTCAAGGTATACTTAGGTTATAGCCAAAGTGAGGCTGTTTCGATCCAATGGAGCACTTCTGGCGGCCCCTTTTCTGTGTGCGGTTGGACTTAAGCTCACTAACACCGGATCTAGGTTTAGTTAAGTTTTCGTTTAGGTCGGATTCCCAGATCACGCGTGGCGAACTAGTTTCAGTTCAACGGTCAGTGAAACTCGATCAGAGATTTCAAGTACACTGACGCGTGTATAAAATTTCTCTTGATCCGAGGGTGTATTTGGGTCAGATTCTGACGGTCTGGTTGCTTATAAATTGTCCGCAAGCGACACGTGCCAGATTACTTAAATCATTTTGAATTTAATAAGAAAATCTCATTTTCTCGCACTCTTCACTCCGGGCTCAAGCGAATAGCCGTGAGACACTATTTGGATTTGATTTCCGAGATGGTTGTCATGCCCAATAAGGTGGTCCTAACCATTTAAATTCGTGTTAATCGGACTTCCGACGTGCGGTCCAGATCTGATACGGAGTTTCAATGTGCTCCCGAGAGCAACTGGGTAATGAGATTGATCCTAGATTTTAGGGTAGCCTAGTGTCAATGATTTTACAAGTTTTGGGTCTTGCAGATCATATTTAAAGTGGATCAAACAGATTTCATAGCTAATCTAGTTTAGCACTTAGTTACTTTGTGAAGGATAAGGTAGTGAAAGTGAGATTTGTGAAGGAAATGGGTTAAGAAGTGATTTTAAACTGTGGGATTCAGTTCTGACATGTTAATAAGGTGTTAGGAGCGACCCATTGCCTAAGGACGTCTAATTCCAGATTGGCAAAAATCTGGGATGTTACAAGTTTATACAACGCAAGCGGAAGACTGAAAGAAGCATATAAATGTATATGAGCCAAAAAGATCACTATCGGTCTCGAGAGTATGAACACATCATTGAGTCACCATATACATGTAATACTTCAAGAGTCAAAATGTCAAAAATAGTTCGACTACAATGATAAGCCCTGTAGCTCCGTCGATCAGGATGGCCTAAGCGAAACTGCCGGAGAACTGCATATACGAGAACGTATCTTGATCGCCATCGTAATCCAGCTCCGTCTCCAGAGTCGCGTCGTCATCTGCATCTAAGACAGTCTGGTGGGTGTTCAGAACACCGTCCCAGAATGTGGGAGTGAGTGATCAACTCAGTGGAATCATAGTGTAAAGGTTAACATTTTATCAACTCAGTCAAGCAATAATGATAAAGCAGACATATCAAACATTCCTAGATACTCTTATTAACGCAATGATGAAATGTATTCATAATGCATGCCCTCACCTACACTCCCTTGTGCGACACCATCTTACGGTCGCGGCATGCTTTCTTCCCTCTGTGCTCTTCTACCCGGGGCATATGCAGTGCGATGTTATGAGCGTGATTACCAAGTTCTTATTAGTCCTTTTCATACAGCAGGATTGGAAAACTAAGGTACCTCCCTTATATCATTTCCCAAACAATGATCCATTCTAGGGTCGTCAGTCCCAGCAAATCTCATACGATGTTACGGTTCTAGGTCACGACAAAGGGCTCATCGCCTCGATGCAGTGTAGTCCTAGTTTATACTCTAGTTGGTACGGAAAGGCTAGTCGCCTCAACGCAGACTCGAAGTGTACTCGAGGTCACTACAAAGGTCTCGTCACCTTATCAGTGTAGGCTGACAGCTCGAATACAGTGTCCCATACCACCGTATTCAGCTCACGCGGCGGTGTTGCTCACTGGTCACTACGGGTGGACTCGTCGTCCCGGCGTAGGCCAACAACTCGACCACAGTGTCCCATACCACCATGTCCGGCTCATGAGTCTTAGCGGATCGAGGTACCAAGGTTAACGGGGTTTTCACTGATGAGTTTGGTACCTTAGGTTCAAGCAGTAGCGTCTAAACATGGTGAACATACATCGGGTCAATCGGGTTACTTGACGAGCCCGACTAGTACGAGCGCATAACGAGTTGATCGACATGAAGTGCGTAAGCACTCCGTGTGGCCTAACCACTTTCGACAACTCTAGTACGGCTCGGGTTCGTCAAACAAGTCCTACGTGGCGAATAAATCTCAGCCACGAACTCAAAGCCTGTTACTGATTGCCTAGACTATAACATAGCCCCACTCACATTCAATCCTTAACCAGTGAGCATGTGGAGTAGTCAGAGCAGAATTAACCAAGTAGTTCAAACATGTTAACAAGCATGTTTTAAAATACGACTTAAACAGGAAATCCAAACACATACATTTCATAAGTAAAACGATTAAACTAGCTAAGGTAGTTGAGAATTCTATCTTACACCCACCTAAAACACTATTTACTAAGTACTTATACAAGCATTTTTACAAACACTTAGACCACGTATTAACATACATAATGTATGTTGGCCAAAACATGTATTGGGGTAAATCCTTTCGCCGAGGAGTTGTTACACATATAACAAGCATATACACACAGTAGTTAATCATGGCAAACACACTTTCATATTTCGTACGTATACGGTATTTTCTACAAATACACAGAATACGCTAAACTCCACAAATTTCATATATAACTGAAATGCAAAACAAACATCGCATTTTGCATGTGAAATAATATCCACATTAGGAATCTATCATTATCCGACATTGAAAGCTTTGAAAACTATAACCTATACGTCTATAGTCCGCACCTTACGCCGATAAATGCGTAACGAAGTCGTTTTAGACGTTAAGTCTTTGTCAACGGTGGATTTGCAACCTGTAACATGAGTTAGGTTAGTCATTTCATAACTAGCACTATCAGAAACCCTAAGCCAAATTAGGGTTAGGTTTCCTTACCCAAGTGTAACGTCGAAATCGTCGGAATAGCGATGCAGGTAGGGTAGCTAAGTGCGAGAAACGACGGGATCGAATCCCAGAAAGAATCCCCACTTCTCTCTCTTTCTTTCTCTCTCTTTTCTTTCTTCTCTTTCTTAGGGCTTAGAAAATTCGTGTGAAGTAAGAGGGAGAGGGTTTAAGGTCCTTATATAGGCCCAGAACTGATGGGAATGACCCCAGGGCCAAGGTATACTTAGGTTATGTCCAAAGAGCGTCTATTTCAGCTCAACAGTGCACTTCTGGAGGCCCCTTTTCTGTGTACGGTTGGATTTAGGCTCCCTGACCATGGATCTAGGTCAGGCTAAGTTTTCGGTCCGATCGGATTTACAGATCAACCGTGGTGGACCAGTTTCAGTTCAACGGTCATCGCCACTTGATCAGGGCCACAAGTATACTGACATGTGTATGAAATTTTCCCTGATTCGAGGGTGTAATTTGGTCAGATTCCGACGGTCTGAAACCTTAAAATTTGGCCCGCAGGCGAATGACCTAAATCACTTAAATCTGAGTTCAATTCTAAAGATATTCGCGTTTCTCACACACTTCGCTTCGGGCTCAAGTTGTGCGTTTCTGGATACTATCTTGATTTGATTTCCGAGATGGTTGTCAAGACCAGTAAAGCGGTCATAAGTGTTTAGTTTCATGGTCATCGGACTTTTGACGTGCGGTTTAGGTCGGATACGAAGTTTCAATGTGCTCCCGAGAATAACCGGGTATAGAGTTTGATCGTAGATTTTAGGGTAACCTAACGTCAATGGTTCTACGAGTTTTGGGTATTGCAGTTCATATTTAAAGTGGTTCATGCAAATTTCACAGCTAATCTAGTTTAGCACTTAATTAATTTTGTCTAATTTCTGAAGGATTTGGTCCTGAGTGATTTCTGCCTGAGGTGGTACTCGGGTCTTTGTACGAAATTTTTTGAATCGTTACAATCTACCCCCCTTAAAGAAAAATTTCGTCCTCAAAATTAGTACCTTTTCGTACTCCTCGAGAAGCTGAGGGTAATTCTTACGGACCTCGGCTTCTATCTCCCAAGTAGCCTCTTCCTCAGTGTGATGCGTCCACAATACCTTCACAAGTGGGATGACCTTGTTACGCAACACCTGCTCCTTCCTGTCTAGAATACGTGTCGGTCGCAGTATATAAGTAGCGTCCTCACTCAACTGTACCTGCTCCCACTTGATATTGTGGGAAGAATCAGGGACGTACTTTTTCAGCATGGAAACATGAAATATGTTGTGTACACCAGCAAGTGGTGTGGGCAAAGCCAAGGGATAAGCTACCACACCCACTCGGTCTAATATCTGGAATGGGCCAATGAACCGCGGCGTAAGTTTCCCCTTCTTGCCAAACCGAAGGACTCCCTTCATAAGGGAAACTCTAAGAAACACATGATCTCCAACTTCGAACTCCAGCGGTCGCAGCTTCATATCGGCGTAGCTCTTCTGTCTGCTCTGCGCTGTAAGAAGTCGACACCTGATAATGTCGATCTTCTCTGAGGTCGCCTGTACTAACTTTGGGCCAATCAAACTACGCTCGCCAACCTCTGCCAGCAATGCAATGCTCGACAGGGGCGCCCATACAAGGCCTCATACGGAGCCATGCTAATACTCGCTTGAAAGCTGTTATTGTAGGCGAACTCTGCATAAGGAAGACAATCATCCCAATTGTCCTTAAAGTCCAAAACACAAGCCCGTAGCATATCCTCCAAAATCTGGTTTACCCGTTCAGTCTGCCCGTCGGTCTGTGGGTGGAACGCGGTGCTAAACTTCAGCTTCACACGCATCGCTTCCTGGATATGAGTCCAGAAGATAGATGCGAATCACGTGTCTCTGTCCGACACGATCTCCAAAGGAACTCCATGCAGAAGTACAATCTCTCTGATATACAGCCTGGCAACTCGTCTACAGAATTTGTGACTTTAATCGGGAGGAAGTGAGCCGATTTCGTTAACCGGTCCACGATCACCCAAATAGAGTCATAACCCTTCCTCGTCTTCGATAGCCACGAGATGAAGTCCGTAGAGATGAAGTCCCACTTCCATTCAGCTATGGGCATGGGCTGAAGGAGTCCAGGAGGTCGGCGATGCTCGGTCTTGACCTGCTGGCACGTGAGACAACGTGATACATACTCTGCTATATGGGCCTTCATATTGTCCCACCAATACGACCTCTTCATGTCTTAGTACATCTTCGTGCTACCTGGATGCATTGCCAACTTCGAATTATGCGCTGCCTCAAGAACTTCCTGTCTCAAATCATGAATGTCTGGAACACATAGGCGGCCAAGATAACGCAAGCCCCCATTCGTACCAACACTCCATTCCGCAGCCTCGTCTCCACTAGCCTTTGTCCTCATCTCCTCTAACCACTTGTTTTCTCGCTGAGCCTCTCTAATTCGGTCATTAACTAGTGGCTGCACTCGAATATGCGTGATACTCTCAAATGATTCCTCTACAGTGAATTCCACCATGTGCCATTTCTCAACCATCAGCGGAGCCACAAATGCTATCGCCTTCTTGCGGCTCAATGCGTTTGCCACAAGGTTAGCCTTGCCAAGATGGTAGGAAACCTCGAACTTGAAATTCTTCAAGGTTTCCATCCATCGCCGTTGCCTCATGTTCAGGTCCCTCTGTGTGAATATGTACCTAAGGCTCTTGTTGTCGCAAAAGAGCTCGAACTCCTCTCCGTAGAGGTAATGTCTCCAGAGCTTCAATGTAAAAATGACGGCCGCTAATTCCAGGTCATGCGTAGGGTAATTTTCCTCGTGTTTCCTCAACTGTCTCGAGGCATAAGCAATCACCCTGTTCTTCTGCATAAGGACACATTCCAAACCAACACGAGACGCGTCGGTATATATCCTATATTTGACCCCTTGCTGTGGCAATACTAGCATAGGGGCGGACGTCAACCTGTCCTTCGGCTCTTGAAAAGTTGTTTCCGCCTTCTCATTCCAAGCGAACTTCAGATCCTTCCGTGTCAACTGAGACAAAGGTCTGGCTATCTTCGAGAAGTCCCGAATGAATCGTCGATAGTAACCCGAAGACCAAGAAAACTCCTCACCTCAGTAACCGAACCGGGCTGTTCCCAGTCCTGAACCATGGCTACCTTAGCAAGGTCCACCGCTATGCCTTCCTTGGATACCACATGCCCCAGGAACTTGACTTCCTCTTTCCAGAAGTCGCATTTCTTGTACTGTGCGAACAGCTGTTTCTTCTTCAGATTATCCAAGACTGCTCGTAGGTGTTCCTCGTGTTCTTCCTGACTCTTAGAGTATATCAGGATGTCATCAATAAATACGATGACGAATCGGAATAGAAACGGCCGAAACACCCTGTTCATCAGGTCCATGAACACGGCCGGTGCGTTCGTAAGACCGAACGATATCACGAGAAACTCATAGTGCCCAAAACAAGTCCTGAAAGCTGTTTTCTGCACGTCCTCATCCCTAACGCGCAACTGATGATACCTTAACTGCAAGTCGATCTTCGTGAAATACTGCGCTCCTCTCAACTGATCAAACAAGTCATCTATTTTGGGCAAAGGGTACTTGTTCTTCACCGTCACTTGGTTCAACCTGCGGTAATCAATACACAACCGCAGTGAACCGTCTTTCTTCTTTACAAACAACACAGGTGCTCCCCATGGAGACACGCTAGGTCGTATAAAGCCTGCATCTAACAGATCATCGATCTGTCTCCTCAGCTCCTCCATCTCACACGGAGGCATGCAGTACTTCGGGAGTGAAATGGGCGTCGCACCAGGCGCTAGATTAATTGTGAAATCAATCTCACGATGAGGAGGCAGCCCAGGTATCTTACTGAACACTTCCTCAAAATCCCGAACTACAGGCATGTTTTCAAGTGCCGGGCCATCAACATTCTTTAATAAAGAAGCGTAACAAAGAACTCGAAAAGGGCAACTGACCTGCACGAGAAATGAAAAGGGCGTGCCCTCATGCTCGTAAGCTGTCACTAGACGGGTCTCACAGTCAATCTCGGCCCTCACTTCAGTTAGCCAATCCATACCAAGGATGACATCGAAATGGTATATCGTGGTGACAATCAGGTCAATACATATCGTCCTGCTCCCTAGATCTATCAAGCAACCCTCACACATTTTGGTGGCATCTGTAAAAGTCCCTGGTGCCGCGATAACTCGTACCCCAAACATCGGGGTCGTATTCAACCATAAGTGCTTAACTGTGGAACATGATATCATGGAAATAGTGGATCCCGTATCCACCAACAGAAATATAGGGGTACATTCAATGTGGCGATGAGCTCGAAGGCCAAAGGTACGGTAGCAGTAGAATCAGGCGCTTCCACTGTAAGTGCATGGACACGCGCCTGCCGAGATCGGTTAGGCTGAGGCGCCATAGGTTGCTGAGGCGGCCTAAATCTAGGCGCAGGTGGCCGGAATGATGGATGAGCTGGTGCACTCCGTAGGGGTGGAGCCGATAGAACTTGAAGGCGAGGGCGGTCGATTCTCTGCGGCGGTGAAAACCCACTGTCTCTCATACGCGCAAAGCAACTCTCTGCAGCGTGACCTGGTCTCCCACAGTACGTACAGGTCACACCAGGTCGCCTCATCGGAACTAGTGGCACCGTGATCCTGGGGGGAGAGTCGGTACAGGACCTCTTGCCGAGAAATGGCCTGCTCGGCATATCTGGTCGTGCCCTAGAGATCATAGGCCCACGAGAACGTGTCAATCGATCCTCGTCCTGCGTTGTTCGCATAGACATGTGTACTAGCTCAACATAGGAAGGTATGCTAGCACAACACATCTTCGAGCGAATGTCAAGTCGCAGGCCCTCGGAAAAACGTCACATCCGCATCTGCGCGTCAGCAAGTATAGTAGGAGCGTACCTGCCCAGCTTTGTAAACCGGTGCTCGTACTCTACCACTGACATGCCTTCCTGCCTGAGGCGCAAGAACTCATTCTCCTTCACATGCCGGTACGTAAGGGGATAATACTTCTCATGGAAGCGGGTCTCAAATGCTGCCCACGTCCATACGTAATCAACTGCAACGGTCCGCAGGACACTATCCCACCACAAGCTGGCCTCCTTCTCAAACATAAAGGTGACCAACTCGACCTGCTCTGGCTCTGTACAGTATAGCATCCTCAACATCTTGGAGATGCGGTCAAGCCAATATTCGGCCTCCTCGGGTCTGTGAGAACCCGCAAAGGTAGGAGGCCGCAAGCGCTGAAATCGCTCGAGGAGGCCACTAGTACCCAAGTTCCCCGTAGGGTATACAACAGGTGCATGTAAAGTCACACCCTCATCCTGAGCGGAAGGCCCTACAGTCTCCGCAGGGTGTATAGATGGTGCAGGTGGAGTCGCACTCCCACCCTGACCTAGGGCCCCTGCAATAGTGGCTAAGAGCTACTGGTGCTGGTGCTGGTGCTGCATCTGCTGCTGCTGGTTCTGCACCTGCTGCTGGTGCATTATAATCAACAACTGCTCCAACCTATCCGTAGGTGGGGCTGACTGAGGCACATGCTGCGTCGAAGAAGACGTACGATTTTGTTCACGAACCGGTGGTGTGTAAGGTGGCGGCCCAACTGTAGGACCAGTAGAAGGCTGAGACTCAGGCATCGTCTCACGAACCGGGTCCGTACGACCATCACTCTGGGGAGGTGCCTGGTACATCGAATCAGTAAATGTGAGGCATGCAATGCTTCACGTGACCGCAGGTGGCATTCCCTATATGATATAGGGCACAACTTATGTAAGATGTAGCATAGCAATACACAATCCTTTAAACATTCCACACACTTCATAACAAAAGAAACTGCATGCATTTCATTTACCAAAATTTGTCACAATACATGGAATACAGTTCTACATGAATCATGACAGGAACGCATGCGGCTATGAACTATTCAACCCAAACACACTTTCTACCTTCTACACTACTAAGCCACGAATCATTTAAACATAAACATCCTAAAGCAACAACAAACAAGCTACAAGACAACGGTACGGAAGACTAGGTATCCGAATCTGGTGACGGGGGAGGGGCACCCTTGTCCTGCAGACAACACATGATATTCTTCAAGGTGCGAGTCACCTTCTGGAACTTATGCTTCACAAGGGCCCGGAGATCAACAATATCCTATCGTAAGGTAGCCTGACCCTCCTCAAGTCGAGGTAAACGGGCATCCCTAGCAGTTCGATCAGTGTCCTGCTCCGGTGCCGTAGGAGGGGAGCTTTCCTCCGTGTCCTGAGCCTCCACTTCCTCTTCCTGCTCCTCTATCTCTTCTCTGCTTTCTTCCTCGCTCTCATACTCATCGCTAGCCGTCTCATCCTCACCCTCATCAAGTCGAGCTTGTTGCTGCCGGGGCCCGATTCCCATCTGATTGAGAGTAGTTTCGTTGATAAAATGTTGTGGCACCGGGATTTCTGCGCCAAGTCTGTAGCCGAACTCACGTGCAATCTTGCATATAAGCTGGCCAAAGGGGAGTGTATCAAACGCCCTAGTCGAGCTCGCGGTAAGAACTATCTGACGTAGAACATACGTAGGCACGCATAACTTCTCTCCCTGCCCCACCTGGTAAAGGAAATCTACCATCAGACGCGTGCTGTCACTGCGATTGCCCCACCTGGGGTACACGTTAAACGTGTAGATATGGTGGAGTAGGCAAAAATCATCCGTCATGTTTCCAGGAGGCTATTGTTTGGCTGCCATTGAACCAGTTGACCACAAAGGAAACGTGTACGGCCATCCCTTTCACGTGCACTCTTCAGATTCTTCTAGCTCGCATGGACTTGGCCAAACAGTATTCCCATGAGTCGAGCTATTAGGCCAGCGTCAATTGTAGCCTCCTGACCTCTTCCCGCGGGAATCTTGAACTGCAAGGGCTCCAGTGTAGGCTCTTGAATGTGGTCATAGAAAGCTTGGACAGTACCCATATTCGCGCGATACTTTCCTTCAAACACAGGGCCCCACCTGGCTTCCTCTAGGCGTTCCATCAACAGATATTCCTCGAAGAGCTTCTCATTCACATGAGCTTCGAAAAGGACCTTACGGTCATGAAACCTACCATGAGACATTTCTGCCAGAAGAATCCTTTCAAGGGGAGCCTGGGGATCAAGCTCCTGTTTCGTCCAGATCTCCAAATCAATGCTTGGACTTGTGGCGGTGGCTTTCTTTTTCCTTGAACGAGTAGGGCGACTAGGCCCGACTTCATCCATGTCGCCCTTTCTCTTTCCCATGAGAGAAAGAATGGTGGAAATGGAGAAGATGCCTGTCACAAGCTCGAACAATGCCATGGAAAAGGAAAGAAAATAGGAAAATAGGAGGGATACTTGGGTTCCCATGAATTTGAGACACAAAGTGGGGCTTGAATGCTCAAATGAAAGGGGAATGAAGAAGGTAAACAGCTGTGGAGGGAGATTTCGAATGTGTGGTGAAGGTGGTGCATAAAAACGGAAGAAAGAGCACTTGGAGGGGGGATTTGAGTGAGGATTTAGGTGTTTTCTTGAGAAAAGGAAAGCTTGGAGGGGTAGTTTATGAAGGAGGGGCGACCTAGGAGGGGTTTTAATCAAAAACCCGTGCATAAGTGGGCCACACAATGCCCTAAAAACGATCGGTCCGCCCGCTTGGCGGCGAGGCCTCGTCGAACTGGCGAGGCCTTCGCTGGTCTCTGGACCTTCTGGCAAAGGCTCGCCTTTGGGCAAGGTCCTCCTGCCCCCTGGACTTCAAATGTATGTGGGTCCCACCTTGGGTCCCCCTGGAAGAGTCCCGTTTGGCCCTCAACTCCGCTTTGAGTCATTTTGGGTTCTCTCGGGTGTGTTTCTAATGTACAACTGCATTTGTATGGTATTGAGGGCTGAGAAGAGGTGATTTACTGTCTAAACCCGTCGATAGACGGTCTAGGAAAGATCCGGGGTCGCCTCAAGCGATCACAGTGGTGTACGGACTCGATCTCGGCGATCGATATCGATGAACTTCATCAATTGGCGAAATCGGGAAAACCTAAGCTTGTTTCTACATTTTTCTCGCACCCACCTATGTCGAAAAGCGTCAGCGTACGTCGTGTGACCATAACCTAGGTCCGGTTTAATTCAAATCATGATCTGATACCAACTTGTAACGCCCTGAAAATTGGGGGTTGAGTAGCAACTCTACTCCCGAGTTCCAAAACATCACTTATGCAACATATATGCTTATGATTAAAATGTTGTTTGTGTTAGTGCATTAATCATGAGTGAGATTATACCAAAACAGAAATCCATACTCCAGATCAGTTTATACAACGCAAGCGGAAGACTGAAAGATGTATATAAACATATATGAGCCAAAAAGATCATTATCGGTCTCCAGAGTATGAACACATCACTGAGTCACCATATACATGTAATAGTTCAAGAGTCAAAATGTCAAAAATAGTTTGACTACATTGATAAGCCCTGTAGCTCCGTCGATCAGGACAGCCTAAGCGAAACCGTTGGAGAACTGCATATACGAGAACGCATCCTGATCGCCATCGTAATCCGGCTCCGCCTCCAGAGTCGCATCATCATCTGCATCTAAGACAGAGTCTGGTGGGTATTCGTGGGAGTGAGTGATCAACTCAGTGGAATCATAGTGTAAAGGTTAACGTGTTATCAACTCAGTCAAGCAGTAATGATAAAGCAGACATATCAGCCATTTCTAGATACTCTTATTAATGCAATGATGAAATGTATTCATGATGCATGCCCTCACCTACACTCCCTCGTGCGACACCATCTTACGGTCGCGGCATGCTTTCTTCCCTCTGTGCTCTTCTACCCGGGGCATATGCAGTGCGATGTTATGAGCGTGATTACCAAGTTCTTATTAGTCCTTTTCATACAGCAGGATTGGAAAACTAAGGTACCTCCCTTATAATTTCCCAAACAATGATCCATTCTAGGGTCGTCAGTCCCAGCAAATCTCATACGATGTTACGGTTCTAGGTCACGACAAAGGGCTCATCGCCTCGATGCAGTGTAGTCCTAGTTTATACTCTAGTTGGTACGGAAAGGCTAGTCGCCTCAACGCAGACTCGGAGTGTACTCGAGGTCACTACAAAGGGCTCGTCACCTTATCAGTGTAGGCTGACAGCTCGAATACAGTGTCCCATACCACCGTATTCAGCTCACGCGGCGGTGTTACTCACTGGTCACTACGGGTGGACTCGTCGTCCCGGCGTAGGCCGACAACTCGACCACAGTGTCCCATACCACCATGTCTGGCTCATGAGTCTTAGCGGATCGAGGTACCAAGGTTAACGGGGTTTTCATTGATGAGTTTGGTACCTTAGGTTCAAGCAGTAGCGTCCAAACATGGTGAACATACATCGGGTCAATCGGGTTACTTGACGAGCCCGACTAGTACGAGCGCATAACGAGTTGATCGACATGAAGTGCGTAAGCACTCCGTGTGACCTAACCACTGTCAACAACTCTAGTATGGTTTGGGTTCGTCAAACACGTCCTACATAGCGAATAAATCTCAGCCACAAACTCAAAGCCTGTTACCGATTGCCTGGACTATAACATAGCCCCAATCACATTCAATCCTTAACCAGTGAGCATGTGGAGTAGTCAGAGCAGAATTAACCAAGTAGTTCAAACATGTTAACAAGCATGTTATTAAATACAATTTAAACAGGAAATCCAAACACATATATTTCATAAGTAAAGTGATTAAACTAGTTAAGGTAGTTGAGAATCCTATCTCACACCCACCCAAAGCACTATTTACTAAGTACTTACTTATACAAGCATTTTTACAAACACTTTGACTACACGTATTAACATACATAACGTATGTTGGCCAAAACATGTATTAGGGAAATCCTTTCACTGAGGAGTTGTTACACATATAACAAGCATATACACACAGTATTTAATCATGACAAACACACTTTCATATTTCGTACGTATACGGTATTTTCTACAAATACACAGAATACGCTAAACTCCACAAATTTCATATATAACTGAAATGCAAAACAAATATCGCATTTTGCATGTGAAATAACATCCACATCAGGAATCTATCATTATCTGACATTGAAAGCTTGAAAACCATAACCTATACGTCTATAGTCCGCACCTTACGTCGATAAACGTGTAACGAAGTCGTTTTAGACGTTAAGTCTTTGTCAACGGTGGATTTGCAACCTATAACATGAGTTAGGTTATCCATTTCATAACTAGCACTATCAGAAACCCTAAGCCAAATTAGGGTTAGGTTTCCTTACCCAAGTGTAACGTCGAAATCGCTAGAATAGCGATGCAGGTAGGGTAGCTAAGTGCGAGAAATGATGGGATCCAATCCCAGGAAGAATCGCCACTTCTCTGTCTCTCTTTCTCTCTCTTTTCTTTCTTCTTTTTCTTAGGGATTAGAAAATTCGTGTGAAGTGAGAGGGAGAGGGTTTAAGGTCCTTATATAGGCCCAAAACTGATGAGAATGACCCCAAGGCCAAGGTATACTTAGGTTATGTCCAAAGAGCGTCTGTTTCAGCTCAACGGAGCACTTCTAGAGGCCCCTTTTTTGCGTGCGGTCGGACTTAAGCTCCCTGACCATGGTCTAGGTTAGACTAAGTTTTCGGTCTGGTCGGATTTACAGATCGACCGTGGCAAATCAGTTTCAGTTCAACGGTCATCGTCACTCGATCAGGGCCACAAGTGCACTGACATGTGTATGAAATTTACCCTGATCCGAGGATGTAATTTGGTCAGATTCCGATGGTCTGAAACCTTAGAATTTGGCTCGTAAGCGAACGACCCAAATCACTTAAATCTGAGTTCAATTTCTAAAGATATTCACGTTTCTCACACACTTCGCTCCGGGCTCAAGTTGTACGTTTCTGGATACTATCTGGATTTGATTTTCGAGATGGTTGTCAAGCTCAGTAAAGCGCTCATAAGTGTTTAGTTTCGTGGTCATCGGACTTTCGACGTGCGGTCCACGTCGGATATGAAGTTTCAATGTGCTCCCAGGAACAACCGGGTATAGAGTTTGATCCTAGATTTTAGTGTAACCTAGCGTCAATGATTCTACAAGTTTTGGGTCTTGCAGTTCATATTTAAAGTGGTTCAAGCAAATTTCACAGCTAATCTAGTTTAACACTTAATTAATTTCATCTAATTTGTAAAGGATTTGGTTCTGAGTGATTTCTACTTGAGGTGGTACTCGGGTCTTTGTACGGAATTTTCTGAGTCGTTACAGTTGCTAAGAGATTACATCATTCACTTCAATGCTGAAGCAGTTCAAGTTAACGGTTACTCCGATTAGATAGTTCTTTCCGCTATGGTAGCCGATCTTAAATAGGGGAAGTTACTCTTCTCAATTGGTAAGAACCCCCCGACTACTCTCGCCGATCTACTTAACCGAGCTAAAAAATATTCAAACGCAGAAGAGCTCTTCAATTCACGGAGAGTTATTCTAGGTGGAAACAACTGCTGATGGTCAAATATTGTATATTGGACCCCATTTATATCTTGGTTTAATGAACATGATACTGCTTAATGTCATATTTTACTCATGTTTGTGTTGCGAGGTGAATTTAAGAGCTTGGATTGGAAAAGGTGCTAAAAGCATGGATTTGACGCTCAAAGATCACCAAGGTAAAGAATGGATCTTAGGAGGCAAAGATTGAAGATTTTAAGGTCCCAAGATTCATAGAAACCAGGTGGAGAAGGAACGAAGCCGAAAGAACAAGTGCAAAATACACATTGATTGTGTCATCGAACACCGTTCGATGACATCGAGGACACATTCAATGACATCGAACATAGGTCAATGACATCGAATTTATGAAGGAAAATTGAGTTGGTCGCTGGACAAATTGAAGACGTTTTTCGATGACTTGAGAACTTATTCGTGAAAGTGCCCTTGTTTGTCAATTAGCATAACGGTTGAGTCAGTAAGTCAAATGAGCCCCATATGAAGAATATACAAGCTGCTGCCTCAACCGGATGGGTGATTCAGGAATGTTAAAGGTAAATTAAACCTCACATCCCATGTCTAAAACACCAAGGTATATAATTCCCTTAAAAAATCGTAGAACAACTAAGGAATTCAATGCTTGAAAACTTGGTACAAATAGGTAAATTTTTTAAGTTTTTTGCCTGTCGCTTCGAGTCATCGAGCTTGGGTCGATGACATCGAACACTCTTGTTCGATGACATGGAAAAGTGATCCTCATATGTCCAGCAACCCCATATATATTTGGATAGAAATTTTGATTCATCGAACATACCTTCAATGACATTGAACATGTGTATTCGATGACATCAAACAACTTAGAGTTTTGTCCAGCAAGCTTCTTGGAAAATATTCTGAAAATGCTCGAGGAATCGTACTAGTTTCGATGACATCGAGATTCAAACTCCGATGACATCGAACCAGTTTCGATGACATCGAAAAAGGACAAGAAAATGACTAGCGAGCTTCCAAAGGAAAACCTTATGAAATTTTGAGGAATCGAACTAGACTCGATGTCATCGGAATTCAAACTTCGATGACATCGAACCAGGTTCGATGACATCGAAAAAGGACAAGAATATGTCCAATGAGCTTTTAAGAAAAATCTTCTAAAAAGTTTGAGGAATTGAAATGGATTCGATGACATCGAGATTCAAACCTCGATGACATCGAATCAGTTTCGATGTCATCGAAGAAGGGCACAAAATCGTCCAACAAGCTTTGGTGAAAAGTCACGCATAAATTGAGGGATCGAACTAGATTCGATGATATCGTAATTCAAATTTCGATGACATCGAATCAAGTTCGATGACATCAATCATAAGTCAAAAAGTGTCCAGCAAACTTTATCAGTAAATTCCGTGTCATCGATCTGACACTCGATGTCATCGAAGTCTACACTTGATGACATCGAACCAGTTTCGATGACATTGAACGTAGTCAGATTTTGACTATTATGTTACCATTGGTCTTTTTGCCTTTATAATGAAGAGCTTGGTTCTGGTTGCTGTATTAAGAAAAAGAGTGAGCTCTGAGAGAGTTGTTGCTTATCTAACACCCTTTACCTTTTTCTCATGGGTGTTCATCCTTCAATCCTCTCTTAATCATTGATACTCAATAGATTGGATTGAAGAATGAACTTCGCGATTCAAGGATTCTCCAGCTACTTTCTTAATGGCATGTCATTAAGCTGGAATCTCTTGAATGCATAAACTCTGGAATCTCTCTGTCTCTTAAATGATCAACATTCATTAGAGTAGATTCCACAAAATACCTTGACCCAACCTCGACTACTTATATTAGAGCATCTTCAAGTGTTGCGGTTCAAGGGAGCTGAAGAATCTCCGTCGTTAAGGGAGATTGTCTTCATCAGGCACTGAATGGGGCTCATCTACTTACAAGTAAGTCATTAGAGTCCTGAGATCCTGTAGATCATTCCTTGAGTAGGATTGGGTCGTAGGTTGTATCTCAAACTTACCAAGCCCTCAGTGGAGGCCTTCGACAGGAGAGGACGTTTAGGTTCTTTGTGTAGAACCTTGGCTTGTGTGGCTTAAACCTAGGTTCTTTGTGTAGAACCTTGGCCTATGTGGCCTAAACCTAGGCCCTTGTGTAGAACCTTGGCCTGTGTGGCTTAAACCTAGGTTCTTTGTGTAGAACCTTGGCTTGTGTGGCCTAAACCTAAGCCCTTGTGTGGGACCTTGGCCTGTGTGGCCTAAACCTAAGTTCTTTGTGTAGAACCTTGGCCTGTGTGGCCTAAACCTAGGTTCTTTGTATAGAACCTTGGCCTGTGTGGCTTAAACCTAAGCCCTTGTGTAGGACCTTGGCTTGTGTGGCCTAAACATAGGTTCTTTGTGTAGAACCTTGGCCTGTGTGGCCTAAACCTAGGCTCTTGTGTAGGACCTTGGCCTATGTGGCCGAAACCTAGGTTTTTTTTGTGTAGAACCTTGGCTTGTGTGGCCTAAACATATGTTCTTTGTGTAGAACCTTGCCTGTGTGGACTAAACCTATGTGCTTTGTATAGGACCTTTGCTCTTGTGTAGGGCATAAACTGTTCAGTCCTTGTGTAGGACGATTTGCCTTCTGTAGGCATCCTTAGGAACCTTGTATAGGTCCTAATGTCAACCTTGTGTAGGTTATAAAGGTTTGAGGTGAACCTGATTTGAAAACTCTGTTAGTGAAATCTGGTACAGTCAACGGTTGAGTGTGTCTGTCGGGAGTGGAGTAGGCACATAGCCGACCCATGATATACGATTGTGTTTGGGATTGCTGTTTGCACAGTCTTTTGATAATGTTTATCTTGAATGCTTATAATGATGCATGATTATTTGAATGATTAGAACCGATAGGAATCACATCCCACACACACTCATATACACGATCCGTCATAGACTAGTTGTTTAACTTGTTTAATCTTGAACAGTCTATTGTTTGGATCCTCTACTTGGCTTGGAAGCCTTTAGAGTTAAGATGATTGTATATTGATTAATTGCATGTTAGATCAAGATTAGGAAAGTAGGATTTTAAATTGGCATAAATTTTATAAAGTCCTATTCACCCCCCTTTAGGACGCCTTGACCTATTCCATACTTCTACTTTAGAGGTCTATAACGCAATTTCAATTGGTATCTGAGTGGGTTTCTCTTAAGTGTTTAACCACCTAGAAAGTGATCTTGATTGAAATTGCGAATTATGGCCAAAGGAGAGGGATCATCTATGTCTAGAACTCCTGTCTTTGATGGTTTAAATTATGCGTATTGGAAAGATAGAATGCATTATTTTCTGCAATCTCTGGATCATGATGTTTGGGAAATAGTTGAAAACGGATATGAGCCACCAACTGACCAAGTGGTACTTGAAAATGGTACAACTATCACCAAACCCAAATCTAAAGAGATGTGGACTACCTATGATAAAGAAAAGAAAACATCTGAAGCCAAAGCAATGAATGCTATCTACTGTACTATATCACAAGAAGTTTTTAATCAAATCAGTATGTGTGGTACATCAAAAGAAGCATGAGATTTGTTGGAAACAACCCATGAAGGAACTTGCATAATAAAACGATCAAAGCTAGAACTTCCGACATCGCAATTTGAACACATCAAAATGGAGGAACATGAAACCTTTATGGAATTTTTTACAAAGCTGAACATCATTTGTAATTCCATGGGTGGATTGGGAGAGAAAATTCCGGTATCTAAAATTTGTAGGAAAATTTTGAGATCCTTACCGAAACATTTCAACTCTAAAGTTATAACCATTGAAGAATGTAGAAACATGGATGAAATGAAAGTAGATGAACTAGTAGGTTCACTGCAAACATTTGAACTACACTTCAAACCAACCCTTAAATCTTAAAGTAATGCCCTCAAAGCTGATAAACACATAACCATGACTGAGGAGGAGGCAAGTGATAGAGAAAATGATGATGAGGAAGTGGCTCTCTTGGCTCAACGGTTCAAAAAATTCTTTAACAAAAACCGTGGCCGACCGTACAACCACAAAGGCAAACAATTGGACATGAAGCGCCACATAGGCAAATCTTTCAGAAAGTCCAAAGAGCCTTAGTGTTACAATTGTCAGAAATTTGGGCACTTATCCACTAAATGTCCCACTAAGAAGACCAAGGAAAAAGCTATGGCAGTCACATGGGATGACACTGAAGAATCAAATTTAGAATTCAGTGATTCAGAGAGTGATGGAGACCAAAAGTCTCTAAAAATACTAATGGCCTTCACATCTACTGGCATCCCCAATCCAAAGGAAAATGAGGAAATAGATGAACCTCAAGCCAAAGAGACACTCCCCTCAGATGGTGAAGAAGAAGAAAAAGAAGAAAAGGATGACATTCATGATGCCTATGATCAACTATACATGCATAACATCAATATTCTTAGGAGGCTTGGCATTACTAAAAACAAGAATAAATTGCTGCAAAAAGATCCAGATAAGAAGCTAGAAATTAAAAACCACTTGATAAACGATCTCCAGCAATACCATTCGGAAAATGGCAAGCTTGAAAGAATAACATCATTCCTTAAATCTGAGTCACGAAAGTTAAACAAACAGATTGATCTTCTAAAAACTGAGAATATTCACCTTAAGAATGAAAATCATACACTTATTCTTGATGCAGAGAAATCCAAACAATCTGTTGAACTCAGTCGTAGATTCTATCAAATCAGTGAAAAACTAGAAAAACTTCTAGGGATGGGAAGAACACAAAAAGATAAGAAAGGCTTGGGATATGAAAATTACAAGTCAAGTTCCATTCCTGTAGCACCGGTGATTAAGAAAGCTACTGCCTCTGGAAGCAACACTAGGGACACTCCTATCTGTCATTCATGTGGAGACTCAGGCCACTATAAGTTTGAATGCCTCACTTTTGGTAGGACTCACTCCACTTCTGGTTTGAACTTTTCTGGTAAATTCAAACCAACCGGAAGAACAATACATAATATCAGGAGTCTGTCAAAATACATACCAAAAGAAGGAAGGAAACATCCCACTCCACCCAAAATGGCAAAAAGAATGGAGGAGTTATTGAGTTAGGTGGCTCAACTAAATAAAAAAACCAAAGAATTAATGAAACAAGGAAATGTGATTCAGTTACCCAAAATATCCAAACAGGCCCATGGTGGAGACAAATCAACTTCTCCAAGAAAAATTGTCGCCAAGTGGGTAGTAAAAACGAAGAACAATTGCCTAGTGAGTCATTCTTCTTTTAATGCAGGCAAAGTTCTAGATGGTATCTTGATAGCGGTTGCTCAAGACACATGACAGGTGACAAATCCCATCTTTACAATTATACAAAACTTGATGGCGGGATAGTCACATTTGGAAATGGGAGTTCCACTAACATAACTGGGCAAGGAATAATAGTCGGACTTGGAATGCCCAAGATTAAGAATGCACTCAAGACCAAATACATGCTACCAAAATATCGAGTTCTTAATGGCGTCTTCTCTACAAATATATATCCACGAGGGACAAATCGAGTCGACCTAACCCCGTTCATGCTTCTAGTCCCTTATAGTGTTGCATCCAGTGTGAAATTGTGCCTTCCTTCCTTGATTGTCCACCAACTTGCTGTCGTTGTTCACACTTCTAGACCCACTCATCTCCTGTTTCCACACCTTATTAATGTTTTGTGCAATGAGTTGGGCTTGCCTATGACAGATGATCCTGAGCGTCCTTTGCAACGCTTCACCAAACTAAACATCAGAAGAATGGATCTCAAATTTCATCCGCTTCTGGGAGAACCGGATGAAGAAGAAACGTAAACCAAGATAGAGATGGGAGAGACAGCTGCACTGACAGAGGACGAGGCACGACCACCGCCGGTTTTCCCAACCACTTCTGATTCCATGGATGCACAATGTCACAATTGGCATCAGGATCGTGTTGGGACGACACTATGTGGACAGGCGTGGCTAAAGGACTGGTTTGAAAGATAGGAGGAACGCATGGGGCGTATGGAGAAGCGACTCTCCGGACTGGAGCAAATGGTCGCAGCACTACAGTGCACTGCTCAACACATTGTGGATCTGTTGACTAGCCGGCCTGACGACACCGTTCTGTTGGATACGGCTCCAGCGCCGTAGCACCCCTTTTACCTCATCAAATACACTTGATTGACTATTGATGCTTAGGGCATAGATATCTTTTTGGGTGCCCTAAGTATATGTGTGTGTATTTGATGATTCACTAACTTGGATAAGCTAACCTCTTTTTGGTCTTGCCCATGGATGTGCTGAATTTTTTTTGGATTTAGTTATGGATATTTCTTGGAATACTTAGTTTCTGCCAAGCTTGGGCAGTTGTTTTTTTTTTTTTTTTTTTTTTTTTTTCTTGCTTCTGTGTCTGAATCCATGCATGTCTATCTTATCTTGGTTTGATGTTAAATGATCAATGCATATCTCTCATACACTATGAAATGATGGTTAAATGCATACTTATTCCTCCTATTTTTTGGTTCTCCTCTGTCCTTTTCAAGTGCAACTTCAGTCATACTATATGATATTGGTATACACTAACCCTTTGCCAATAATTGACAAAAAGGGAGAGAACAATCCCACCATGTAAACCCTATGGTTGTATGTTTTAAGAGCATGGTGATGCAAGTTGATAGGGGGAGCAACTGCAAGAAAAGACATTATGTTGTGTGTGTGTGTGTGTGTGTGTGTGTGTGTGTGTGTGTGTGTGTGTGTGTGTGTGTGTGTTAGCTAGAATCTTTGTAAAATTGTGTAAAGTTGATGTACACACAATTTAGGTTGTTATTCTAGGTGTTTTGTCACGTAATTGACAAAGGGGGAGATTGAAAGTGCCCTTGTTTGTCAATTAGGATAACGGTTGAGTAAGTAAGTCAAACGAGCCCCATATGAAGAACATACAAGCTGTTGCCTCAACCGGATGGGTGAATCAGGAATGTCAAAGGTAAATTAAACCTCACATCCCATGTCTAAAACACCCAGGTATTTAATTCCCTTTAAAAATTGTAGAACAACAAAGGAATTTAATGCTTGAAAGCTTGGTACAAATAGGTAAAATTTTGAAGTTTTTTTGCATGTCACTTCAAGTCATCGAGCTTGGGTCGATGACATCGAACACTGCTGTTCGATGACATGGAAAAGTGATCCTCATACATCCAACAACCACATATATATTTAGACGGAAAATTCGATTCATCGAACATACCTTTGAGGACATCGAACATGTGTATTCGATGACATCGATGGTGATTCGAGGACATCGAAGAACTTAGAGTTTTGTCTAGTAAGCCTCTTGGAAAATGTTCTGGAAATGCTCGAGGAATCAAAATAGTTTCATTGTTATCGAGATTCAAACTCCGATGACATTGAACTAGTTTCGATGACATCGAAAAAGGACAAGAAAATGTCCAGCGATCTTCCAAAGGAAAACCTTATGAAATTTTGAGGAATCGAACTAGACTCGATGTCATCAGAATTCAAACTTCGATGACATCGAACCAGGTTCAATGACATCGAAAAAGGACAAGAATACGTCCAGCGAGCTTTCAAGGAAAGTCTTCTAAAAAGTTCGAGTCATCGAACTGGATTTGATGACATCGAGATTCAAACCTCGATGACATCAAATTAGGTTCCGATGTCATCGAAGAAGGACACAAAATCGTCCAGCAAGCTTTGGTGAAAAATCATGCATAAATTCGAGGGATCGAACTAGATTTGATGACATCATAATTCAAATTTCGATGACATCGAATCAAGTTCTATGACATCAATCATAAATAAAAAAGTGTCCAACAAACTTTATCAGTAAAGTCCGTGTCATCGAACTAACACTCGATGTCATCGAAGTCTACACTCGATGACATCGAAGTAGTTTCGACGACATTGAGCGCAGTCAGATTCTAACTATTATGTTACCGTTGGTCTTTTTGCCTTTATAATGAGGAGCTTGGTTCTGGTTGCTGTATTGAGAAAAAGAGTGAGCTTTGAGAGAGTTGTTGCTTATCTAACATCCTTAAACTTTTTCTCATGGGAGTTCATCCTTCAATCCTTTCTTAATCATTGATACTTAATAGATTGGATTGAAGAATGAACTTCGCCATTCAAGGATTCTCCAGCTACCTTCTTAATGGCATGTCATTAAGCTCGAATCTCTTGAATGCATAAATTCTGGAATCTCTCTGTCTCTTAAATGATCAACATTTATTAGAATAGATTCCACAAAATACCTTGACCCAACCTTGGTTACTTATATTGGAGCATCTTCAAGTGTTGCGGTTCAAGGGAGCTGAAGAATCTTCGTCATCAAGGGAGATCGTCTTCATTAGGCAATAAATGGGGTTCATCTACTTACAAGTAAGTCATTAGAGTCCAGAGATCCTGTAGATCATTTCTTGTGTAGGATTGGGTCGCAGGTTGTATCTCAAACTTACCAAGTCCTCAGTGGAGGCCTCTGACCGCAGAGTATGTTTAGGTTATTTGTGTAGAACCTTGGCCTGTGTGGCCTAAACCTAGGTTCTTTGTGTAGAACCTTGGCCTGTGTGGCCTAAACCTCGGTTCTTTGTGTAAAACCATGGCCTGTGTGGCCTAAACCTAGGCCCTTGTGTAGGACCTTAGCCTGTGTGGCTCAAACATAGGTTCTTTGTGTAGAACCTTGGCCTGTGTGCCCTAAACCTAGGTTCTTTGTGTAGAACCTTGCCTTGTGTGGCCTAAACCTAGGCCCTTATGTAGGACCTTGGCCTGTGTGGCCTAAACCTAGGTTCTTTATGTAGAACCTTAGCTTGTGTGGCCTAAACCTAGGCCCTTCTGTAAGACCTTGGCCTATGTGGCCTAAACATAGGTTCTTTGTGTAAAACCTTGGCCTGTGTGCCCTAAACCTAGGTTCTTTGTGTAGAATCTTGGTCTGTGTGGCCTAAACCTAGTCCCTTGTTTAGGACCTTGGCCTGTGTGGCCTAAACCTAGGTTCTTTGTGTAGAACTTTGGCCTGTGTGGCCTAAACCTAGGTTCTTTTATACTTAAAGCCCAACATATAGGCAATATGGTGGGCCCTCAAGCAAGGTTGGGCCCAACCGTAAAGATCCTGAGTCCACTCATTGTGGTGGGCCTAATGGGCAGCCCATTATTCCAACATATGGGTGATCCTTACATTTAAAACAAGTAAGTTGGGCCTCACATCTAGGTCCAAGTATGGTTTACTTTAATGGGCAAGCAAGGGCCCAACTACCTGAGTATTTTGGCCCATAAAACCTATCACAATAGTGTATTAAATATAAGCCCAAAGGTCAGGGGTCTATCAAGGAAGTTTCAAGACATTGGGCCTAGGAAACCCAACAACCAACTATGAATATTATTCTAATAAAACCCATTTAAGGTGGGCCTTAAAAGTGTACTAATTAAGCCCAAAAATAAAAATAAAATGGTAAGATACTGACTTAAATCCTCTTCAAATCTAGTTGGCCATATTGCCCCAAAAGAACATTTATAGGCAACAATTATTGGGCTCAATGCCAAATTCCAGCTCACCCAAATTTCTGGGTTGGTTGGAGTCCAATAATAGAAATATTTCTTAGTATATTTAATTCCTGATGTCCCACATACATCACTGTGGGCCCCACCAGATGAGAGAAGATATGCAACACATATATCAAGTGGGTCAGGCCGTTGGAATGCAAGCCTAGCAGTAGCCTAAGGCAGGGATATCCCATGTGTAGGCAGCCCTATGGGCCTGGGGTATCTGCCCCAAAAATTCACCCAATGGGCCCTAATTGAATACTAAACAAAAGGAGGATGATAAATCTCCTAAAGACCCTACGTGGATGGGTGGTAGAGTATACAACACATCAAGGTGGGCCCACGAAGCAGGCTGGACGGCTAGCCAAGGCTGGACGCCCCAGCCTGGGCGTCCCTACCTAGCTGGCCACTCCTGGCCGCACCACAGCCAGATTAAATGTCCGTTGAGTCTAAAACTTTTCAGAGTAACATTTCCATAGGTGGCCCACACTCCCACAAAATTTCAGAAATTTTGGATATTCCTAAGTATTTTAATTAATTTAAACAAAATAGTCTATCCAGAAAATTGGACTGATCTGGACGTTCCAACGTGGTGGGCCAATCTAGCCCTCGTCACAGTGTGCACAGGGATCCATTGGAATTGAAATTTGGTAATAGGGTCTTAACATGAGTGGAACACACCTCCAAAAAATTTCAAAATTTTTGGACATCTAGAAATATTTTAATTAATTTAAAGAAATCAATCTTTCCTGAAAATTGGACTGATCTGGACACCATATTGTAATGGGCCAGTCGAGCCACCACCATGGTGTGTACAGGTGTCTATTTGCCCCAACATTTTGTAGGTGGGTCCTAACATGAGTGGTCAACCTCTCTATAAATTTTCATAATTTTTAGACACCCAAAAGTATTTTAATAAATTTTTGAATTCCAACCTGTCCAGGGTGGAATGTTGCTGGAACAGTGCAGAAAATCTAGACTGTTCACCCCACTTGGACCACACCTTTGGGACCCCAATGAAGGTCAAATGGGCCTGAAATTTGGGGGACATCAAGATGAGATCCCCACCTTTCAGAAAAATATATTTTATGGGTACAAAAGGTCCCCCAATCAGTCCCAAATTCAAGCCCAAGTCTAGCAAAAATTTGTACAGAAATTTCTGGACAGCAATACATGGCTGGACACATCAGCCTATATCTCAATAATCTCAGCCATAAAAAAGGTGTGTGGCCTTCCTCAGTGGGCCCCACATATGTCCAGATCACAGACTAAGATTAGGACACTTGCATGCATTGATTAAGGTATCCAAAGATCATGGAGTTGGGTGGTAAGGGCGTCCCACCTTGCTGGATTTTTATTTTTTATTTATTTTGGGATATCCTAGGCGCACTAAATGAACCACACACACATCATCATCCACATATCAGAGAAGATAGAAGAAGAAAAGAAAGTAATCCGGCCATGGGGGTAGGGCCCCGCCACTAATGGGCCCTCCTAAGAATGAATCATATCCATACAACTACATTGATTGTACATTCAACATAAAATCACTACATGCATGATCTATAATTGCTATGGATGGTTGGGATGCTATCCCAACATGATCCTTAAGGTCTAAATGACCTTGAGATGGAGTGGATCATTAAATACATCATGATGGGGTCCACGGAGAATGGACCCATCATGGATCATGACATGCATGTAGGATGGGCCAAAGGGCCACATCCATGGGATCAAATGGGATCCCCACCATGGATTGGTGGGTCCCATGTGATCCATCCATAAAAAAATAATGAGATTAAAGAAAAGAAAGGAATTTAGCAAAAGAATAGTCACCCACCTCAAAGATGATCACCAAACTTCCACACTAAGATCCTCTAGCACCAAGGAAAATGGATTAATGGTGGAGATGGGGTTTCAAAGGTTAGATGGTGGGTAGTGTTTAGGGTGGGTAGTGTTTATTCTATGAGAATTGTAGTGTGTGTGGGTGGTGTGCATGGAAACTTGTGCCATAGAGTGGTCCATATGCTTTTGTACAAAAAGTGGGCAATATGATGAAATGCTCGCAACTTTTGATCTATAAGTCGGATGAACGCACAAGACGCATCGTTGGAACCGCAACGATGATACAAATGAGATGGCATAGGTCTCGGGTCGATCTGAGTTGGGTCTACATAACCGAACTCAAGGATGACCGCAAATAAAATTCAAGGGTCGCGGGTCGCTAGAATTTGACCGATAGGACCGCGAGACCATGATGAACAAGATGCATACTCACACACACACATGCACACATGCGAAATAGGGTCGGGTCTCACAGGTACACTCAAGGGTTTAGTGCGTCCGCCGGGAGTGGAGTAGGCACATAGCCGAACCACTATATATGATTATGTTTGGGATTACTATTTGTACATTCTTTTAATTATGTTTCTCTTGAATGCTTACAATGATGCCTGATTTTTTGAATGATTAGAACTGATAGGAATGACATCCCATACACACTATATACATGATTCGTCATAGACTAGTTGTTTAACTGGTTTAATCTTGAATAGTCTATTATTTGGATCCTCTACTTGGCGTGGAAGCCTTTAGAGTTAAGGTGATTGTATCTTGTTTAATTTCATGTTAGATCAAGATTAAGAAAGTAGGATTTTAAATTGGCATAAATTTTATAAAGTCTTATTCACCCCCCTCTAGGACACCTTGACCTGTTCTATACTTCTACTATAGCAGTCTATACCGTAATTTCAATTCGATGACTCGAAGATTTGCTCGATGACATCGAAGGCCTGCTCGATGACATCTAATTTTCTGGGGAATTTCGGCAAAACTCGTTGGACATCTTGGGCACAAAATTTGATTACTCAAAGCACTCGATGACATCAAAGGTCTTTTTGATGACATCGAATTTATTGAAGAAATTGGAATAACTCTTTAGACTGTTTTAGATAAATTATTGATTCGTCAAACATTGCTCGATGACATCGAAGGCCTCTTCGATGACATCGAAGGTAGGATCGATGACATAGAAGGTTGTGGAGTCAGGATGAAGTTAAAAAAGTGCAAAAAAGCACATACAAAGGACACCTTCGATGGCATCGAAGGCTGTTCGATGCCATCGAACGGATCGCGCGAAGTTACGCGAAGTGTGTAAAATTGAGGCAATTTCCAAAGGTGTTGCACAACTATAAATTGGAGTCCCCAGGGCATCCCTGGGCATAATCTAAGGTTGGAGGAGTGGAGCTAGGGTTGTACATGAGTCAAGCTAGCTCGAAAAGCTCGCTCGACTAGGCTCGACTCAGCTCCGATTGACTCGGCTTGAAAGACCAACTCAAGGCGAGTCAAGCTTGTTTACTATAGCTGGAGTTGAGTTCAAGCCAAGTTCGACCATGGTGTATTTCAACTCGACTCAACTCGAAGCTCGAGATCGAGCTCGACTCAGCTCGAGTAATATATTTTAATAATATATATATATATATATTATATATTATATTAATATTAAATATAATATATATATATATATATATATATATATAATTTAAAAAAGAAGAAGTTAAAATTAAAAGTTTTTATTAAAAAACCCTACCCGACCCTACCCGTCCCCATTCCCTCTTTTTCTTTCCCTTATCCTATCGAGGTAAACTCGACTCGACTCGAACCACTAGCTCTACTCGAACTCGACTCGAAAGCTTTGACAATCAAGCCAAGCTTCAATGTTGAGCTCGAGGGCGAGCTCGAGCTCAAACTCGAGTATATCATGGACGAGTCAAGCCAAGCTTGGCCCACCTCGACTCGATGTACAACCCTAAGTGGAGCAAAAGCGGGGAGAATCGTCGCCAAGCGTTCTTCTTCTTTCTTCCTTAGTTTTTCATGCTTTCTTCTAGGGTTTACTTCCAATCATGTCTATGGTTGGCTAAACCTCTTAGCTAGGGCTAAGAGGTGAAGCTTGTAGCTTGATGGGATGTTTTCTATTACTTTAATGCATGTTTATGTTGAACTCTCTTTGATTCTAATTTGATTCTTAAGGAATACTTTCGGTTTTTAATGGTTTATTGTGACTCAAATTATAATAGATTTATGATAGCTTTGAGTAGGTTCTTTTCATGTATTGAGATTCTGAAATTAGGAAATCCCGTTGTTCACCATCGTTCCATGGGGATGGTTGGGTGACAGAATCCCTTCTAATCTTCATGGTTCTCTTATGTTTGGTTATGAGATTGGTACATCCTATTGTGAGCCATTGTCTCCTGGGCATGGTTTTGTGATGGAATCTCTTCTAGTTCTCACACTTCTCATCCATTGGGAATTAGGTCAAATGAAGTTCATATTTGGTTTTACTGAGATATCTTCCAATTGGATAAGATGGGACTCTGATTCCAGTTATGTCCTTAAATCAAGCATACATCTCCGTGATCTCCATAGGTAGATCCTTGAAAACCCTAGTTCCCACCTTTGAATTTACAAGTTTTAGTTAAATACTTCATAATTACCTCCTATATGTTCCTGATTTAGGTTTAGATTTTTTCCTAATCCTGATTCTAATTACCTTCAGAATATACACGAGATTAGTCCCTGTGGATTCAACCTCAGTCTCATCGAGATTATTACTACATCGTGACCCTACACTTGGGGTTGTGAACAAGTTTTTGGTACTGTTGATGGGGACTAACGGCTGCGTTTTTATGAGATTAACTAGTTTTGGAATTAGTTTAAGATTATAGTTTTTCTATTTTCTATTTTTAGGATTAGTGATTTTCAGAGTTATTTTAGAAACTAACTTTACTTTCTATTTCTAGGTTTAGAAACTTTCCTTTTTATGTTTTTAGATCTACTTTCTAATTCTAGGATAGAAACTTTCCTAATTTATTTTTAAAAAGTAACTTTTTCTCTTTTTAAAAACTTTCTATTTTCTGTTTTTAGAAACTTTCCTTTTTCATTTTTAAAAACTAGGTTGCTTTCTTAGTTCTTTTTTAGAAACTAAATTCCCTTTCCTTTTTCTTTTGCAGGATCCTAACATAGAACCCTCTAATTTGGTAACTTCTTTCTAACTTCTCCTCTACTTACTTTCCATATTGCTATAGAATTTTACTTTTATTTTCTTTTAGGATTAGATTCAGGGTTAGGGTTTCACCATGCCAGAGTGAGAACGTCAGTATGCTGAGATAGCTAAGAAATATTAGGACGGGATGTATGATGATTATGATAGGAAACAACCTATGTCTCAATTTTTTTTGAAAGTATCATTGTGAACCAACCAGAATACGATGCTCCATCGGTTAAGAAATCCTTACGTGATCATATGCGGGAGAATAATTACACTCCACGGAGTAAGAAAACAGTACGTGAATGTTGGAGTCATCGTGATTATGGGAGTGAGGACTATTATCCCCCATTAGACAAGACGAAAACAATGCGTGATTATATTATGGGTGATAATATGTACCAACAACCATCAATCTCTCCCACCTATGACCCGTATGACTATGATCAGTGGAAACATCAACATTGGAGAGAGGAACCACCACATGATTTTAATGACTACTCCCTTGGATTTTCTACCTATAGGACTGAACAATAAATAATCCAAGGGAGCCAATTCAGAAATACATAGCTTCTCAAGAACAGTTCAACGAATACGTTATACAAGCACTCATTTTCATTAGAACATGATGTGAATCACTCATATCTTCAACGCAAAGAGTTCATTAGCATCTCAATGAAGAGGAAGAGGCTAGGTTATCTCAGCCTCAGCCCAATCCAAAAAAATAATACGAGGAAAGTGATCCTAACTCACTTGTGAAGAGTATTGAAATTGAGAATGAAGAGTTGGATTGTGTTAATGGGCATACGGTTCAATTTCCCAAAGAGTCGATCTCGATGACTGTCCAAAGGAATAATTAAGAGACGTGAGTGTGAGGTCCTTATCCCAGACCATACCATTCCGTAAGCTTTCGCAGTCGTCCCGGTCGAATTCCGGTGACCCGCGATGCGTAGATAGCATTTGCCCGCATCCCTGAGTTGTATCCGGTATTCTAGAGTCGGCTCAACCCGAGACTTGCACCCTAGCGACCGCGCCGTTGCCACGGTTCCGATGCCATGTGTCGCGTGCCGAAGCGATACCCAGGCCAGGAGTTGTGGGCCTAAGAATAAATCGAGGAAACACCGCAGGCAACGTGTGCGCCATTTTCAGGAAGATTCCTGGTCAAGAGAATGAAATCTCTACCCATAGCCCCCTCTTTCCACCAAGTTACCCAGACCTTACCTTTCCCATACCTTTCATGCCAACAAGGCAATGCTACCCATACCCTATCTCATCTCATGCCCAAAAAGTCAATTAGCCCCATCCCTCACCCATACACTCCATGTCATCCATCCTTACAACTCCCATCCTCTTTCATTTCCTGCTTCACCTCATCCAAGCAATTCCCAAAGGAGGAAACATCCATGGCTTCCAAGGAGAAAAAGAGAGGAGCTAGTGTGGCCCACCTTCCTAACTCCCATCTCCACCATCCAAAGTCCATCTCAATCATTGAAATTGTCCCCTCGGAGCTCTAGGATGCATTATCGGAAGAAGGAAGTGGAGATTTAACGGTGGGCATTTTTTTTTTGGGTTTGATTTGATTGATTTTGTTGATTTGAGGGCCCACTTGTGGTGGGACCCATCTTGATATATGCATTGTATAGAGGGGCTCATAGTGGTGGGGTCCCTCCGCTACCTGATCTTCCTCTCTCTCCTTCTCTCTTCTCTCTCTCTTTTGATGTGTGTGGCCCACCCTGATGCACCCCCACCATGAAGTGTGTATTATATCCATGCCATCCATATGGGGCCCACCTTGCTTGACCGTACAGCGGCAGGCCTACTGGCCTGTCCGTCTGGACAGGCCTAAGTGAAGAGAAAACACAAGTATCACTTTGATCCAGTGGTGGGCCACGCTGTCATGGACCCACCTTAATGTATTTTTCACGCAGTCCATCCAGGCATGGCCTGGGAATGAGGCAGATGCAAATCTCAGTTGGGGCACACTGTGTTGTATCCTGCACGTGGGACCACCATGATGTGTGTGTTTTATCCTAGCGGTCTAGTCCACTGGACATGGACCCCACTTTGGTGTATGTACCTGATCTGCACCAACCATCCAATTTCCTAGCTCATTTTAGGCGTTAGGCCAAAAAATGAAGTTGAACTGAGTCTCTGGCGAGCCATATTGTAGAGAACAGGGGTTTGGGCGATGTAAACTATTAGGGCCCGCTGTGATGTTTCTACTCACCGAAATATATCAAATGTTGGGCTTCTTAGGCCTGTCTCGAGCTCGGGAACCCAACCGTCGGGGTAGATTCTCCTAATGTGGGCCCCACTTATAAAAATCCACTACAAAGAAAAAAAATGTTGGGACGCTATTGCTGCCAGCATCCTCTGGACGCTGCAGCAAGCAGCATCCTGCTACCTTTGACGAGTGGAACGATGGCCCACCACAGGCCCCACCATGATGTATGTTCTACATCTACACCGTGCATTTAATGGGTCCCCTTTAGGCATAGGGATACCCCAAAAACTAGCCGTACATAGGACTCAGGTGGTCCACACCATGAAACAACAGAGATTGTTCGGCTACCATTACAATCAGTTGGGCCCACCGAGATGTGTCCCATCTTCACCGACCATTGCTGGACGCTGGATGAAGGTAAACATGAATATCAACTTGAGAGTCTGGTGGGCCACGCACGTGTGGACCCACCTCATATCCTATATCAGGGTCGTCCATCTATTGGACGACCAGCAGCCATTGACGTTAGCAAGTTTTGTGGGGCCCATTTAATGTATGTGTATTATCCACCGTCCATTCATCTGGACGGTGGGGCCCCTTTAATATATGTGTTTCATTCACCGTCCATTTGGTGGAAATCCACCTCATGGATGGGTCTCGCCTGCACCGTCCAATAGGGGCTGAACGATGGATATTGTAAGACCCGTATCCTAGTTCGTACTGTTCCGACGAATCCCGCGATCCTTTCCGTCGAAGTCCGGTAATCCGCGACCGATAACCGACGTTTGTGATCGACCCTAAGTTGTATCCTGTAGAATTCAGTCAGCTTAATCTGAGACTTACCATTGCGACCGCACCGTCGCCGCGGTTCCAACACCGCGATTTGCGCACCGATCCGATACCCAAGCTAGAAGATGTGGGCCAACGTTCGGTTCGAGGAAAAACACCGCGTTTTCTCGATCCCAAGAGAATCTCTACACAATGTCAAATCAATCCCATCCATCAATCAATCACATCAATCAATCAATCACTTCAATGTCAAGTACACATCACCTTTCTCCACAAGTAAAGCAACCACCAAGTCAACTCTCTCCCACCCTCTCTCTTACACCACCATACATGTCAAGTACCACATCCATCACTCACCTCACATCACTCACTCACATCTCTCTTACAACCACCACATCTCTCTCTCTCTCTCTCTCTCTCTCTCTCTCTCTTTCCATTCACATTTTTCCAAGCAACACCAAAGGAGAGAAAAAATTGCACGTCCAAGCTTCTCCATGTGAGAGGAATGTGATTTTGGTGGCCCACTTTCCCATTCCAAAATCCATCATCCTAGCCATCCATTTCTCATCTCCACCATCAAAGTGAAGCTCAAGGTGACCGGTTTCCCAACGGACCAAGAAAATTGCTAGGTGGGTGCTTTATAGGATAGGTTTTTTTTCATGTTTTCATGATGGGCCAAGTGAGGCCTACCAATCAATGGTATGAATCTCACTTGGGACCCTAGATGTGGCCAATGGCCCACATTGATGCTCATAATCATTCCATGATGGGGCCATTCTCCATGGACCCCATCATGATGTTCATTTTTCCTTGCATGCATAGGGTCATCTAGACCGTCTATTTTAGTGGAGAAGGGATCTCCACCGTTAGATTTTAATTTAATGGGCCCACATGTATTGGGACCCACTTGATGTATGATTGCTTGCAAGGGAGGGCTCATAGTGGCGGAGCCCTCCATCTCACGTGTCCCACTCTCTTTCTCCCTCTCTCTCCCTCTCTTTGATCATTTGATGGCCTAAATGATGTGTGTATGTGGTGTCCAAACCATCCATCAAGTGGACCCCATGGCCATCCAAGCCATGTGGGCCCTACCCCTTTGATGATAAATATATATATATATATATATATATATATATATATATATAATGTATGATGGTGGGCCGTTATGGGACCTACCATGATGCACGTATTGCATCCAATCTGCCCATCCATTTTAGAAGCTCGTTTTATGAGTATGAGCTAAAGAATGAGTTAGATCCAGTGGACCCCACCTTGGTTTATATAAGACCCAAGTGTTTTAGGCCCACCTTGTCATACTTATGACCCATTGTTGAGGCTCACCTTGATGTGTACGAAGCCATTGTTGAGGCCCACTTTGACATATAAGGCCCATGTTACAAGGCCCATTGTTGTGGCCCATTTGATATGCATATGACCCATGTGATTAGGCCCACCTTGATCTGTTTGTGGCCCGTTGTTGAGGCCCACCTTGATGTGTATGAGGCCGTTGTTGAGGCCCACCTTGATATGAATGCAAGGCCCATGTTATAAGGCCCATTTGGGTGTATCCTAGGGCCCATGGGTTGAGTCCTATTGTGATGTATTAGGGCCCATGGGTCAAGACCCATTGTGATGTATAAAGGCCCGTGGGTTGAGACCCATTGTGATGTGTATAGGGCCCATGTTATGAGACCCATTGTGATGTATCAAGGCCCGTGGGTTGAGACCCACTGTGATGTGTATAGGGCCCATGTTTTGAGACCCATTTAACGTATTGGAGGCCCGTGGGTCGAGGCCGAATGGGATGTACATAAGGCCTATTGAAGGTGATTCCACTGTGGTTTATGTGTTGACCTTTATGTGGGCCATGCCTTGGGAGCAATGTTGGTTTGACGTCCACATTGTAAGTATAATGTTGGTTAAATGTCCGCATTACGACTCTCCCTAGGGCCATTGGTAGGCCCATACTTGTTGTGTGTAGGCCGTCTAGGCCCATTTACGTTGTAAAGATAGTTCATCACCTTATAACATGCTTAGTGTAGCTCCATGATTCATGCCCATATGCATCATATGTATGCCTGATATGAGGAATGTTTGGTTATAGCATGAGCCGTTGGGCTGAGACATTTATGGGACTCCATATGAGACGGAGTGCCCAACATGAGCGCATGGTACGTGTGAGATTGCTGCATGTTTGTACGGTGTGATTCATGCATCTCGCATACATGTTACTTGATCGTTGTACACCCTAGCGACATCAGGGCTGTGGCCTCCACAGGCACATCGTGGATGGCTAGATGGGACACCGGAAATATTTGGTTCTAGCATTGTGGGCACTTAGGATGTCCTTGGGTGAAAATCCCAGAACCTCCTTGGTACCAGGAGTTGCTCCAACGTCTAGACCGAGTGGAATATGAGCGCCGGTGCCTATACCATGAGGTCGTGTCTCCCACTGTGTCGTGGTCAGTTGGAAGGGGGTGTGGCCTTATCCGCCCGAGTGAGGGGGCTATAAGCTAGGCTGAGTATGACCAGCTCGTAAATGGGTCCGCTATCGACGAGCCGGGTAGGTATTGACAGACTGCTGGTCAGGCGGATAGTGAGTTCCATTCCGTTCGCTGGGCTGTGCAGCTAGGGAGGAGGCAGTCGGTGTCGAGTGTAATAGACCCCGGTGATTTTCCTAGAGAGTAACCGTACTGATATGTGGACTTATTGAGTAGGAATTGCATATCCATTCATTCATTCATTCACTCTCCACTCGGGCTGGTGGTGCGTAACTATTCATTACGTGTACCTTCGCACGGCCAGGATTTTGGTTGGGCGCACGACTAGCCTAAGATCAGGAGTTTACCACATTGTGTCTGACTATCCAAATTTAGGTATGGTACTGGTTTGGATAGAAGTTCCTTGTGATGGACCCTATAGCCTATGATACTTCGTACTATCATCCCGACTTCACATTCCAGCATAGTCATTTCATTCGCACCGCATATTACATTGCATCCGCAGTACTTAGCATTTTGGGTTACTAGATTTTTGCACTTATATGGCCTAGATGAGGTTGATGGTATTCATGGCTCGTCAGGATTTGCATATTACATTGCATCCTCAGCATCTGTTATTGTCTTGTTATGTTTTGCATCGCATAGCCTTGGTACGGCTGATAGCATTCATGGATTTACCAGTACACTTCCGTTTACTCTGATGTCATATGATTCATGATCTTATTAGTATTTCTGCTTATCCCGATGATGTATGATTTATGTGCTTTATTGATACTTGGCACTTACCTTACACACACTTCCACCACCCTCTAAGCTTTCTATAAGCTTATGCATGATAGATGCGTGCAGGTGGCGTTAGGTTGTGGCAGCGTTGAGCTTGGAGCATGCAGCGGTCTTCTGGAGTTTTGATTTTTGACATATGTATTTCCCTTTCAGCATTGTACTCAAATATTTATTCTAGTGGATATGTGATGATGATGTTGTTTTGTGACTTGGTTATGCTCCATTATAAAAAAAAATTCATACTGAAAATCCTCCTTGTAGGATCCTAGGATCGGAATCTGGCGTATGGGCGCTGGGAGTCGAGAATGGGGTACTACGGAGGCTGTCGGCGCCGAATTCGGCGATCGAGAATTTTGTGAGCCCGGTTTTTGAGTTTGGGGTGTGACAAATACCCACCTTGAGCTGTGTGTTGATCCACGCCGTTCATCTATTTCGGCAGCAGGTGGGTCCCACCTTGATGTATTTACTCTACATCCACTTCGTCCAATTATCCAGATCTGTGGGTACCCTTCATGATGTATATTTTGATCCACACCATCCAGAATGTCTGGACAGTGTAGGACCACCTTTGGATGGTGCTGCGGACCCCACCTCAATGTATGTTTCATCTACACCGTCCAGATTGTGTTGGACGGTGTTGGACAATGTTTGGACAGTGCTTATGTACATGGACAATGTTTGGACAGTGCTGATTACATTAGTGAGCCATGTATCCCTATGATAGTGTACAGTGATACACATGTTGCACCTGCCACTATTGAAATGATTTCAGATGTATTGCAAGCTTCCACCATCCATCAGGACGTAGGACCCACTGTGATATATATGTATATATGTTATATATTCACACTATCCATTCATGTGGCCCCCACGTAATGTACATGTTTGATTCAAGCTGTCCATGTCATGCGACCCACTTTGATGTATATAAAGCCCATGAGTAAGGCCCATTGGGATATATCTGAGGCCCATGAGTTGTGGCCCCATCGCGATGTATTTGAGGCCCAGTTATGAGGCCCATAGTGATGTATATATGGCACATATATGAGGCCCATTATGATGTATTTGTGGCCCATTTGGCGAGGCCCACATTGATGTATATATGGCCCACATGAGGAGGCCCACTGTGATGTGTTCGTGACCTTTGATGAGGCTCGACGTGATGTATATGAGAGGCCCATGTGATGTATTTGAGGCCTAGGAGCAGGGCCCACCTGTTGTGTATTCAAGGCCCGTTGTGATATGTGATTTTTCCATGATGTATGTAATGATGTTTATGTGGGCCACTCCTTAGGAGCAATGTTGGTTAAATGTCCACATTGATGAGTAATGATGGTTAAATGTCCTCATTGTGACCTTCCATTAGGCCTTGTTAGGTCCATTCTCACCGATTTCGATTGTTTAGGCCGATTCTGATTCCGATTGTCAAGGCCGATTCCGATTCCGATTGTTGAGGTCAATTATCGAGACCGATTCTGATTGTTGAGGCCGATTTCGATTATGAGTGTCAAGACTGATTCTTATTCCGTTTGTCGAGGACGATTATCGAGGTCGATTCCGATTGTCAAGGTCGATTCCAATTCTGATTCTGATTGTTGAGGCCGAATCTGATTCCGACGGTCAAGGCTGATTGTTGAGGCCGATTCTGATTCTGATGCTAATTGTTGAGGTTGATTATCGAGGCCAATTCTGATTGTTGATATCGATTTCGATTGTCGAGGCCGATTATTGAGGCCGATTTCGATTGTCGAGGCCGATTGTTGAGGTCGATTTCGATTGTCGAGGCCGATTTCAATTGTCGATACTGATTCCAATTGTCGAGGCTGATTTCGATTGTCGAGGACGATTATTGAAGCCGATTCCAATTTTGATTGTTAAGGCTGATTCTGATTCCGATTTTTGAGGTCGATTATCGAGACCGATTCTGATTGTTGATACTGATTTCGATTGTCGACATCGATTCCGATTGTCGAGGCCGATTCGATTGTTGAGGCCAATTCTAATTCCGATTGTCCAGGCCAATTCCGATTCTGATTGTCGAGGCTGATTCCGATTGTCGGGGCCGATTGTTAAGGTTGATTCCGATTGTTAAGGCCAATTGTATAGGCCGATTGTTGAGGTCAATTATTGAGGATGATCCTGATTGTCAAGGCTGATTGTTGAGGCCGGATATCGACGCTGATTGTCGAGGCCCAATGTGATGTATATGCGACCCATAATTGAGGCCCATTTTGATGTGCATTCTTCCCGTGTTTGAGGCCCAATGTGATGTATATGCGGCCCGTATTTGAGGCCCGTTGTGATGTGTATTCAGCCCGTGTTTAAGGCCCAATGTGATGTATATGAGGCCTATGTGATGAGGCTCATTGTAATGCATGTGAGGGCCAGGCGATGGAGCCCATTGTGATGTATGTTTGGCCCATGTTAAAGGCCCGTTGTGATGTGAATTAAGCTCTTGAATGAGGCCCATGGTGTTGTATATTTGGCCCTTGTGTGAGGCCATGGATCCACTATATGTTAGGCTCTATGTGGGCCATTCCTTAGGGGCAATGTTAGTTTAATGTCCACATTGTCGAGGTCAATTGTCGATGCCGGTTATTGATACTGATTATGAGTATGTGACAGCATAACATCACGATACATGCCCATATGCATCATCTCCATGTTTGTTATGAGATATGCCATAGTGCCGGTGGTTTATGGGACTCCCTGATAGGTGGAGTTATCCCCACATGAGTGCACGGTATGTGCAGGATTGATGCATGATTGGACTGCATGACTCATGCATCTTGCATTGTGAGTTGTGATTACTGTACGCCCTAGCGACATCAGGGCCGTAGCCTCCATAGGCATATTGTGGATGGCCAGATGGGACTCTGAAAATCTATTACTAGCATCAGGCCGCCATAAATGGCCTTGGGTGAAAATTCCTAAACCCTCTTGGTAACATAGGACGCCCCAACGTCGAGACCGAGTGGATACATGAGCGCTTAAGTGCCGAATACCTGGAGGCCGCGTTTTCCATTGTGTCATGGTCGGTTGGGAGGGGGTGTGGCCTTACCTGCCTGAGCGTAGGGGGCATAACTAGGCTGAGTTTGACCAACTCATGAATGGGTTTGCTATCGACGTGCCGGGTAGATATTGGCTGACTATTGGCCAGGTGGATAGTGAGGTCTCGTCCACTTGCATGATCGCACATCAGTGGGCGGCGATTGCATGTAGTGTGTACTAAACCTTGATGATGATCCCAGAGATGTACAGTACTGATATGTGGACTTAGTGAGCAGGAGTTGCATACTCATTCATTCATTCACTATCCACTTAGGCTGGTGGTGTGCAACTATTTGTTACGTGTACCTTTGCAATGGTCAGGATTTCGGTTGGGGTGCGCGACTAACCTAAGATCAGGAGTCTACCACATAGAGTCTGACTATCCAAATTTAGGTATGGGACTAGTTTGGATAGAAGTCTCTTGTGATGGACTCCGTAGCTTGCGATATTACGTACAATCATCCCGACTTCACTCCTGCATGGTCATTCGTACCGCATATCACATTGCATCCTCGGTATCTGATACTTGACTCTTTATGACTACTCAATTGTATAACTGATTTGTATTGCGTACTCTGATATTGTATGACTTATGAACTTGTCAGTATTTCTGCTTACTTTGATATCGTATGATTCATGATCTCGCCACTATTTCCATATTGTATGTTTATGACGTTGTATTTGTGTGCTTGACACTTATCTTGCGCACACACTTTCACCACCCTTTAAGCTTTCTATAAGCTTATGCACGATAGATGCGTGCAAGTGGCGTTGGTCGCAGCGGCGTTGAGCATGGAGCGTGCAACTGTCTTCTGGAGCTTTGATTTTATTTTGACATATGTATTTTCCTTTCAACATTGTATTCAAAGTTTATATTAGTGGATATGTGATATGATGTTACTTTTGTGATTTGGGTAAACTTGTGGTTATGCTTCTTAAGATAAATGTATGTTGGAAAATCCTCCTTGTAGGATCCTAGGATCAGAACCTGGCATATGAGCGCTGGGAGCCGAGAATGGGGTACTATAGAGGCCGTCAGCACCAGATTCGACGATCGGGATTCCTATGAATCTGATTTTTAGGTTTGGGGTGTGACAGTGGGTGTCTTTCAAATATAATGATACTGACATACTTCACTCACATGACACACCTGGTTTCAATGATAAGGAAGATGTTAGTATATTCGAACCTCAACTCAATTTAGAAACAAAATGTGAGGAAAGTGATCCCATTCCATGTGTGTACTGTACTGAATTGGAAGATGATGAGTACTAGAATGACAATCATGAATGTACGACTCAAATCCCCTTGGACTCAATCTCAAGTTTGGGCCATATCAATGATCAAGAGGTTCAGTATAAGACCCGTATCCTAGTCCGTACCATTCATAGGCTTCCACGGTCCTCCCGGTCGAATTCCGGCAATCCTTGACTCGTATCCGACATTTACACGCAATCCTAAGCTGAGTTTCGCATATTAGAGTCAACTCGACTCGAAACTTGTACCCTAGCGACCACGCCGTCACCGCGGTTCCAACACTGTGACTCGCGTACCAATCAGATACCCAGGCTAGAAGTTATGGGCCCACGTTCATTTCGAGGAAAATGCCACACGTGCGAATTCCAAGAAAATCTCTACGACCTATCCCATCAATCAAGTACACATCACACCTTAAGTCAAGTACAAGCAACCCATACCCTACCCCTACCTCTCTCTTACACAAGCTACCTCAAAGTCAACCCTTACATCACTTCATCCATCACTCTACCCATCACCCATCCCATATCATCCCATCACTTCTCTCTCTTCCTCATTTCTCAAAAATCTCCCAAGCAACAAAACAAACCCAATGTCCAATCTCTCTCTCCCAATTTAAGTGTGGCCCACTTTTCCACTCTCTCATCTCCCATCTCAACCATCCATTCATCATCTACCTCCATCAAAATTGAAGGCAAGGAGATCGGGGTTCCATCGGACCAAGAAGATTGATCGGTGGGGTGTTTCTATAGGCCTAGATTTCATGTTTTTATGATGGGCCAAGTGAGGCCTACCGATTAATGGTATGGATCTCACTTTGGACCCTAGATGTGACCGATGGTCCATCTTAATTCTCATGATCATTCCATGATGGGGCTATTCTCCATAGACCCCATCATGATGTTTATTTTCCTTGCATGGATAGGTCATCTAGACCTTGCATTTCGATGGAGAGAGGATCTTCGCCATTGATTTTGATCAGTGGGCCCATATGTAATGGGACCCACTTGATGTATGTTGTAAATCATGGAAGGGAGGGCCCATAGTGTCGGGGTCCCTCCATCACTCGATCTCTCTCTTTCTCTCTCCCTTTACTCTTGATTTTAGCCCCTTGATGTATGCAATTCATCCTTGTCGTCCACCTCCGTGGGACCCACTTTATGGACGTGTTGGATTTACATCGTCCAAGTCATGTGGGCCCTACCTTAATGGAGATGGGAAAAACATAAATATCAGATTTATCAAGTGGGCTACATCCATGTGGGGCCCACCTTGATGGACATTCACACGTCCAGCGTCCAGAGAAATGTGAACTGACAGTGGGGTGTACTAACAGTAACGAAAAAAATATATATTTAAGCTTTTGGGGTGGGCTGCTCATGCAGGCCCCACATTGATGCATTGATCTAATCGACGCCGTCCATCCCATTCTCCTACTCATTTTAGGCATTGAGCCAAAAAATGAACCCAATTCAATTTTTTTGGGCGGGCCATAGCATAGAAAATATTGATTTTTACTGTTAAAATTGACTAGGACCCACCTTGAGCCAAAACATACCAAATGTTGGGCTTGTTTGGTTGGTCTTGAGCCATGAAATGCAATGGCTGGAGTGGATTCACCTGTTGCAGGCCCCACTTACGAAAAACTGCAGAATCACAAGTTTTTTTTTTTAAAATAATAATAAAAGCAGCAGACGCTGCTGCTGGACGTCCATAGGACACGTAGCAGCGTCCTGCTGTGTTGGATGTTAGAGGCAGGGACGTGGGTCCCATATGTGGGCCCCACTGTGATGTGTGTTGAACATCACACCGTGCATTTGGTGGGCCCCTTTTCGCTGTGAGCCCCACTCCATAGATCAGCCGTATGTGGTACTCAAGTGGCCCACATCACAGGGAACAGTGGAGGATTGAACGTCTGACATTGAAACCCTTTGGGTTTCACAGAAGTTTGGATCATTATAAAATTTGTTTTCCTCTTCAACAGGGTCTGCGTGACCTTACCAACAAATTGGGTGAAAAATAAACATTATGGTAAGGTCACCATAATGATTGTGACGCCCCGTCACTGTTGCACATGTGGGCGGGCACACGTGGGCGGACGCTGATGTGAGATAGGCCTAAGGGCCTGGGCGAGCTACTAGTGGTTGGCAGGCTACTGTGCTAGCAAGCTACTGTGTACGCAGTGGGGGTTGAACTTGTCCCACATCAGAAGAGTCGTGGGAAGTTGTGGTGGTTATATGTGGGGTTTGCACCTTAAGGATACAATGCGTTTTGGGGCAATCCCGAGAACAAAGCCGTGACCCCTTTGGGCAAAGCGGACAATATTGTGTCCTTGGGTGGGTCGTTTCATATGGTATCAGAGCTGGGATGGCTCTGCCTTCGGTGGGGGATATTGTGACACCCTGTCACTATTGAACATGTGGGTGGGCACACATGGGTGGACGCTGATGTGGGCTGGTCTAAGGGTCTGGGCGAGCTACCAGTAGTTGACAAGCTACTGTGCTGGCAGGCTACTGTGTACGCAATGGGGGTTGAACTTGTCCCACATCGGAAGAGTCGTAGGAAGTTGTAGTGGTTATATGTGGGGTTTGTACCTTAAGGATACAACGCGTTTTGGGGGCAACCCCGAGAACAAAGCCGTGAGCCCTCTAGGCAAAGCGGACAATATTGTGTCCTTGGGTGGGTCGTTTCATTGACTAGCCCACCACGTTGGGACGTCCAGGTCTGTTCGATTTTCTGAACAGACTGTTTTGTTTAAATTAATTAAAATACTTAATAATATCCAAAAATTCTGAAATTTTGTGAGGGTGTGGCCCACCTATGAAAATGTCACTCTATAAATTTTTAGAACCAACGGACATTTGATCTGGCCGTGGTGCGGCCGAGAGTTGCCAGCTATGCAGGGACACCTAGGATGGGGCGTCCAGCCTGCTTCGTGGGCCCACCTTGATGTGTTGTATATCCCACCACCCATCCACGTGGGGTCCTTAGGGGATTGATCATCCTCCATTTTTTTTGGTATTCAATTTGGGGCCCATTAGGTAGATTTTTAGGCCAGATATCGTGGGCCCATAGGGCTGCCTACACATGGGATATCCCTGCTTTAGGCTACTGCTAGGCTTGCATTCCAATGGCCTGGCCCACTTGATATATGTGTGGCATATCTTCTCTCATCTAGTGGGGCCTACAGTGATGTGTGTGGGCCATCAGGGATTAAATATACTAAGAAATACTTCTATTGTTGGACTCCAACCAACCAAGAAATTTGGGTGGGCTGAAATTTGGCATTGAGCCCAATAGTTGTTGCCTATAAATGTTCTTTTGGGGCAATATGGCCCACTAGATTTGAGAAGGATTTAAGTCAGTTATCTTACCATCTTAATTTTGTATATTTGGGCTTAATCAGTGCATTCTTTTGGGTTACCTTTAGTGATCACATAAGGACCCCGTCTTAGATAAGATTTTTGGGGCATCCCATGGGCCCAAAGTTGGTTAGGACGTCTCAGCTTGGCCTAGCCATATATTGGGCCAACTTCCACCATTTTGATGGACTTGTGGGCTGAGATAAGGATAGTATTGGGCTCTTGGTTGTCCACTTAAATTGCTAGTTATTGGGCTGATGTAGTGAGGCCCATTTCATCGAGACTTAAACTTATTTTTTGGGCCGTATATTGTGCAGGCGGACTGCCCACCAAGTCCAACTTAATGCATGGATTCTACGACCTTTGGAAATTGAGCCTTGGGCCTTAATTTCCCTCTTGGGGCCCATATTGTTAAAGGTGGTATTATATCCTTTTCTCATGGCCTATTATGAGGGATATATGTATGTGGTTACCTGTGTTCTTATCTTGAATGTAGGACCTTGGGCCTTGGGCCTTGTATCCATATAGTTCGTGGTTGAGATGCCTCTTGGGGAATGGTGGTTAAATGTCCCCATTATGGACCCCTCTAGGCCCGTTTGTATCTAAATGTGATTAGATGCTCATCTTAAACTCTTGCTAGACTCACTTCTGTGTTACTTAGACACGTAGTTTGTATGCTTAGTCTCGTGGGTTACCCCAGGTAAATGGGCCCCCACTAGAGGTGAGATTCCTTATGCATATTATCTAAATACCTAGTCTTGATCTCTTCTTGGATAGGAGTGTACTACTTTGTATATCACCGCATAATGCGTCTAGACCCATTTTCATGGCCCATGTGCATCATTGTATGCTTGGATGACACTGTGTGTGTGGTTATGATTGTGCCATTGGGCATTGCATGTTGCCTTCCCAAGGGACGTAGTATTCCCTCTTGAGCACGTTGGATGCTTGGAATTGATGCATAGTTGATTGTGTGTTTCATACATCTGGCATTGCATAACATATGAGCATTATCGCCCTTGCTTCATCAGGGTTGTAGCCTCCACAGATACATCGTGGATGGCCATGTTTGGACACCGAAAATGTTACTTGAGCATACCAGGTGCATAGGATGCCCATGGGTGAAATTCCAAAAACTTCCATGGTACTAAAGATATGCTCCAACGCCGTGACCGAGTAGAATATATGAGCGCATGAGGACCTTATACCATTAGGCCGCGACTCTCACTGTCGTGTAATCGGTTGGATAGGGGTGTGGCCTTACTCGCCTGATGTAAGGAGGCATTGCTAGGCTGAGTCTGACCAGCTCGTGAATGTGTCCGCTACCTTCAGGCCTTGCTGGTGATTGGTTGTCCGCAGGCAGGGTAGTGAGGTCTCTTACGCTCATTTGATTGTGCGGGGTCTGTAGAGCGGCAATCATCTAGCAGTGTAATAGACCCCGGTGATTTCCTTATAATGAAAATGTATTTGATATGTGGATTGGATATGAGCACTGACAGTACTTCACATTGCATTTGCATCGGCTGTGTAAGCCTCATATTGCATCGCCTTGGCATGGCGCCCAGTCCTCATTGCATTACAGTACTCATTGCACTATATAGCCTTGGTATGGCTTCCTACATTATCATACTGCCTTGATATAGCTTCTTGCATTCATGATAGCCTTGGTGTGGCTAGTGGTATTGGTATTGATCATGACTTCCTTCTGCATTCTCTATCTTCTTCTGAGCACAATTGTCACACACTTTCACCACCCTCTAAGCTTTCTATAAGCTTATGTACGATTGATGCGTACAGGAGATCCTAAGTTGGTGTCTTAGTAGCGGAGCTTGGATAGGTGTGCGAGCCGAGGACCCATTGTTGCAGATCCTCTCCTTTTTTTCTTCTGTTATCTTTTGTATGTCCTTTTGGAACTTATGGAAACTTGTAAAAGTTCAAATTCTTAGTGGATTTTGTGATGTGTGCCCTTTGTTATTCTCATATTTACTTGCTATGATCTTGGGTATGCTCGTATTGGAAATGATTAGATTGTTATGGAAATCCTCCTTGTAAGATCCCATGATCGGAACCTGCCTCAGGAGCCGAGAATGAGGTACTACGGAGGTTGTTGCGGCCAGAACCAGACATCGGGTTCCTTGTGAATCCGGTTATTGAGTTTGGGGCGTGACACTGATGTATGTATTGTATCCACTCCTTCCAATAGTGTGGACCCTCCACCATGAGGTATGTACTTTATCTATGCCGTCCTTCCCTATGAGACCCACCATGATGCATGTGTTGCACCTAAATCGTCCAACCATTTGGCAAGCTCGTCTTAGGGCTTGAGGCTAAAAAAAATAACACAGATCTAGGATCAGGTGGACCACATTATAGGAAACAGTGGGTTTGAACGTCCACCATTAAGACCCTTAGGCTACATGGTTTGGACCAATATGATATTTGTTTTTCCTCTAGATCTAGGCCTTTTGTGACCTTATGAATAGGCTGGATGGGAAATAAACCCTATGATGGGGCCCACTAGAATTTAAGCATGGAAATCATTATCTCCACTGCTATCTATGATATAGTCCAGTTGATCTTTTGATATAATTAATTTCTTTTATATACATTTGATTTTTAAAGTAGATGAGTTGGGTTCGGCCCATTCGTCTTGGCCCATTCAACTCATCCCATTTGATTCGGCCCAGTGTGATGTACTTGGGGCCCATTTGATTAGGCCCGATGTGATGTATGAGGCCTGTTGTTGAGGCCCACCTGGATATACGTGAGGCCCATGTGATGTGGCCCATTTGATGTAATTGGGGCCCATGGGTCGAGGCCCAATGGGATGTATGTAAGGCCCCTTGCAATGTGTGATTCCACCTTAGTTATGTGATGATGTTTATGGCAGGCTGTGCCTTGGGAGTAATGATGGTTTGACGTCCACATTGTAAGAATAATGTTGGTTAAATGTCCGCATTGTAACTCTCCCTAGGGCCCATTGATAGGCCCATACTTGCATTGTGTAGGCCGTCTAGGCCCATCTTCGTTATGAATAGAGTCCATTACCATATAACATGTTTTCATGATTCATGCTCATACGCATCATATGTATGCTTGATATGAGGAGTGACTGATCATAGCATATGCCTTCGGGCAGATTATTTATGGGCTCCCTGATAGGCGAAGTTACCCTACATGAGCGCGCGGTACGCGCAGGATTGCTGCATGATTGGTAGTATGATTCATGCACTTCGCATTTGTATGAGATAATTACTGTCACCCTACCGACATCAGGGCTGTGACCTCCACAGGCACATCATGGATGACAGGATCAGACACTGGAAATATTGTTACTAAGCATCAGGGCGCCATAGATGTCCCTGGGTGAAAATTCCTAAACCCGATGGTACCAGAAGATGACTTTAACGTCGAGACCGAGTGGATACATGAGCGCACAAGGGCCGAATACCAGAAGTTTGCATATCTCACTGTGTCATGGTCGGTTAGAAAGGGGTGTGGCCTTACTCATCCAAAGGTAGGGGGCAATACTAGGCTGAGTATGACTAGCTCGTGAATGAGTCCGCTATTGACGTGCCAGATAGGTATTGACAGACTATTGGCCAAACAGATAGTGAGGTTTCTTACGCTCACTTGGACTGCGCAACTGGGAAAGGGGCAGTGCCATTTGAAGGGCACTAAACCCTAGTGATTATCCAAACTGAGAACCGTACTGATATTTGATGCTCTAGTGAGGAGCTGCATTGATATGTGGATGAGGATTGACATGCATGAGTTGCATTTCACATCGCATGGCCTGAATATGGCCAATAACATTCATGTTTTGCACCGTATAGCCTTGGTATGGCTGATTGCATTCATGTACTCATCAACATGATTCCGCATTACTTTGACATTGCACTCTGAGCACGTTCATACTACGCACACACTTACACCACCCTCTAAGCTTTCTATAAGCTTATGCATGATTGATGCATGCAGGTGATGCTAGGACGCAGCCGTAGCTTCGCCGCAGTGGGAGTGTGCAGTCAAGCTTCAGGAGTTTCTGTTATCATTATCTTGTATTTTCCTTCATGCGCATTGTACTTCAAAGTTTTTGATCATAGTGGATTTTGTGATGGTGTTCTTGTGGTTATTATTCGTGGGTTATACTTATGGTTATGCTCATTACGAATCAAAATCATGTTTGAAATCCTCCTTGTAGAATCCCAGGATCGGAACCTAGTGTATGTGTACCGGGAGCCGAGAATGGGGTACGGAGGCTGTCGACGCCGGATTCGGCGTTTAGGAATTTTGTGAGCCCGGTTTTTGAGTTTGGGGCGTGACATTCAGGAAGTTGTCGACCATAGTGATCTACTACACCCATCTGACATGACCGATTTAAATGTGGAGGAGGAACCATTTTCAGCTAACCCTTCCAACCTTTGGGAGGTATGTTTAGACCACTCCCCTGAATTGAATGATGATATGATTCGAGAGATGAGCGAGTTGCTCGATATGAATCTGGAATTTGAAACCGCCCGGAGTTGTCAACCCTTGACAATATAATGCTTTTACTAAGAAGTACCTATGAACAAAGTCTTCACATCAATTCTTCGCCTGTTGATCTTAAATTTACCTATGAAAGGCAAGACAAGATACATCCAATGACGATTTATTTTCACCATGATGAAGAACAAGAGATTATGCTTTTATTTACTTCCAGAGATGATAAAATCCTTGGGCAGATCATCACAAACTTCAATGTGGAAAATGAGTCACCCTCATCTGAATTTCCCAACTCTTTGGACGATTGCTTGACACACTTTGCAGATTCAAATGATCCGAAAAAAATAAATAGTGGATGCCCCGCAAGATAATACCTCGGTAGGTGTCACGAACCTAGAAAACCCTTATTCTAAAACCCCTCATTCCTCAGATCCTAAATGTTTACCATTAAAGGAGGAGGAGTTGAAAATTGAACTGGAGTGTAAAACTTCAGAATGTGGCGAGACTACATCGATTTCTGAGAGTTTTTCTGAATCTTATTTACATGTAGTCTCTGATTCACCATGTTATGCTAACATTGAAACTTTTTCTATCACAGGTAAATCGTATATACTTTGGACACCTCAGGAGATTTAAAAGAAACCTTATGCTGATGTCCATAAATTTCTCTGGAAATTCATGCTCTAGGGAATCCAAGCCTATTGCGAAAAATGGCTTTTGGATGATCTTATTGAGAAACCTACTGTCACGCCTCGAACTTGAAAACCGGGCTCACAAAATTCCTGATCGCCGAATCCGGCGCCGGCAGCCTCCGTAGTACCCCATTCTCAACTCCCGGCACCCATATACTAGGTTCTGATCCTGGGATGCTACAAGGAGGATTTCAAATAATCAATTTGATTCGTAATGAGCATAACCAAGCATAACCCACGAACAATAACCACAAGAACACCATCACAAAATCCACTATGATAAAAAACTTTTGAGTAGAAGGCGTATGAAAGGGGAAATACAATATACTTAAAGTAACAAAACTCCAAAAGCTTGGCTGCACACTCCAACTACGGCGAGTGTAAGGCTGCGTCCTGGCGTCACCTGCACGCATCAATCGTACATAAGCTTATGGAAAGCTTAGAGGGTGGTGTAAGTGTGTGCGCAATATGAGCGTGCTCAGAATGCAAGGTCAGAGTAATGCGGAAACATGCTGATGAGTACATGAATGCAATCAGCCGTACCAAGGCTATGCGGTGCAAGATATGAATGCTATTGGCCATGTCAAGACCATGCGATGCGAGATGCATCTCAAGCATGCCAAATCCACATACAGCTCATCAATATCAGTACATTTCTCATTCTGGATAATCACTGGGGTTTAGTACACTTCAAATGGCACTGTCGCTCTCCCAGCCGCACAGTCTAAGTGAGCGTAAGAAACCTCACTATCCACCTGGCCAATAGTCTGTTAATACCTATCCAGCACGTCAATAGCGGATCCATTCACGAGCTGGTCAAACTCAGCCTAGTATTGCCCCCTACCCTCGGGCGAGTAAGGCCACACCCCTTTCCAACCGACCACGACACAGTGGGAGACGCAGCCTCCTGGTATTCGGCCCTCATGTGCTCATATATTCACTTGGTCTCGACATTGGAGTCATCCTCTAGTACCATCGGGTTTAGGGATTTTCACCCAGGGACATCTATGGCGCCCGTATGGTAGAACCAAACATTTTTGGTATCCAATCCAGCCACCCACGGTGTGTCTGTGGAGGCTATGGCCCTGATGTCGCTAGGGCATACAGTAACTACAATCACACAATGCAAGTGCATGCGTCACACTACCAGTCATGCAACAGTCCTGCGCATATCATGTACTCATGTAGGGCAACTCCGCCTATCAGGGAGCCCGTAAACAGTCTGTCCGAAGGCATATGCTATGATCAGACACTCCTCATCTCAAGCATACATATGATGCGTATGATCATGAATCATGGGGCGACACTATACTTACGATATGATAATGGGCTCTGCTCAAAACGAAGATGGGCCCAAACGGTCTACAGAATACAAATATGGGCCTATCAGTGGGCCTTAGGGAGAGTGACAATGCGGACATTTAACCAACGTCATCTTTACAATGTGGGCATCTAACCATCATTGTTCCCAAGGCATTTTCCACTATAAACATCGTTATATACACCATGGAGTATTACACATTGCAATGGACATAATCGTACCCCATTAGACCTTAAGTAAATTAATTGGGCCGTATCATATGGGCCGTATATTTACTAAGTGGGCTATATCAATGTGCCTTACGTACATTGCAATGGGCCATAACTCATGGGCCTTGCATTCATCATAAAGGGCCTTATAACAAGGGCCTTATACAAATCTAAGTGGGCCTCAACAATGAGCCACCACTACATCAAGATAGGCCTCAACAACGGGCCTTATACACATCAAGGTGGGCCTTAACAATGGGCCACCAAAAATGTTTATTTTCCATTCAAACTATTCATAAGGTCGCATGGGTTTAAGGCCTACTGTGATGTTTATTTGCCATTCAAACTGTTCGTAAGAACAAGTGGGCCAGGGCCCACCATAATATTTATTTTCCATCCAAACCATTCGTAAGGTCACGTGGGCCAGGGAGGCCCATGGTATTGTTTATTTGTCACCCATCCTATTCATAAGGTCACGCGAACCAGGGAGAGGGTGGGGACCGACCGTAATGTCTATTTGCCATTCAACCTGTTGATTGGCTCACACGGTCAGGGGCCCACTGGGATGTGGTTCACAAATCCAGCCCACCCATTATATGTGTCCCACCTGGCTGAGGGTCCAGACCAAGTTTCAGCCACATCCAAACTTCAGGTAGGCCCGACCAAGTGATTTTCTATGTTTTAGGCATGTCTTCACATGGTTTTAGATGTTATGGCCCACCTGAGATCTGTATACGGCTGATTATTGGGGACACCCCATAGACAAGGGGGACCCATCAAATGCATGGTTTGGATGTCCATGAACATCATGGTGGGGTCCACGGCTAGGACCCATGCGTCCCTGCTCGTCCGCCCAATGCACGCAGGAGCTGCCTGCACCTCTGGTAGCAGCAGCGTCTGCTGCATCTCTTTGTTTTTTTTTTTTTTTTGAAATTTAGTTTTTCTGTGGAATTTCGTAGGTGGGGCCCACATCGGAAGAATCCATCCCGTCCACTTGCTCCCATGGCTCGAGACAAGTCAAATGAGCCCAATATCCAACCTATTTCGACATAAAAATAATTAAAGTGGATTTTAAACGGTGAAAATCCCTGTTTTTAAAGGAATGGCCCGCCTGTTAATCGGATTGGCTTCATTCTTGGGCTCAACGCCTAAAATGAGTTAAGGAGTGGAATGGACGGCTTGGATTAAGAACATACATCAAGGTGGGGCCTACACAAGTGACCCGCCAATTTTTTTTTTTTTTTTTTTAAATTCAAACTGATATTTCTGTTTTCCCTTCACTGACGTCCAGCGTCCCAGACGCTGGACGGTTTTAGATATAACACATATTAAGGTTGGCCCCACGTGGACGTGGCCCACCCATAAAAATCTAAAATTTGTGCTTTCCCATCACCATCAGGTGGAACCCATATGGCTTGGATGGCCATAGGGTCCACTTTATGGATGGTTTAGATTCCACATGCACATCATGTGGACCACAAAATAATGAAAGGAAGGGGAGAGAGAGAGAGAGAGAAAGGAACACACGTGCATGGAGGGCTCTGCCACTATGAGACCTCCCATCCATATCTTCAATCATACATCAAACGGGTCCCACTACATGTGGGCCCACTGATCAAAATCAATGGTGGAGGTCCTTTCTCCACCACAATGAAAGGTCTAGATGACCTTAGTTATGAAAGAAAAATAAACATCATGGTGGGGTCCATGGAGAATGGCCCCATCATGGAATGATCTTGAAATCAAGGTGGGCCATTGGCCACACTTAGGGTCCAAAATGAGATCCATACCATCAATCGGTAGGCCTCACTTGGCCCATCATCAAAACAAGAAATCTACACCTATAGAAGCACCCACCATCCGATCTTCTTGGTCTGTTGGAAAGCCGACCTCCTTGTGCTTCACTTTGATGGTGGGAGATGAAGATTCAAGGGCTAGGATGGAAGATTTTGGGATGAAAAGTGGGCCACACTACTCACTTCTCTTTTTCTCTCCTTGGAAAAAAATGTGGACGTGTGAGGCTTATGGGTTGCTTGGAATTTGAATTTTGTGAAAGAGAGAGAGATGTGGTGGTTGAGAGAAGTGATGGGTGATGGATGTGAAGTGTACTTGACATGTGTAAGAGAGAGGGTGAGAAAGAGTTGACTTGTGATCTTGTTTGACTTGTGGAGAAAGAAAGCATGGGTTGCTTTGTACTTGACATAAAGTGATTGATTTGATTGATTTGACATGTCGCAGAGATCTCTTGAAGTCCGCAACGCGCGGCGTTTCTCTTGAACTGAACGCAGGCCGACATGTTCTAGCCTGGGTATCGGGTCGGTTTGTGAGTCACGGCGTTAGAACCGCGACGACGGCGCGGTGACCAAGGTACAAGTTTCAGTTCGAGCCAGCTTTGGTATGCAGGTCTAGGCTTAGGATCACGTGCAATTTGTCGGATACAGATCGAGGATTACCGGAATTCGACCGGTAGGACAGCGGAAACCGACTGAATGGTACTGTCAAGGATACGGGTCTTACACCTACTGAGAAATTTATCAAGATATTGGCCGGATGAGGAACCTTGAGGAATGTCTAAGTAGCTTTTCCCCCTTGCTTTCCTAGTTTAGGATTAGTTTATTACTTTCATAGGACTAGGGTAGTTTGCTTCTGCAATTTAGGATAGTTTCCTTATACTTTGTTGAGTTTTGTTTTGTGCTAACATATCTTCACACTAAGATTATTGGAAACGCCTCAGAATTCCTTCTTCAGGTATTACCTTTCCATCACTTTCCTTTTCTTTTCATTCTCTTTTGCATTGCATGCTTATTCTTTTACATTGAGGACAATGTAAATTTTTTGGCTGGGAATGGGGGATTAGGTAACCTAATCAGTGTTTTCTTAGTTTTGAGCAAATTTTTAAAAAATTTTCAATGTTTCAAGTTGAAATCTGTCTGAGAAGCGATGAATTGTGTACTTAAGAATGCCTTGAGTATGATAAGATAGAGATTGAATCTTGAATTGCTGGAGTATAATCATCTAAGTAACTTATCACCTAAGTTCTTGCGCTCAATTGATTAAGAGGTAGTTTGAGTATCATGTTAAATCCCAAGACACATTCAATATTGCCTTCTGAAAGATGTAGTAGAATTTCTAATTATTAGTATGTGAATCATTAATAGATGGAGAGAATCAAGTCTGGAGAATTTTATCCACCTTAAAAGAATAAAAGAGCCAGTTAAAAAATAGGAGATCGACAAAGAGGTCATGAAAAAGAATGAAAAGGATGAAAAGATTGGAAAAGAATGCAAAAATAAAAAAAGAATTAATAAAAACTGACCGTCGATAAAAAAAATTAAAAACTGGAAAAAGAAGGAGAAGGGGATAAGTTCGGAATCAGTACTTGAGTTTCAAACTGATCTTGAAGTGATGAACATAGCTAACATGATGAATCGATAGTATTCGTATGGGAAGTAAATTGACTTTCACTGAGCACATTGAAAAACTTGATATATAAATTATGCTTCAATTTAAGGGACAAAAATTATTTGATTGGTCGCTTATGTGATTGGATTCTAGGTTTTTAAAATCTCACTTTCATATCTTAATTCTACCCATTCATCCTTGAGTGCACAAAAGATTGTTTTCTAAATAAGATTTTTGACATCAAGCATTGAGATTTATTTTTTGCATACTTTGCTCGTGACTAGCAAAATGTTGGTTGGGAATTGTGTTGAGGGTCAAATATAGCATATTGGACCCCATTTATGTCTTGGTTTTATCAATATGATACTGTTTAATGTCCCATTTTACTCATGTTCGTGTTGCAAGGTGAATTTAAGAGCTTGGATTGGAAAAGGTGCTAAAAACATGGATTTGACGCTCAAAGATCACTAAGGCAAAGAATGGATCTTAGGAGGCAAAGATTGAAGATTTCAAGGTCTTAAGACTTATGGAAACCAAGTGGAGAAGGAACGAAACCGAAAGAATAAATGCAGAATACACATTGATTGTATCATCGAACACCGCTCGATGATATCGAGGACACATTCGATGACATCGAACATAGGTCGATGACATCGAATTTATGAAGGAAAATCGAGTTGGTCGTTGGACAAATTGAAGACGTTTTTTGATGACTTGAGAACTTGTTCGATGACTCGAAGATTTGCTTGATGACATCGAAGGCCTGCTCGATGACATCGAATTTTCTTGAGAATTTCGGTAAAACTCGCTGGACATATTGGGCACAATTTTCGATTACTCGACGCACTCCTTGATGACATTGAAGATCCGCTCGATGACATCGAAGGTCTCTTCGAAGACATCGAATTTATTGAAGAAATTGGAATAACTCTCTGGACTGTTTTAGACACATTATTGATTCCTCAAACATTGCTCGATGACATCAAAGGCCTATTCGATGACATCGAAGGTAGGATCGATCACATAGAAGGTTGCGGAGTCCGGATGAAGCTAAAAAAGTGCAAAAAAAGCACATACAAAGGACACCTTCGATGACATCGAAGGTTGTTCGATGTCATCGAACGGATTGTGCGAAGTTACGTAGAGTTAAATGGAGTGCGTAAATTTGAGGCAATTTCTGGATTTTTTCAAGGAGGTACGAAAGGAGGTGTTGCATAACTATAAATAGGAGTCCCCAGGGCATCCCTGGGCGTAATGTAAGGTTGGAGGAGCGGAGCAAAAGCGGGGAGAACCGTCGCCAAGCGTTCTTCTTCTTTTTTCCTTAGTTTTTCATGTTTTCTTCTAGGGTTTTAGTTCCAATCATGTCTATAGTTGGCTAAACCTCTTACATAGGGCTAAGAGGTGAAGCTTGTAGCGTGATGTGATGTTTTCTATTACTTTAATTCATGTTTATGCTGAACTTTATTTGGTTCTAGTTTGATTCTTAAGGAATACTTTCAGTTTTTAATCGTTTATTGTGACTCAAATTACAATAGAACAACGATAGCTTTGAGTATGTTCTTTTCATGTATTAAGATTGTGAAATTAGGAAATCCTATTATTCGCCATCATCCCATGGGGATGGTTGGTTGACGGAATCCATTCTAATCTTCATGATTCTCTTATGTTTGGTTATGAGATTGGTATATCTTATTGTGAGCCATTGTCTCCTGGGCATGGTTTTGTGATGGAATCTCTTCCAGTTCTCACACCTCTCATCCATTAGGAATTAGGTTAAAGGAAGTTCAAATTTGGTTTTACTGAGATATCTTTCAATTGGATAAGATGGGACTCTGATTCCAGTTGTGTCCATGAATCAAGCATAGATCTCCGTGATCTCTACAGGCGGATCCTTGGAAACCCTAGTTCTCACCTTTGAATTTACAAGTTTTAGTTAAATACTTCACAATTACCTCCTATATTTTTCTGATTTAGGTTTAGATCTTTTCCTAATCCTGATTCTAATTACCCTCTGAATACACATGAGATTAGTCCCTGTGGATTCGACTTGGTCTCACCGAGATTATTACTATATCGCGACCCTACACTTGGGGTTGTGAGCAACAATTCAGCTAAGGACAAGAAGCAAAAGGAAGAGGGGGAGCCTTTCGCCGTTAGCACCCAAAGAAAAAAGGAGGATGACCAAACCAGAGGCCAGCATAGTAGCCATTGACCGGAAAGCTGCTTCTGCTCCTACCATCCCTTGAACACTACGGTGGAGCAAGTGCTCATGAAGTAAATAATAAAAGAATCCTGAAATGACCAAGCAAAATGAAGGCCAACGCTGAGAAAAGAAATAAGAGGAAATATTGTCATTTTCATCGAGATCATGGTCATAATATGGTGGGGTATTTTGACTTGAAAGTAGAGATCGAATCCCTCATCCGGAAGGGACATCTGTGAGAGCTCGTCAATAAAGAAAGGGATAACTTACCAACCAGGTAAGCAGAGCGACATGATGACTAGAATAATAATGAAGTGACTGGTGAGATACACACCATATTTGGAGGACCAGCCGGTAGTGGAAACTCAAACCTAGAATGCCAAGCATATGCTCAGAGCGTGAGAAACAGGGAGAAGGAACATCACGTCTATCTTACTGGCAGGACTACAAAGGAACAAAGTCTGAGCTCATGTAGCCTGACCTTCACAAAAGAAGACACCCGATGGCTCCACCACCCGCACGATGACACGCTGGTGGTCAACATGACTGTGGCCAACCACAAGGTACATCGGATATTGGTCGACATTGGCAGCTCGACTAACATTCTGTTCATCGCCACATTCGACAAGATGGGGGTCGGGAGATCCAGATTACGACTTTTCTAGACTCCCCTGCTAGGGTTCGTAGGGGAGATTGTGACCTCTGAAGGAAGTATTCTACTACCTGTAACTACCGGCGAAGGTGTTAACCAAACCACACCATGATCGACTTCCTCGTAGTAGATTGTCCATTAGTCTACAACATGATCTTGTGCAGATCGTCTCTAAACACCATGAGGGTTGTAGTATCTACTTATCACCTCGCAATGAAATTCATGACCAAGCAAGGTGTTGGCCAAGTCAGGGGCGATCAATATGAGGCTCAACAATGCTACTCGACAACGCTACGAGCAAAAGTGTAGCAACATCAGACAATGCACATCACCTCCCTAGATCCACGGGAGGATTCTAATGAGAGGGGATCGCCGATAGAAGACCTTGTGGCGATACCACTCTCTGAGAGCAACCCGACCTACACAGTTCAGGTCAAATCGTCACTTGAACCAAGATGCCGGGCGTAGATCGTCGACATGTTGAGGCAACACTCTAACGTCTTCACTTGGTCCCACTAAGACATGATTGGCATTGACTCGGAGGTGATGGTCCATCGACTGAACGCCAACCTCGACAACAAGCCAGTAAGACAAAAGTGATGCCCGTTCAGCCCTGAAACGTATGCGGCCATTGGTGAATAGATCGACAAACTCCTCAAGGCTGGCTTCGTCAAGGAGATCTATTATGCTTACTGGTTGGTGAATGTTGTATTAGTGAAAAAGGCCAACAGGAAATGGTGAGTGTGTGTTAACTATATCGACTTAAACAAGGCATGCTCTGTAACGCCCTGAAAATCGGGGGTCGAGCATAAACTCAACTCCCGAGTTCCAGAACATCACTTATGCAACAAAAAGAATGATGATTGAATGTTGACTGTATTCGTGCATTGAACATGAGTGAGATTAAGCCAAAACAGCATATCATACTCCAGAGACAGTTAAATTTGCAAGCGGAAGACTGTGATAGATAGATAAAATATATAACTTATGATGAGTCTCCGGAGTGTGATAACATTACCAGGTTAAATAAATACAAGTACAGTTCTAAAATGTACCAAATGTGAGGAAGTGTAATGCCTCCTATCCCATGTACCATAGCCCCGTCAATACAATATCAGGTCTTCATTGACCTGCCAGAGAGATACAGATAGGAGAATTCCTCCTATCATCACAGAAGTAGTCCGGCTCTGCTTCACAAGCATCGCCATCACCTGAAACTCAACAAATCTGGTGGGTGTTCGGAACACCGTCCCGTAACGTGGGAGTGAGTGATCAACTCAGTGGAACAATAAGGCATAGGTTAACATGTTATCAATTCAATCAAGCAGTAATGATAAAGCAGTACAAATCAAACAATTCTAACTACTCTTATTAAATGCAAGAATGAAATGACATGATGCTGTATGCCCTTGCCAAACCACCCTCAAGCGACATCATCTTACGTTCGCGAATGCTTACTCCCTCAGTGCGCCACATCTACAAAGCACATGCGGTGCGATGATGCTCATGATTACCAAGTTTTTATTAGTCCATTTCAAACAGCAGTATTGGGAAACTAAGGTACCTCCCTTGTATCATTCCCAAACATGATCCATTCTAGGGTCGTCAATCCTAGATAATCTCATACGATGTTATGGTTTGAGAAACGTAGTGAAGGCATCGCAAAGGGCTCATCACCCGTCAGCGCGGATACAGATCTCACCGTATGCGGCTCAATTGCTGGCCGTCAGCTCGAGTACAGGTCTCACCGTACTCGGCTCAATCACTAGCCGTCAGCTCGAGTACAGGTCTCACCGTACTCGGCTCAACTCACACTCTGGTTACTGTGAAAGACTCGTGGCCAATCACAGACCCTTGGAGTGTACTCGATGATACCACGGAGGACTCGTCGCCCGTCAGCACGAGCACAGATCTCACCGTACTCGGCTCTCGCCGAGGTATCGACAGCTCGAATACAGTGTCCTATACCACCATATTCGGCTCACGAGTTGATTGCGCAATGGTCACTACGGGGAGGCACATGGCCCCAGCGTAGGCCGACAGCTCGACCACGGTGTCCCATACCACCATGTCCGGCTCATGCGACTTAGCGGATCTAGGTACCATGGTTAAACGGGGATCGCCACTGGTAAGTTTGGTACCCTAGGTTCAAGCAGTAGCGTCCAAACAGGGTGAACATGCACAAGGCAGATCGGGTTACTTGACGAGCTCGACTAGCACGATCGCCCGTTGAGCTGCACGACATGAAGTGCATAAACAACTTCGTGTGGCCTAGCCACTGCCGACAGGCAACGCACGACTCGAGTTCGTCGAACACATCCCACGTGGCAAATGAATCTCAGCCACGAGTTCAATCTCGTTACCGATTGCCTGGACTATAATCATAGCCCCAAACACAATCAATTACAGAGATATAAAGCAGTAATGGATCAGGATTCAAATCATACAATCAGTCTGGTATTATCCGTTTAGGGCTGCCAGGGCTGTTGCACGCACTCGTTGCTCCGCTCCCCCATCACCCATGACGGATCATACAACATAAATATAAATTTAAACATATGCATCACATAGTTAAAATCATAAAGCAGTTGAGCATGTTATGAATCACAACACAAGCATGAGTTTGTACATGTTCAATTCCTAATCACACAACTATCAAAGGAGATCATACACATAGTTTATAGAGGTTGAGAATCATGTCTCAACACCCTTATATATTACAATTTGCCAACTACTACACATTCAGACATTTCAAGAAACACTTAAACAAACATACATCAACATACATGACATATGTCGATCACATAGGCATTAGGCCAAATCCTTTCGCTAGGGAGTTGCCCCAAACATAACACGCGTACACCCACGACGGATAGTCATGGCAAGCAGGAATCCAAGTTCCATATCCATTCAGTCATTTCCACAAACACTTGGGCCACACATTTTAGCATATATAGTGTATACTGGCCGTGGCGTGATTTAGGGCAAATCCTTTCGTCAAAGGGATATCGCCATTACAACAATCATATATCCATGACAATTAGTCATGGCGAGCACGAATGAGAATGCTATACTCATTCAGCCATTTTCACAAACACTTAGAATACACTATTCCAACATACCTAGTGTATGTTAGCAAACATGTATTAGGGCTATTCTTTCGCTAAGCGGTTATTTTATCCGCGTATACCATATTCATACAACAATTAATCATGACAATTATATTTCCAAAATCCGCACGTATGCGGTATTTCTAAAATACGCAATTTCAACATACATGACATTTACACATGAACATGTATTTTTGCGATTCTTTTCGCCAAACTAACATTTTATCCACACATGATATAATCAAACATTAAATAAACATGTCAAACATTTTCCCAAGAAAAATACGTATACGGTATTTATACGTATATCTAGAGTATGTGAAAATCCATATTCTTTATCGCTAATCGAAACAGGAAACGGAAAGCACTTTGTACATGTGCATTTGCATACAGATCATGAATCTATCATTATCTGACATTGAAAGCGTTGAAAAACGTAACTTATACGCTTAAAGTCCTCACCTTTGGTCGTAGAATCGTAACGGAGACGATAGGTTTGCTAAGCTTCCGTATTCGGCAGTTTGGCAACCTAAAGAACGAAATAGGTTAGCTATTTCACAACCTACAACAGTCTAAACCCCAAAACAGGTTAGGGTTAGGGTTTCTTACCTAGAAACGGGGCTGGAATCGCCGGAAAAGCGATGAGAACGAGATGGTGCAGCCCGTGTGGTGGCAGGGAACGACGGCAGGGAGTTTCTCCCACTTCTCCCTCACTTTCTCTCTCTTTTCCCTCTCTCAAATCCAAATTCGTATGGCTGGAATGGGAGAGGGTTTAAGGTCCTTATATAGCCTCAAAACTCACCGAAATAGACTCCTGTTCAAAGGTTACTGCTAATATAGGTATTTCGTCACTTTTCCAGCTCAAAAGAGAGGTTCTGGTGGCCCTCCTTGAGCCAAACGTCAGACTTAAGCTCACCACACATGGATCTATGAGGGATTACGTTTTCGACTCGATCGGATTCCCAGATCGCACGTGGCGGGCCACTTTCAGTTCAACGGTCAGTGGGCCACGATCCGAAATTCCAAGTACATGTAAATGTTCCTGAAATTTTTCTTAATCCGAGGGTGTAATTTGGTCTGATTCTGACGGTCTGGTTGCTTAATACTGATGCACAAGCGAATGGTGCCAGATCACTATTCCAGATATTTATTTTGGAAAGGGAATAGTGTTTTTCACACTCCCTCGCTCTGGATCGAAATAAATGACCGTGGGACATCGGTCGGAGATGATTTTTGAGATGATTGTCAAGCCCAGTGGGGCGGTCCTGGTTCCTTAGCTTCGTGTTAATCGGACTCCCGATGTGCGATCTAGACCTCATACGAAGTTTCGTTTCAGTCCCGAGAGCAGACGGGTAATGAGTTCGGTTCTAAACTTTAGGGTAACCTAGAGTCACATGTTTTACAAGTTTTGGGTCTTGCAGATCGTATTTAAAGCGATCCCAACGGATTTCATGGCTAATCGAGTTTTGCACTTAGTTAACTTTGTTAAATTTCTAAAGGATTTAATCCTAATTGTTTTCTGGTTGAGATGGTACTTAGGCCTTTGTAGTTTGTATATAAAGTGATCCAAGTTTTACTACTTAGCTAGTTTAAGATAGTGTCTAGGGCAAAAGTGCTTTGAAAAATTGAAAGCACAAGGTAGTAAAGGGGTGGGATTTGTGAAGGAAATGGGTTCAGGAGCGATTTTAGACTGTGGGATTTAGTTTTGACAAGTTGATAAGGTCTTAGGATCGACCCATTGCCCTAGAACGTCTAATCCCAGGTTGGCAAAAATCCGGGATGTTACAATGCTCGAAAGACATGTTTGCCCTCAAAGGACACTGCCGGGCACGAGCTCCTTACCTTTATAGATGCATATTCAGGATACAATCAAATTGCAATGCATAAACACAACAAATAGAAGACAACCTTCATCACTAATAAATGACTCTATTGCTACAAAGTCATGCGTTTTGGACTGAAGAACACCGGGGCAGCCTACCAATGCCTCGTCAATTAGATGTTCACTAAACAGATCAGTAGCACAATGGAATTCTACGCGACGACATGCTTGTTAAAAGTACTAAAGCAATAGATCACGTAGTAGACCTAGAGTAAATGTTCGCAATCCTGAGAAAGTACCAAATGAAATTGAACCCAAAGAAGTGCACTTTTGGTGTTAGCTCGAGTAAATTCCTTGGCTTCCTAGTCAATCAGAGAGGAATAAAGGCGAACCTCGACAAGAATTGAGCCCTTCTAGAGATGAACTTCCCGAGAACTATGAAAGAAATCTAATGCCTTACAGGCAGGATAACAGCTCTGAACATGTTTGTCTTTAGAGCTACGGACAAGTACCTACCGTTCTTCAAACAACTAAAAGGAAACATGAAGCCGACCTAGACAAGCGACTGCGAACTAGCATTTCAACAGCTTAAGGAATATCTGGGATCGCCTCCGCTACTCTCCAAACCCGAACTAGGAGAACCACTATTGCTATATTTAGTAGTCTCGACTACAATAGCCAGCTAGGCCGTAATATGGGAGGTCGAAAACAAACAGCTTCCGGTATACTATGTCAGCAAAGCCATGGTTCAGGCTAAGACATGATATCCTGACATAGAAAAATTGGCATTGGCACTAATCATATCATCGCGATGTCTCTGACCATACGTTCAGTCTCACATTATCATTATCCCAATTGATCGGCCGCTCCATCAAGTACTCCAAAAGCTCGAAGCATATACCAACCCCGAGTTGCCATCAAAGGCTAGGCTATTGTCAACTTCATCGCCAAGTTCACCTATCCCGTTCCCACATAGGAGGTAGAAAGTGATGTTTTATTTAAACCAACCTGATTTAAATGATTTTAAACTCACAAGTATACGAATCAAATGTAGATATGGTACGTATTACGAGATCGTTCCCACGAGAACTGGTTGTCACAATTCAAAATTTCAAATTCCTCTTAACTATTCCAACAAATATTTTAGCTAGTGATTAAGTAAACTAACAAAAATCAATGAAAAATAACTGAGAACAAGAATGAAAATTCACTCAAGGAGAACACTAGGACTTGCGAATCCACCCCTAATTATCCTAACCCTTGTTTAACTTGTTGATTCACCCTAATTCAGAATTACATAAATTCAATAAATAAAGCACAATCTGTGTCCTTGCTCAGGCACACAGGATGTATAATTCCCTTGAAGTACAAATGATTTTTCCCTTAATATCAATTGTCCCTAATGCATGCACATCAATTGACATGTATATATAGACATTAAGAATCAACCAAACCACTTAAATCCACATCCACCATATAATATCTTAATTATGAATCACAGAAGATGAAATTAGGAAAAATCTCAAGGATTACATCTTTCCATCCATGGTCAGGCATGAATAGATGTAAATTCCTATTTCTTTCTGTGTAGGAAAACCTGTTCATGGTCAGACACAAGCACACCTAGAATAAGATTCTAAACAACATCCACTTCTAGACTTTGGTTAAGCTCATAGATTGGAGAGGTATGGAGTTTTCATTTAATCACACTAGAGAAAGAAATAAATCAATCAATTACGGATGAAATCAACAATAAATAAGAATCATTCAAATTAGGGGCTTCATCTCAGCCCTAGCTAAGAAGTTTAGCCTGACCTAAACATGATTAAAGATAAAACAAAAGGAAGGAAAAAAAAAACTCTATCAAGAAAGCTGCTCCACGTCTAGCTCTAAGCCGAGTGATCAAATCCCTTGGCTGCTCCTCTATTTTATAATCGTAGGAAGGTCGGTGGAAGGAAGTACTAGCTGGAGTCAGTTCCTTACGCACAAGAGATGGTGAAGCTTGTGCAGTCCTGTGTAAATCAGATTAAGATAATTCTCGGTGGGACCTATTCTTGATGCTGAAGGAGGAATCCACACCGTCCACTGAAATCCTTTCGAGATTTCAGTTAGAATGGTATATTTTTGGTCGTCCGTTGATGTGGCCGATAGGCTCTTCCTTTCTGTCATCCGTTGTCTATCAAACGGTTGGAAATCACCTTGCTGTCTTCTTTTGGAATTCTTTCACCTAGGCCGTGATCAGTGGGCGCCTGATGGATGGTCCCGATCTTCTTCTTGGGTCGTGATGATGGCCCACAGCGGAAAACTGCAACCTCTGTTGCGAAACAGAGACTACACCGTGGCTCTGTGATGGTTGGTGGACCATTGATTGATGCCAGGTGTAAAATCTACTCCGTCCATTGGCTTTAAGACGAAAAACTGTCCGGTCTTGATTGTTTTTGGATCCCAACCGTGGTGGCCCATGAGATCTGTCTTCCGCCGTCCATCTTGCATTCAACGGCTCGGATCTTCCGATATTTGCATGGGGTCAAACTGACACCTAGGAGAGGATCAAGCCCCCCCTCTGGTCCCATTGGACAGTTTGGATTGTCCATATGGACAATGGGTGGGGACCACTACGCAAAAAATGGACGGACAGCGTAAACGCTGTTGCGTTTTTTTTTTTTTTGAGAATTTCCTTAAATTTGGAAATTATCGGTCAGCGTAACGCTGATCGACTTTGCTTTGTTCGGTGCAAGGCGACTGTGCGTGTGCTATGCACATGCACCATCTATGGTGGGTCCCACATTGATGTATACGAAGAATCCGCTCCGTCCATTCCTTTCCTCCTGTAAATTATGGGGTTGAGGCCAAAATTGACGTATATCCGGAGACCAGGTGTACCCCAAATCACTGATATATAGACTGATCTATACATTGGGCCACTTCCACAATGATCCAATGGATGAAATTTGATGTGTACGGTTCATTTATGATCCTCAAGTCATGTATGAAGTTTTGAGCCAAATGGATGGTGGAAACCCTGTGATCTTGCATTTAGGTTGATTTTCGGGCCACTTGAGCTTCAGTTTCTCAATTTTCTTGGATCTCTGGCATGTAAATCTGTCGATCTTGGTCCCATGGGGTCCATCTCTTGCCTTGGTGAATTCTGAGCGTCAATTCCATGCTTTTAGTACTCTTTTCCAATCCAAGCTCCTAAATACACCCTACATTACAAACATAATTAAAATAAGGAGTTAAACAGTATCATGCTCGTAAATTCAGGCCATAACTGGGGTCTAATATGCAATATTCGACCGTCATCACAACCCCCAACCAGCATTTTGCTACTCCCGAGCAAAGTATGCGAAAAATAAGTTGAGAATTATAGGGCAATTTCTATGAAACCGAGCGATATTTTGAAAAACAATTCAGATACGAGAAATCTAAGATTCATGAATGTTGGGCATTATTCTCTCCTAGACTCAAGCACACGGTAAACTTCATAATCACGTTCAAAGTATTAATCCATTAATTAGAACAATTCTAAACATTGAGTTCCATGAGCGTATAGTGTAATCTCGGCTTATCATCATTAAATTTCATTTCGCCATTTCATGATACCATTGGTAAGCAACAAGAGCATTCAGGACACCCAAAAACTAAACGTGCCTCACAGATTATTCTTTCATTCTTCCAGATTTTGACTTAAAAAAATAAAAAATTTAAAGTAACGCCGAGGGGATTCAGATCTTCACCTATAGGGAGCCAACCTATGGTGAAAACTAGTAGCCCAGCCTGTTCCAAATGTCAACCTTGGGAAATCAAATCTTCATCTATAGGGAGCAAACCTATGGTGAAGATTATTCGACTAACCCTTTTAATTCTTCTTTATAAATTGATGTTAATTTTTTTTTCAAGCTGGTTCCTTTCATGCTTAGTGATTACCAAGTTAATCATTCAATATCGAACCGGAACTTTAATGTGTAAGCGAGATGTGATATGTGAAATCATGATGCAATCAATGTTTACAACTTCTAATAATGGATTAATAACTCGAACTTAACTGTGAAATCTAACAGACAATTGAATCCAAGAGTCATAAATTACCAACATCACGTATCTTTTAATTCTAAATCCAAGATGGCCGTCAAAATCACTTTAAATTCACAAGAGATTCCAGAAAAACTTAAAAATTTTCATAATTTTTGCTCAAGACCAAGAAAATACTGATTAGGTAACCTAATCTCCTACCCCCAACCTAAAATCGACATTGTCCTCAATGTAAAAGAAATAAGCATGCAATGCACATGAGACAACGAAAGTAAAAGAGGAGTGATGGAAAGATAGTACCTGGACGAAAGAATCAAGAGACTTTCTAAAGATATCAGCGTAAGAGCGGGTTAGCACAAGAGAAAAACTAACAAAAGCAAACTAACCTAATATAGGGTTAGTTTTGCTAGTCCTCAAGAAAAATAAAAATAACAAAAATAGAATCCTGCCTATACCACTTTCGTAGGTGCTCTCGATTGCATTTAGCATATGCAAGAAGCCTTTAAACCCCTAGGTTGCCCCTAGTGGACGAGTTGTAGTCTCATGAGGGTTTGCAGCAATGTTACCCACAAACATGGAACTAACTAACTAGGAAAAAGAAATGAAAGGTTGGGTTGCCTCCCAGGAGCACTAAGTTTAACGTCTTCAACTAGACAAGCGATGCAAGCAACCACGGATCATGAATCGATCAATCTAAGTCAACCATGGTCAAGTTCGGGTGGTTTCTCAATAGATGGGACCAGTTTAAACTCTGATGGTGGAAGAAGTTCCACTTTAGCTTTCCATTTTGTAGTATCCATGATAGGATTAGAGTCAAGCAATGCATTGATTTCTTGGATGGAACAAGTCTCAAGAGTGTCTTCGGAAGATTTAAGAAAAGAGTCATGCACTAGACTCTCAATCATGTTCACTTCAAATATATCATCCGAGCCTGCCGGTTGTTATCCAACATTGAAAACATTGAGTTTAATCTTCATGTTACCAAAAGACAACTTCATAACTCCATTCCTGCAATTTATGATAGTATTGGATGTGGCCAAGAATGGACGTCCCAAAATAACCGGCATTTTACTAGTAGGATTCTGGACGGGCTGAGTATCTAAAACGATGAAATCCACTGGAAAATAAAACTTATCAACCTAGATTAGCACATCCTCAATAACACCATGGGGCACCTTGACAGATCTATCAGCTAGTTGTAGTGTTATTTTGGTTAATTTCAGCTCACCAAGTCCTAACTGCTCATATACAGAATATGACAACAAATTAACGCTCTCCCCTAAATCAAATAATGCCTTCTCAATCTTATGATCTCCTATGACACAAGAAATGGTGGGAACTCCTGGATCCCTAAATTTAGGAGGGGTGTTGTGTTGAATCATGGAACTGAGTTGCTCTATAAGGAAGACCTTCTTGTGGACTTTCAGCTTACGCTTTTGAGTGCATAAATCTTTAGGAAACTTAGCATAAGCAGGGACCTGCTTGATAGCATCAAGCAACAAAATGTTAATTCGCACTTGCTTAAACATGTCCAATATATCATTAAAGTTGTTTCCTTTCTTAACTGGTGCCAAACATTGAGGAAAAGGTGCTTTAGGCACATAGGATGGCACATGAGTGGTTCCTGGCGACTCAGAGTACTTTTGGACTTTGGATGCACTAGTGTGTCTCTCCTCTTCATTTTGGTCTTTCGATTTGGAATTTGATTCTTCCCTAGGTATCTCTACTTTGTTCTCAATCTGTTTGCCAGACTTAAGGGTAATGATTGATTTGGCTTGCTCATGATATTGTTATTGGTTTGAATTAGAGCCAATCTCATACTGTCCCTTTGGATTTGCCACAGGTTGGCTAGGGAACTTGCCCTTCTCTCTCTCACTCAATGTGGCGGCAAGTTGACCCAACCGTATTTCCAGCTTGGCAATGGCTTGTGCATTTGCATGTAAGCTTTGCTCGTTAGTTTGTAAAGTTTGTTGGGTGTCTTTTTGAAATTGAAGAGAACTCTGCATAAAAAGATTGAGTGTATCTTCAAGAGATGGTTTCCTTGATTGTGAAGGAAGTTGTTGATATTGCGGAAACTGTTGAATTTGTTGACTGCCAACTTGGGGGTAAGGTTGCATTGGAGGATTTCTAGATGGTCCTCCTTGTTGTGGTCCTTTTGTCCAAGAAAAATTCGGATGTCTAGCCCACCCTGGGTTGTAGGTGTCTGAGTAAGGATCATTCCCAGTTCTCCAAAATGTATTCATAACATGCACTTGTTCAGAGAGAAATTCTGAAAATGCTGCACCAGATGGACATGATGTATAGGATGGGCGGGATTGGAACATATGGCACATGACTCGATTTGAGTTTGAAATAGCGGTGAAGACCGCTTGAGTTGAAGTTGGAATATGTCAATATGTCCTAGAGGGGGGTGAATAGGACTTTTTAAAGATTTACATATTATTAAAAATCCTATCACTCTAATCCTATTAAGTATGCAATTTTCAGGATTACTCAAACGTAACTCTATTGGCTTCCAAGCCTAGTGGAGGATCCAATCATAAACTATGAAAGAAGTAAACAGTTATACAAACTTGTTTATGATGAATATGACTGTGTAAGTATGTGAGGTGTGATCTTTAGGTATATGAATATGAAAGCATTAACATATAACACGCACATAGAGGAATAGCAATCGCAAACACAGTCATTTTTATAGTGGTTCGACTACGTGTCTACTCCACTCTCGGCTGTCGAACTCAACCCTTAAGTGTACGAGATTTCACTAAGGAGGTTTCCCAGGGTTCACCTCAAACCTAAGGTTTTAAATCAGGTTCACCTTCAACCTTTACAGAGGTTTTACGCGGTTCACCTCAAAACCCAGAGTTTTGCTGGTTCACTTTTAACCAGATGTTTTTGCTCTCCATAGAGCAAGGGTCCACACAATGCACCCAGATTTAAGACCAGACAGGTCAAAAACCTAACAGTTTATGTCCTACACAAGAGCAAGGGTCCAACACTATGCACCCACTACGTACACTCCCGCCGGAGGCCTCCCTGAGGACTTCAAAGGATGAGAACCACTTAAGACCAAGGCCTAGGAAGGAATGATCACAAGTGTCCTCTGGACTCTGGATACTTATAGATAAGTTGATGAGTCCCGTTAAGCACAACGTCAAAGATCTCCTCCTCCTTGTCGACGAAGAGTCTTCAGCTGTCTTGATCCGCAACACAAGATGATATAATAATGCTTGGCTTCAGGTTAGGTCAAGGGTGAGATGGAATCCTACTCTCTAAAGATTTTCCTATAAGGAAGATAGAGTGGTTCCTCTCTTATGCATTCAAGGCATCCCAACTTAATGATTTGCCATTAAGGTGGTAGCTGAAGCATCCTTGAATGCGGAAGTTCATTCCCCAATCCACTCTATTTAATATCAATGGTAAGGGTAGATTGGAGGATGAACTTCTTAGAGAGAAAGGCTTTAGGTATAAGATGCAAGTTGAAACACACAAAAGCTCTCTCTTTTCTCTCTTACAACAACAAAGAACAAGTCCTCTATATATAGGCAAGAAGTTCCAATGGATATAAAACGGTCACATTTATGACAGAGTTCGATATCATCGAGAAGGTTCGATATCATCGAGCGTATACTCTCGATAGCATCGATGGTCTGATCGATGACTCGGACTCGATGTCATACGCTTTTGAAACTCCTTGCCAATAGGTCGATGAATCGAAACACTTGTTGATGTCATTGAATTTTGAACTCCGATTCCATCGATGATTAGGTCGATCCCTCGACACATGAAAAATGAGAGAGGCTTGACTTTGAAAATATTTCAGGTTTTCATGAATGTCGATGATATCGAGATCTGAGTCGAGGCATCGATAATTCCAGCAGATTTATCTTTGAACTTGCTGGACAGATTATGGCTTAGTTCGATGCAATCGATCTGGTGTCGATATCATCGATATTTGAATATCGATTAAATCGAAGGGCCCCCGATCATAGTTAAAAACATCCTGAAATAACTGCTGTAAGAAATGCGCGCCCACCATCGATATCATCGATGAACCTCCGATCTTATCGATATTTGATTTCAGATCATATCAGACGGTCATCAATATATCGAAGAATTTTGAGATTTTCATTAAAAAATAGGGTGCCGAAAAACTGTCTGTCGATTATATCGAGACACCTTCGATGTGCTCGAGATTTGAATATCGATGATATCGATATGTGTATCGATACATCGATAATTCGTCCAGATATATTATGAAGTCGATGGACATATTTAGTGCTTATATCGATGAAATCGATATGTGTATCAATTCATCGATAAATCCATCCAGATGAATATTTGGTTGTGGACACTTGTAGTCCTCTTATCGATCATATCGTTAAGGTATCAAGGACATCGATAGAACAGGTCGATCATATCGAGGGTGCTTCGATAAAATCGACAGGGCGAGAAAAACTTATAGATTTTCCTATTTTGAAAAAGTTTTCTCACCATAAAACCCTAAGATGTCTATCTTGTTTTAAGGGTTTTAATCACCTGGTGTTTTGGGACATGAGATGTGAGGCTATGATTTACCTATTATGAGCTTCCACACATCCGGTCGAGGCAGACACTTGAATTGTTCTTCCTATCGATCTCTGTAGCCAGTCTGACTCACAAGTCACGTAACTTGACAAACCAGGGCACAAGTAGGTGCACTTTCAATCTCTGCTTTTGTCAATTACGTGACAAAATACCCAAAACACCCTAGAACATTTCTAGACACACCCTAAATTGTGTGTACATATTTTTACACAATTTTACAATGTTTCTACCCATGTACACATTCTAGAAGTATCCGCTCCTCCTTGCTTCAAAACTCCCCCTTTCTTGCAGCTGTTCCCCTAACACCTGCATAAACATACATAGATACACAATTTTCTGCTTGGGGGTGTTTTGAACTGTTCTCCCCCTTTTTGTCAGTCATTGGCAAAGGTACAGTAAGTGATATTGACTGAAGCTTAAAGTACGTGAGAGAACATGCATACAAGATACAGATAAGTAATGATCAAAGTATTATAAAAAAGTCATCTGTGGTCAGAACAGGTGGAAAGCAGTGATAACAGTAAAGCAATTTAAGCATTAAACACATCATATGCATTCCCTGGCATAGTGCTTGAGTTATCTCGCCCCAAACACCAAGACCATTTAGATTCCGATTGGTGATAGGGATGCGAGTGACTTGAAGGTTTAAGAGGTTACTCAGGGTGATGGGAGTGATGTGTTTGGAGTAATGCATCAATTCTGCTTGAATACAAGGTGGATCGTCACAAATAACCTGACTTTTACTGAGGAAGTCATGGATTACTTCAAACTGATAAGCACCACCAAGATTCAGAATATTCTGCCATCCAATTACTTCTAAAAGAAGGTCCACACTGAAAGTTTCAGTGGCACTGTTAAGAACCAGACGTTCAACAATGGTGGCCGGATGCCTTCTCGATGGTATGAGTTGATGCATACTGGGTTGTTTCACCTTTCCTTTTGAAGACTGAGAAAGAGACTTACCTTTCCCTTTGTTCATGATCTTTCAGTGTAAGAGATAGGAAAAGGTAAGGATGGTTCTCCAGAAGGACAGACAGTACCCGATCGAAAGTGAGGTTAGACTCTGGAGTGAAAGAAATCAAAAGATAATTCTCGTTTCTTTTGAAGCTTCTGGGACCCGTCGATGGTCTTCTTGGATGAGGATTTAGAGCAGAGAGCCAAACAGACACTCCCTTTTTTAAAAAAAAAAAATTTCGTTCAATTCCCTTTTATCGGGCGTGAGTCTTCGATTTTATCGAACTTACATTCGATAATATCGATGATCCTCATACGATGTTATCGGTAATTTCTTCGATAGTAGTCCCGATTATGTGACTTTTGAAAATTTGAAAAGATGTCGATGGCATCGATTAATCGGGAATGGCAGATCGATAGGCATATCGGAGATGAATATTTTTCTTTTTCGACCCTTCAAGTATATCAATAGCATACTCAGCAAAATTATGTACAATCACTGTACATCAAAAATCATAAACATTTGCATGTTTATTTACAAAAAAAATTGAGATGAGACCCCTCAGATATATCTTTTTATGCTCAACAGAATTGCATCATTTCAGCAAATATCCAGATCTAGATGCATGATCCGGACTTGTTTTTCTCTGCTCAGAATTTTTAGGCAATTGCCCTTTCTATGCCTCTGATGATGTAGCAGTGGTTGTTTGTGCGATGACCCTTAATTACTGATCTTCCTGATTGATCAAGGATATCGCATTCTTCTTTGTTGAATTTGACCACATGCCCATTATCACAGATTTGAGAGATACTTAACAGATTATGTGCTAGTCTTTTTATGCAAAAAGCATTCTCATTTTTGAGCAAATCAATTCCTCTTATCATTCCTTGTCCAATTACATTGACAGTGGCTCCATCTCCATAGGTGACTGTCCCTTGATGAAGATTTTTATAGTTAGAGAGAAGGGATTTGTTGCCTGTGACATGTCTTGAGCACCCACTGTCAAGGTACCATTTAACCTTATTGCCTGGTAGACGATCTGAATGTGTAACAAGGCAATTTGTCTTTTCCTTAATCACCCACTTTGTGACAGGAGTTTTACTTGTGGTAGATTTGTTCATCTTATCCGATTTATCCACATGACTTAATGACTCCTTCATCCTGTCAACTAGCACAAGTGGTGATGATTGCATATTTCTTTTGTTCAGCTCATAAACTAACTTACCATTTTTGTGATGAGGTGGGATAGGTTTGGCAACAGATTTTCCAAAAGGCTGTACATTATATTCGGTTTTTGTTCTAGCATAACCTAAATCCTTTTTGTCCTCTCCACATTTTCCCATGCCTAAAAGTTTTTCTAACTTCTCACTACTCTGGGAAAACATACAGTTTTTCTTAGCATTTTTTTCTGGACTCTTCTAGATTAAACAGGAGTATGTGATTTTCATTTTGAGGGAGCAAATTCTTGTCTTTTAATTGCTCAACCTGTTTGCTTAGTTTTTCAGTCTCAGATTTAAGAAAGATGTTAATTCTCTCAAGTCTATCATTTTCTAAGTGGTGTTGCTGCAAATCATTGATCAGATGTGTATTAATTTCTACAGTTTTGTCCAAGTCTGTTTGTATTTATTGGGTTTTGCTTTCAGATATTCCCAGTCTTTTAGCCACTTTGATGCTATGGATATAAAGCTGATTGTAAGCATCTTGTAGCTTATCATTTTCTTCTTTTTCTTCTTCTTTATCAGATTCCTCATTGTCAGACGAAAATGATTCTATGGCTTGCTATTCTTTCTCGTTCTCATGTTCAGTGGGAATGATCGAAGTAGTTGAGACCATGAGAATTTTCAATGATTTCTGATCTTCATTGCCTTCTGAGTTACTAGATTCTGAATTTGACTCATCCGTATCATCCCATGTGGCGGCCATTGCCTTGCCTTTGGTTTTTCTGTTTGGGCATTCGGTAGATAGATGTCCATACTCTCAACAGGCGTAGCATTGTGGTTCTTTGGTCTTTTTGCCAAATTTGCCTGCAGAGAGTTTGTTATCTACCTTTCTACCTCTAGAGGGACGACCACGATTCTTTTGAAAGAATCTTCTGAATCTTTGTACCAGCAAAGCCACTTCCTCATCATCATCCTCTCTTTCACTTTCACTGTCCTCATGAGTTGTTTTCTTTGAAGTTTTTAGGACAGTGTTTTTAGATTTTTGGGATTGAGTGAAATGTAGTTCAAAAGTTTGTAGTGAACCTACTAGTTCTTCTACTTTCATCTCGTCTATGTTCCTGCACTCCTCAATTGTTGTCACCTTGGGATTAAACTGTTCCGGTAGGGATCTTAGAATTTTCCTACAAACTTTCGGTATTGGAACTTTCTCTCCCAATCCATCAATGGAGTTACAAATGATATTTAGCTTTGTAAAGAACTCCATAAATGTCTCATGCTCTTCCATTCTAAGACTTTCGAATTGTGAAGTCAAGAGTTGTAGTTTAGACCTCTTCACAGTACTTGTGCCTTCATGGGTTGTTTCCAGTAGATCCCATGCTTCTTTAGATGTCCCACACATGCTTATTTGATTGAAAATATCTTGGGACACGACACAATAAATAACATTCATAGCCTTGGATTCAGATGTTTGCCTTTCTTTGTCGAATGCTGTCCACTTTTCTTTGGGTTTGGGCTTTGTGATTGTTGTGCCACTATCAAGTACAATTTGTTCAATAGGTGGCACATATCCACTTTCAACTATGTCCCAAATGTCATGATCCAAAGATCTCAGAAAGTAGTGCATCCTAGCTTTCCAGTATGCATAATTTGAACCGTCAAACAATGGAGGTCTAGTGACCGATGAGCCCTCTCCTTTGGCCATATTCCCAACTTCAGTTAAGATCACTCCCTAGGCGGTGAAGCCCTAAAAGAGAGACCTGCTCTGATACCAATTGAAATAGCGGTGAAGACTACTTGAGTTGAAGTTGGAATATGTCAATATGTCCTAGAGTGGGGTGAATAGGACTTTTTAAAGATTTACAAGTTATTAAAAATCCTATCACTCTAATCCTATTAAGTATGCAATTTTCAGGATTACTCAAATGTAACTCTACTGGCTTCCAAGCCCAGTAGAGGATCCAATCATAAACTATGAAAGAAGTAAACAGTTATACAAACTTGTTTATGATGAATATGACTGTGTCAGTGTGTGAGGTGTGATCTTCAGGTATATGAATATGAAAGCATTAACATAGAACACACACATAGAGGAATAGCAATCGCAAACACAGTCATTTTTATAGTGGTTCGACTACGAGTCTACTCCACTCCCGGCTGTCGCACTCAACCCTTGAGTGTACCGGATTTCACTAAGGAGGTTTCCCAGGGTTCACCTCAAACCTAAGGTTTTAAATTAGGTTCACCTTCAACCTTTATAGAGGTTTTACGCGGTTCACCTCAAAACCCAGAGTTTTGCTTGTTCACTCCTAACCAGATGTTTATGCTCTCCATAGAGCAAGGGTCCACACAACGCACCCGGATTTTAGACCACACAGGTCAAGGACCTAACAGTTTATGCCCTACACAAGAGCAAGGGTCCAACACTATGCACCCACTACTACACTCCCGCCGGAGGCCTCCTTGAGGACTTCAAAGGGTGAGACCACTTAAGACCAAGACCTAGGAAGGAATGATCACAAGTGTCCTCTGGACTCTGGATACTTATAGATAAGTTGATGAGTCCCGTTAAGCACAACGCCAAAGATCTCCTCCTCCTTGTCGATGAAGAGTCTTCAGCTCCCTTGATCCGCAACACAAGATGATATACCAATGCTTGGCTTCGGGTTGGGTCAAGGGTGAGATGAAATCCTACTCTCTAAAGATTTTCCTATAAGGAAGATAGAGTGGTTCCTCTCTTATGCATTCAAGGCATCCCAGCTTAATGATTTTCCATTAAGGTGGTAGCTGAAGGATCCTTGAATGCGGAAGTTCATTCCCCAATCCACTCTATTTAATATCAATGGTATGGGTGGATTGGAGGATGAACTTCCTAGAGAGAAAGGCTTTAGGTATAAGATGCAAGTTGAAACACACAAAAGCTCTCTCTTTTCTCTCTTACAGCAACAAAGAACAAGTCCTCTATAAATAGGCAAGAAGTTCCAACGGATATAAACCGGTCACATTTATAACAGAGTTCGATATCATCGAGCGTATACTCTCAATAGCATCGATGGTCTGCTCGATGACTCGGACTCGATGTCATACGCTTTTGAAACTCCTTGCTAATAGGTCGATGAATCGAAACACTTGTCGATGTCATCAGATTTCGAACTCCGATTCCATCGATGACTGGGTCGATCCCTCGACACATGAAAAATGAGAGAGACTTGACTTTGAAAATATTTCAGGTTTTCATGAATGATCGGGGGAACCGTCGAGGTCATCGGAATTTGAATGTCGATGATATCAAGATCTAAGTCTAGGCATCGATAATTCCAGCAGATTTATATTTGAACTTGCTGGACAGATTATGGCTTAGTTCGATGCAATCGATCTGGTGTCGATACCATCGATATTTGAATATCGATTAAATCGAAGGGCCCCCGATCATAGTTAAAAACATCTTGAAATAACTGCTGTAAGAAATGCGCGCCCACCATCGATATCATCGATGAACCTCCGATCTTATCGATATTTGATTTCAGATCATATCGGACGGTCATCGATATATCAAAGAATTTTGAGATTTTCATTAAAAAACAGGGGCGCCGAAAAACTGTCTGTCGATCATATCGAGCCAACTTCGATGTGCTCGAGATTTGAATATCGATGATATCGATACATCGATAATTCGTCCGGATATATTATGAAGTTGCTGGACATATTTAGTGCTTATATCGATGAAATCGATATGTGTATCGATTCATCGATAAATCCGTCCAGATGAATATTTGGTTGCTGGACACTTTTAGTCCTCTTATTGATCATATCGTTAAGGTATCGAGGACATCGACAGAACAGGTCGATCATATCGAGGGTACTTCGATAAAATTGACAGGGCGAGAAAAACTTAGAGATTTTCCTATTTTGAAAAAGTTTTCTCACCATAAAACCCTAAGATGTCTATCTTGTTTTAAGGGTTTTAATCACCTGGTGTTTTGGGACATGGGATGTGAGGCTATGATTTACCTATTGTGAGCTTCCACACATTCGGTCGAGGCAGACGCTTGAATTGTTCTTCCTATCGTTCTCTATAGCCAGTCTGACTCACCATTCACGTAACTTGACAAACCAGGGCACAAGTAGGTGCACTTTATGAGTTGTTTTTGAAGGTTCATTATTTAACATCAAAGCATCAACTTTCTGTGTCAGGCTATCAATTTTAGCATAAAGATCTGGCGTGACTCCTATCTCATATGTGCCACCTTTCTTCTGTGGTTGAGGATTTCTTTCACCTCTATTTGAATAGTCCCATTGTTGGGAGTTCTCACACAAGGTTTCAAAGAAATTCTAAGCTTCGACATCACTTTTGGTCATGAATGACCCTCCACTGGTGGCATCAACCATGCGATAGTTTTGGGGTGTCAGACCGTCATAGAAGTATTGAACCTGTTGCCACTTCTCAAAACCATGGTGTGGTCATTTAAGAAGCAAGTCCTTCCATCTTTCCCAACATTTGTGAAAGTGCTCACCCTCTTTCTGTGTGAAATTAGTAATTTCTCTACGGAGAGCATTAGTTTTGTGAACGAGGAAGAACTTGTTTAAGAACTTCTTAGACAGTTGGTCCCATGTAGTTATAGACCCAACTCCTAGAGAATTCAACCATGCTTTCGCCTTATCCTTCAAAAAAAAGAAGAAAAAGGCGCAAACGAATCGAATCGAATCATCTGAAAATTTTTGGAACCTAAAGGTAGAGCAAATGTCTAGGAATTCTTTCACATGATGATATGGATCTTCCTTATCTAAACCATTGAAGGAGGGCAACAATTGTATGACTCCAGGTTTAAGTTCAAAGTGTGTTGCCGTGGTGGTTGGCAACACTATGCATGAAGGTGCATTAAATTGTACAAGGGCTGAATAATCCTTAAGAGCTTTAACTCCATTCTCGTCCGTCATTTCAAATAAAATGTTTCTCACTCTTCTACAAAATGTTTTTTCTATTTTAGGATCAAAAGGTGCTAGTTCTATGTTCAAAGATCTACATCCTAGCATAAACTAAGTTATTGCAATGTAGGAAAGAAAACTAAACTAAACTAAGATGTGACCTAAGAGAAATAAAACTAGAGCTAAAAATCATGAAACTATGTAAACAAGAATTGAAAGAAAGAACCCGGAAAAGGAGATGATTGATTTCCAAAGAATTGGGAGCTCCTCCTTCACTTTGAAGACAATTTTTTTTTCCAGCTTCCTTCCTCAATTCCTGTAGAAAATAAAGACAAAAATAAATTAAGTTTCCTAAAATTTGTGAAATGATGTGAGAAAAATCCTAGGGCTATGAATTATGATAAGAGAAAATCCTAAATCCAATTAGACCGAAACAGTCCCCGGCAACGACGCCAAAAACTTGATATTTTATTTAAACCAACCTGATTTAACTGATTTTAAACTCACAAGAATACGAATCAAATGTAGATACGGTACGTATTACGAGATCGTTCCCACGAGGACTGGTTGTCACAATTCAAATTTTTAGATTCCTCTTAACTAATCCAACAAATATTTTAGTTAGTGATTAAGTAAACTAACAAAAATCAATGAAAAATAACTAAGAACGAGAATGAAAATTCACTCAAGGAGAACACTAGGACTTTTGAATCCACCCCCAATTATCCTAACCCATGTCTTACTTGTTGATTCACCCTAATTCAGAATGACATAAATTCAATAAATAAAGCACAATCTGTGTCCTTGGTTAGGCACACAGGATGTATAATTCCCTTGAAGCACAAATGATTTTTCCCTTAATATCAATTGTCCCTAATGGATGCAAATCATTTGTCATGCATGTATAGACATTAAGAATCAACCAAACCACTTAAATCCACATCCACCATATAATATCTTAATTATGAATCATAGAAGATGAAATTGGGAAAAATCTCAAGGATTACATCTTTCCATCTATGGTCAGGCATGAATAGATGTAAATTCCTATTTCTTTCTCTATAGGAAAACCTATTCATGGTCAGACACAAGCACACCTAGAATAAGATTCTAAACAACATCCACTTTTAGACTTTGGTTAAGCTCATAGATTGGAGAGGTATGGAGTTTTCATTTAATCACACTAGAGAAAGAAATAAATCAATCAATTACGGATGAAATCAACAATAAACAAGAATCATTCAAATTAGGGGCTTCATCTCAGCCCTAGCTAAGAAGTTTAGCCTGACCTAAACATGATTAAACATAAAATAAAAGGAAGGAAAAAAAACTCTATTAAGAAAGTTGCTCCACGTCCAGCTCCAAGCCGAGATGATCGAATCCCACTGCTGCTCCTCTATTTTATAATCGTAGGAAGGTCGGTGGAAGGAAGTACTAGCTGGAGTCGGTTCCTTACACACAAGCGATAGTGAAGCTTGTGCAGTTTTGCGTAAATCAGCTTACGATGATTCTCGGTGGGACCTTTTCTTGATGCTGAAAGAGGAATCCACACTGTCTACCGAATCCTTTTGAGATTTCAGTTAGAATGGTTATTTTTGGTCGTCCGTTGATGTGGCCCACAGGTTCTTCCTTTCTGTCGTCCGTTGTCTGTCAAAGGGTTGGAAATCACCTTACTGTCTTCTTTTGGAATTCTTCCACCTAGGCCGTCATCTGTGGGCCCCTTCAAGCCTGATGGATGGTCCCGATCTTCTTCTTAGGTCATGATGATGGCCCATAGTGGAAAACCGCAACCTCTGTTACGAAACAGAGGCTACGCCGCGGCTCTGTGATGGTCGGTGGACCATTGATTGATGCCAGGTGTAAAATCTACTTTGTCCATTGGCTTTAGGACGAAAAACCGTCTAGTCTTGATTGTTTTTGGATCCCAACCGTGGTGGCCCATGAGATCTTTCTTCCATCGTCCATCTTGCATTCAATGGCTTGGATCTTCCGATAGTTTGCATGGGGTCAAACTGACACCTACGAGAGGATTAAGCCCCCCTCTAGTCCCATTGGACGGTTTGGATTGTCCATATGGACAATGGGTGGGGACCGCTACGCAAAAAATGGACGGATAGCGTAAACGCTGTTGCGTGTTCTTTTTTTAAGAATTTCCTTAAATTTGGAATTCGTTGGTCAGCACAACGCTGACCGACTTTACTTTGTTCGGTGCACGGCGACTGTGCGTGTTCTATGCACATGCACCATGTAAGGTGGGTCCCACCGTGATGTATACGAAGAATCCGCTCCATCCATTCCTTTCCTCCTGTAAATTAAGGGGTTGAGACCAAAATTGACGTATATCCAGAGACCAGGTGGACCCCAAATCACTGATATATAGACTGATCTATCTGTTGGGCCACTTCCACAAGGATCCAATGGATGAAATTTGATGTGTATGGTTCATTTATGATCCTCAGGTCATGTATGAAGTTTCGAGCCGAATGGATGGTGGAAACTCTATGATCTTGCATTCAGGTTGATTTTCGGGCCACTTGAGCTTCACTTTCTCAATTTTCTTGGATCTCTGGTGTGTAAATCGATCGATATTGTTCCCATGGGGTCCATCCCTTGCCTTGGTGAATTCTGAGCGTCAATTCCATGCTTTTAGTACCCTTTTTCAATCCGAGCTCCTAAATACACCCTGCATTGCAAACATAATTAAAATAAGGAGTTAAACAATATCATGCTCGTAAATCCAGCCCATAACTGGGGTCTGATATGCAATATTCGACCCTCATTAGAAAGCGAACAAGTAGCCAACCTACAGGAATTGACCCTCTACATTGACGAGTCATCAAAGTCGAAGTGAAGTGGGATAGGTCTAATCCTCGTTACACTCGACCAAACCAATGTAGAGTATGCCCTAAGGTTCAGATTCTCAGCCTCCAACAATGAATTAGAATATGAGGCACTCCTCGCCGGACTCAAACTAGCCAAGGCAGTATGAGTTTGAGCCTTGAAAAGCTATAACGACTCTTAGATCATAGTCAACTTGGTCATCATAGAATACCAAGCCAGAGGAGAAAGAATGATCATCTACCTACAAAAAGTGCAAGAATTGCTCAGCGAGTTCGACAAGTGCAAGGTCATCCTGGTTCCCAAGTCAGAAAATTGCAAGGTAGATGCTCTAGCAAAGCTGGCCAAGTAGTTGATGACGACCTCGCCAGGACCGTACCAATCGAGTTCTTGCCCGAGCCTAGTATCAGCTAGCCCAATCCGAAGGAGGCTCTCCCGATAAACCAATCATTGAGCTGGATGGATCCGATCATACGCTACTTACAACAGGGTGAGCTCCCTAACAACAAGCTCGAAGCTCAAAAAGTCAAAAATAGATTAACTCGGTATACTGTGTTGGGAGATGTACTCTATAAGAGATTCTTTTCGTTGCCATACTTAAGATGCCTACAAACGGACGAGGTCGAAAATGTCCTAAAAGAAATTCACGAAGGTGTTTGCAGTAATCATTTAAGTGAGAGAGCTCTAGCTCATAAAATAATTCGACAGGGGTACTACTGGCCAATCATCCATAAAGATGCAAAGCAATATATGAAGAGATGTGACAAGTGCTTTCATTGTGATACCACGATAATTGCCTGAGTAGTTGACCTTAATGACCCGCCCTTATCCATTCGTGCAATATGGTGCCGATATCATAGGACCCATGCCAATGGGCAAGGGATAGATCAAATTCGCCATCGTCGTTGTTGACTACTTTATAAAGTGGGCTAAGGTCGAGCCCTTAGCTAAAATTACCAAGCTGAAAACCACTGACTTAATCTGGAAGAACATTATCTACAGATATGACATCCATCACACCATGTCATGGACAATGACAGATAGTTCAACAACACCTATTTTTGTGGACTATGTGAAAGGAACGACATCCACAATGCCTTCTCTTCACCTCGACACCCCTAGGCTAACAAGCAAATGGAACCCGTAAAAAAATCATAAAGAATTACTTGAAAACCAAACTCAAAAAATTAAAAGGGGCCTGAGCCGACAAGCTGCTGCACGTCCTCTAAACATACCAAACAATGACTCCAACGACGACTGGGGAAACCCAATTCTCCCTAGCGTTCGACGCATAAGCGGTTATCCAAGTAGAGATCAGAGTACCTTCAACACGCACCAAGCTATTTGACTTAGATGAAAACAACAAACAAATAACTTTAAGTCTCGATTTGGTTGAAGAACTGAGAGAAAAGGCACCATTGAAGGTCGTCGCCTATTAACACAGGGCTGCTCAGAACTACAACTTGAGAGTCGAAATGCACAGATCCCCAGCAGGGGACCTAGTTCTTAAAAAATCTTCCAAAATGCTAAGCAACCTGGCTTTGGATCCCTAAGGATAAACTGGGAAGGACCTTATAGGGTGGCTAGTATGGTCCAACTAGGAACCTATTGAATGGAAGACATGAATGGGCACCCATGGAATGTTGATCACCTAAAGATCTACTATCTATGAGGGATTTGTACAGGTATTACGATTTTACTCGACTATCCATCTCGAAAAAGCTACTCATGCTCGCCTATGAGAAACCTCCCTTATTTAAAGGAAATAAGGTTCCTTTATATATTTAGACTATTTTGTCTACTTTGCGACCTATATGCTTGACTATAAGAAACCTCCCTTATTTAAAGGGAAAAATGTTCCTTTATGTGTTTATATTGTTTTGTCTACTTCATGACTTGCATGCTCGACTATAAGAAACCACCCTCAGTTAAAGGAAAAAATATTCTTTTCTTTGTTTACACTACGTTGCCTACTAATCTTATGACCTAATAATGTACACAATCGATTATTGAGTAATAAGCTACATGCACAATCATCATACCGACTAATCACGAATAGAATCACAAGATTGGATAAAAAAGTATACTTTCATTTCATGAAAATGTACAAAACATACAAATATGTGAGATCTATCCTGAGGAGGCTCCTCGGTCTCAGTAGCAGCAACAATAGTGTCTTTGGGAGTGTCATTATCTGGGAAGCGCAAGTCTAGTTCCGGATATCTTTGCCGAATGTTTTCTCAGCACCGCTGGAAGCTAAGGTTGAAGATCTCCTCCGGCTCAGTCGTATGCTCCTCGGAAGGATTGAATGCTTCCACAGTTGCCGCTTCCCTCGTAAGGATTGAGGCCTTGACTCCTACCAATCTAGCTTCTACATCAACTGCTCGACCCTCGGTCTCGGTAAGGCGAGACTCCACTTCCACCACCTGGGCCGCTAGCTCGGCCTTCTCTCGCTGCTCTGCGGCCAACAGAGCAATATTAGTGGCCTTGTCCTCCTCGGCGACCCTCAAGGCCTCACGTAAGGCCTTGATGTCACCATGAGCTATCGCCCTGGCCTCCACAGCCACTGCTAGCTTTGCAGCCTTGGCCTAGAACTCGGCCTTAGCATACTCGAGCCTCCAAGCTACCTCCTCAAAGTAGCCCCTCATCTCAAGGAAAGCATGGCTGGAGGTGAGAACCTCAGTGACACCATGTAAATAAAAGAAGGGGGGGGGGGGGGGGGGGTGGGTGGGCAACAAAGTCAGCTAATAAAAAAGAGAGAAAGAGAATATATATAAAAAGAATAGGGATCGACCTCATTGCCTTGATCAACATCAACACTACCCCACCTAGCAAGGATTCAGGCTACAAGGAGAGATTGAGCTGACCTCATCCTCAGTCACGTGGCAGCTATTCCAATGAGATAGCATTGCCATGTGACGAGGGAGGGGTGCAAGAGCTGCTAACCTTGACACCCCAGTCCCCTCAGGAGCCTGGTGTCCCGAGGTGTTCCTCGCCTCTATCTCCAGCTCCATAGCAGCAGCAGTCTTTGCTCGTTCCTCAGCGCAGGCCGAGCACGACTTAAGGTCGACAACCTCCCTCAGGGCTGAATTCAAAGGAGGAGTACCCTGAGCTGAACCATCTGAGGTAGCTCTCTGGAGTACACTAGTTTCACCTTCACTTAAAGTCACCCGGAGGTGAAGCGACACTCACCACTATGTGCACGTCTATTCGTACGAAACCATTGTCATAATATCCTACTCAATCATTGAAGCATGCGCCGTCTCTTTCCAATTACCGCATTAACTACAGGGAAAAAAATGGAGGAAAACTCAGGGAATGAGCTAACCTCCTCATGATAGATGATTAGAATCCGCTCTCATACATCAGTTAAAATTTTCTTACTTCCTGATGTATGAGACACGTGGTGACACGTGGTGATAAGACCATCAGAACAGACCATCTAACTACCAAGAGGCTAGAGAAGATGAGGTGAGTAAGAAGACTTAATGGCTGAGCTAAAACAGTTAAACCAGTTTGTAAACAAGACTCATCGACCGACCTCGATCTTGACTACGATCACTGACCTCGATCGTGAATGCCTACCTCAAGGTTAGATATTGATCTCGACCTCGGATGCCGACCTCAAGCTCGAAACCAGAAACATCCAGAGAGAATCTTGCACCGAATATGAGCAAGGTTGCCCAACAAGATCTTAGCCGAGGATCACGCTAATTGAGGCATAATCGGAGAAATACTCGAGAACAGATTTTGATTCCAATACGGGCTCGTCCAGTATATCTTATTGATCTACTTAGATAAGAAAATTGCCTAAGAGGACCTATAAATACATCGCCCTCTTTAAGGAAAAGGTACACACAACTATCTTGATTCTATACATCGACTATGAGTCCATACACCTGACTTAGGCATTGGAGGGTCCTCGGCTACAATTGGTGCCCCTAGTGTCTCCTTGTTCTCCATTAAATTGTAGGTACCTAGTGACTCGCAGGAGGTATGGTAAGATCGACTAGATTTGACCAACAACAATATTTACAATTGTCTTGTTGAGTATAAATAAAGCTTCTACAATAACCTTAGATAATGCCTTCGTAAATGATAGTGTTGTTGCAATCCTACGAAAAACATTTGAGGCCGCTGGAAATTTATATTTTGGGGGGAAAAATATTTTAAGTAAGGTTTTGTGCTCACATACTCAACTTGATTGTAGTAAAAGGGCTTAAAACAATTGATAGGACGATTAAGAATATTCGAGAATGTGTTAAATTCCTTAGGGAGTCATCTTCAAGGTTAAGCAGATGGAATAAAATAATCCAATGGTTGAATTTAAAATCACAGATGACGTTAAAGTTAGATGTATGTACACTTTGGAATTCAACTTATGAAATGTTGGATTCGGCGTTAGAGTCATAGCAAGTATTCCCTCACTTTGTGGATCATAATAGAAGTTATGTTTGTCTGCCTTCCAAAGATCATTGGAAAATGGCCAGAGAGGTATATAAGTTTCTTAAGATCTTTTATCAATGTACCAAGATTTTTTTAAGGAAAGAAGTATACTACGACGAATATGTTCAATCTCAAAGTTTGTAAGATTAAAGATACTTTACAGAAATGAGCTAATGGAGGTCGAGATTATCTCCAAATCATGACATCTGGGATGAAATTAAAATTTGATTAGTATTTGGCTGATTGCGAGTAATTAATGGCCATTGTTGTTGTTCTTGATCCTCAGTACAAGATGGAAATGGTTAAATTCTATTTTGTAAGATTTATCCTGCAGATAGGGTTCAAAAGGAGGTCTCTTTTGTCCATGATTCGCTTAATAAGTTATTCAATTTTTATTTTGGTATTGTGGTTAAAGCACAAAACAAAGAAGCTCCTCCTCAAGTTGGGCCTACCTAGTGTATTAGTAGAAAATGATTCCAATTAAGATATCAATGATTTCAATTTCATGTCATTCTTACAAAATGAGAAAGTAATGGAACATACAACTGAATCGAAATTAGACTTGTATCTTAAAGAGCCACATGTATTGAACTCTAATTTAAAATTTGATATTCTGGGATGGTGGAAGCTAAAACAAAGTGGGAAGTTATACCCAGCGTTAACGATGATGGCACATGATATATAGTCAATTCCAATATCAACTGTGGCATTAGAAGCTACTTCTAGCACAAGGAGTAGGGTCATGAGCAATCATTGTAGCTCACTTACACCTAAAACAATCGAGACCCTCATATGTTGCCAAGATTGGTTGCGTCCGGTTTAGGGAGGTAGTAGTTATGATTTTAAGGAGGATGAGGATGAGCACGAGGGTCAAGGCAATACTGCGTCTACATGAAGATCCCTTAAAAAAAAAATTGCATTGAGATGTTCCTTCCATGTAATTATATTACTTTGGTGATTGTCTTATGTAATTAGGAACTTTGAGACTCATATATGCTTGTGTTTTAAGTCGTAACTTTTTGTTCATTGTTATTGTCTTATGAAGGATATTAAACTATAGATTATTTTTTAGTGTTGTTACTTTTGTATTAGTTTTTTTAATGTTATTTTGTAGCGTTATCTTTGTATAAAAAAATTCATATTATGTATATTATTTATTTAACAAAAAAATGATCTAACCCTTGTTCGAACTTGGCTCGGTTTTGCTCGACTCGGATATTTGGACCAAACCAAACCAAGCTCAAGCTCGTATAATCTGGACCAAAGTAAGATCAAACAATAGGGATAGGCGAAGCTCGGCTCATGTAAAGCTTGAACAAGGAGTGTCACATAAACAAGGCAAACTAAACTTAGGTCAAACTCAATTCTACTCGACTTGTGTACAACTTTAGTTGTGCATGATCAAGTGAAAGTATTGGAAGATACCGTTTCATCAGTTGAATTTTTGGAGTATGTGGGAGTGTTGGAAGATCCCGTCCCACATTGGCTCGGTATCTCTGGTCACTAGTGGCTAATGAAAGTGTTAGAATATCCCATCTCACTTAGTCAGGGGTCCCTTCACCAGAGCATGCATATCATGCATTGCATTAATCAAGATTTTCTTATGGATGTTTTTCTTATTATTTATGAATTAAATGAGTTATTATTGTGATAATCTTAGGGGATACCCTCACGAAATTGAACATAGGTAACTTATTCCTCTTGTTGGAAAAACAATCGTAAACTGTGCGGGTAACGATCCAATTGTTTGCCTATCATGATTGCACATTTTTCTCAATTTTGGACCTTGATCATCAAGTGTGGACTATTAATCGAGATCAAGTCCATTTTGGCACCCATCAAGTAATTTTAAAAGATCGGCCAATCTAGGAAGTGGATCACCATTAAATTTATGTATCCCAACTCTATTCCTTGAGTTTAACATGATGAATGGATTAAAATTAGAAAAAGATCAGCAGATTAATGAGATTTGGAAAACCCACTTTAACTAGGATGTTATACAGATCCTCACACCCCACACCTTTATAAAACCTACAATATAATGGCCCTCTCTCCCTCATACCTTGTCGCATGCCCACCATCTCTCTCACGTCAGTTAGAGAGAGAGAGAGAGAGAGAGAGAGAGAGAGAGAGAGAGAGAGAGAGGACGTCCAAGGTAGACGCTCAACCCCATCTTCTTCCATCTATCCCACATGTACGGTGTCTCCCTCCTTCCTCGTAAACGTCGTAGTTCATGTCACCGCCTTTTCCATCAAAGTTCTACCTAGGATTTTCATCATAGGCTAAGGTGAGGAATCCCTTTATACTTATACACAATTCTAGCTATTTTTCTCATAAACTTAGGCATTGTTTTCCTTATTTGTTTATTTGATGATTTGGGTGGTAAAACCTATGTTAATTCTCTGATTTATTATGTGTAATTATTGTAAATTCTATGATAGTTGAATGGATTCATGGTTGGTTGAAGTTTGATGCAGAATTGATGATGAATGGGCTTAAACCCAAGCTACATGATGTAGGGTGCTCAAACTATGTTGAATTGATGATGGAAACCTCATGTACCTTGGGTGTGTGAATATATGGTGCTCTAATTAACATCCCATAATGGTGAATCTTATGTGGACTTGTAGGTCAGCGAGTTAACCCATTGAGACGAGCTAACCTTCTGAGTCTGCATGGTGCAACCAATAGTTAGCCCATATCGACTTTATGCATTGTAGATTGGTTTATCCTATTTGTTGTAATGTTTAATGTTGTTTAATGTGTGAAAAAAGTGATTTTATATTGCTGGACTTATTGATAATTATGAATGTGTTACAGGTTTGGATGCTTGAACATGAATTGGTGGATGAAATCATGTATGTGGTGGAACTATATGGAAACTATGTATGTTTAATGATAATTATTACATGTTGATGAACATGGTATGCCCATGATATGTGGTGGTGATGAAGTTATGTTTACTTGAATACTACATCACAAGGAAACCCTTCATCCCATATGTTTTGAAAAAAATATTGCGTCAGGTCTGTGTCCTTGTATCTCGCCGTTCCATAGGATCCCATGGTCCTCCTAGTCGAATTCCAATAACCCGCGACCTGTAGTTAGTATTTGCGCATGGCCTTAAGTCGCATCCTGTAAACCCGAGCCAACTCAACCCGAGACCTGTGCCATTGCGACCACCCCGTCACCACGGTTCCGACGCCGCGTCTTGTGCGCCAATCCAATGCTTAGATCGTGAGATGTGGTCCGCACTCTATTCCGGCCGTGGACCGCATGTTGCGGGGCCAGGACATTCCTGAAAGCACAATTTCCTAGGACCATCATGAGGGTGATGTCACCCTAGGCTACTTGCCCGTGGGTGACATCATCCACTCCCATGCTTGCTAGGCATGCTCTTACAATGTAATGATGGTCTTATAAGCAATCATTACCTAGCTAAGAGAGCTAGCTATCTCTCTCTCTCTCTCTTATCTCTCTCCCTCTCTCTCTTTCCTTCCTCATTCCTCCATTTGCAAGCCCTTGGATGTCCCAACCCATCTCCAAAAATCCAGCTATCTCCACCCTCTACACCTCCCAATCCAACCCTCCTAAAGCCATCTCAACTATAGAAATCCCTTCCTTTGGAGTTCTAGGACCCTAAGGTGGAAGAAGAACTTGAAGATCCAAGGTGGGTGCATGTTTAAGACTAGATTTCCCTTTTCCCTTCATAGATCTTTGGTTTTTCTTGTATACGACCACGTAGGACCCACCAATCAATGGTGGAGATCTTACTTGATCCCTTGGATGTGGCCAATGGCCCATCCTTGTTACATGCATGATCCATGATGGGGCTATTCTCCATGGACCCCATAATGATGTTTTATTTAAATCCATGCTATTGATGGGTCATCTAGACCCTTAATGTGTGGTGGGGATGGCATCCCCAGCTTGATTTACCGACTTGAGGGCCCACCCAATCATGGGACCCATCTTGATGAATGTATGATGTATGTTGTAGATCCCAGAGGGGCCCATAGTGGCGGGCCCCTCCATCACACGTCTCTAACTATTGTGGACTAGATCCTTTTAGTAGGCTCACTAACCTTTAGGCCTATACTCTCCTATCTATTGTCATGGATTTAAGGGCTATAATATGCAAGTAGTTGGGCCCTTGACTGCCCACTAAGTTGACCCTGTACTTGGGCTAAAAAGTAGGGCTCAACTCACTTGTGTAAAATATGAGATTTGCCCAGGAGGATGAACTATTGGGCTACCCATGAAACCCACCACAATATATGAATTTATGACCTTTACGGTTGGGCACAAACCTTGCTTGAGGGCCCACCGTTTTGCCTATGAATTGGGCTTGTGTATAGCTCATTAGGCCATGCATTGTTTGGGCCTTAGACCTTACATTATTTACGTAGCGGGCTACCTTTTGGGACCCAGTTGAGGTTGGATGTCCTCCTGGGTGATCCTAAGGTAGGCCCATAGGTTTCTCTATGGATGATTAAAGGCCCACCATAGATCCTAGGCCGTTTATTTAAGGCTAAATATGGATGTATGTGGAGCCTACCTCAACGTGTGTTGGTCCAGGCCATTCAAGCCTTGGATCGCCCGATCATGGAAGCACTCTCTGCCTTGGGTTCCTATTGGACTCACAATCCAGTAGCAGGTCCACTTGATCTTTTCATGATACATACACTCTCCATCTGGTGGGGTCCCTCAGTTAGTATAGTTGGACTTCATGAGATTATTTCCACATAATTAACTAATTTTTGGACCTTAGCAGGTCCAGGAAGTCAAACGGGCCAAAAGTTTATCAAAAGGCCTTAGATGTATAATTTTATGGTTAAAACTTTATTTGGCTGTGGGGCCCACCATATTGAGAACTTGTGTACGTGTTACATGCTTATGTTTTCTTATAATCTTTGGGCTTAATCAGTGCATTCTTTTGTGTCACCTTTAGTGATCATATGGGGACCCCATCTTAGATCAGATTTTTGGGGCATCCCATTGGCCCAAAGTGGGTTGGGACATCCCAGCTTGGCCCAACCATATATTGGGCCGACTTCCACCATTTTGATGGACTTGTGGGCTGAGATATGGATAGATTGGGCCCTTGGTTGCCCACTTAAATTGCTAGTTATTGGGCTGATGTAGTTGGGCCCATTTCATCCAGACTTAAACTTATTTTTTGGGCCGTATATTGTGTACGCGGGCTGCCCACCAAGTCCAACTTAATGCATGAATTCTATGGCCATTGGGAATTAAGCCTTGGACCTTAATTCCCCTCTCGGAGCTCATGTTGTTATAAGTGGTATTATATCATTTTATGGCCTATTATGAGGAATATATGTACATGGTTACCTTTATTTTTATCTTAAATGTAGGCCTTGGGCCTTCTATCCATATAGTTCATGGTTGATATGCCTTTTTGGGGAATGGTGGTTAAATGTCCCCATTATGGACCCCTCTAGGCCCGGTTGTATTTAAGAGTGATTGGATAATCATCTTAGACTCTTACTAGGCTCATTTCTATATTACTTGACCCATAGCTTGTATACTTAGCCTTGTGGGCTACCCCAGGTAAATGGGCCCCCACTAGAAGTTGGATTCCTTAAGGATATTGTCTAAGTACCTAGTCTTGGTTCCTTCTTGGATAGGAGGAATGTAATATATATTGTATATCGCCATATAGTGTGATTAAATTCATCCTCATGACCCATGTATATCATTGTATGCATGGTTGACATTGTGTGTGTAGTCATATTGTGCCATTGGGCATTGCATGTTACCTTCTCCGAGGGATGTAGTATTCCCTCTTGAGCACGTTGGATGTTTGGAATTGATGCATGGTTGATTGTGTGATTCATGCATCTGACATTGCATAACATATGAGTATTATCGCCCTTGCTTCATCAGGGCTGTAGCCTCCACAAATACATCATGGGTGACCATGTTTGGACACCGAAAATGTTACTTGAGCATATCGGGTGCATATGATGCTCCTGGGTGAAATTCTCAAAACTTTCATGTACCAAGGATCTGCTCCAATGCCGTGACCGGGTGGAATATATGAGTGCACAAGGGCCTTATACCGTTAGGCCATGACTCTCACTATCGTGTAGTCGGTTGGATAGGGGTGTGGCCTTACTCGCCTGATGTAAGGAGGCATTGCTAGGCTGAGTCTGACCAGCTCATGAATGGGTCCGCTACCGTCAGGCCTTGCTGGTGATTGGCTGTCCACAGGCGGGTAGTGAGGTCTCTTATGCTCGTTTGACTGTGCGAGGTCTGTAGAGCGGCAGTCATCCAGTAGTGTAATGGACCCGATGATTTCCTTATGATTAGAAATGTACTTGATATGTGGATTGGATATGAGCACTGGCATTACTTCGTATTGCATTTGCATTGGCTGTGTAAGCCTCATATTGCATAGTATTCATGTTAAGCCTTGGTATGGCGCCCAATACTCTTTGTATTATATATCCTTGGTATGGCTTCTCACATTATTATTCTACCTTGGTATAGCTTCTTGCATTCATGACAGCCCTGGTAAGGCTGGTGGTGTTGGCTTTAATCATGTTTCCTTCCTATATCCCCTATTATTCTTCTATGCACTATTATCACACACCTTCACCACCCTCTAAGCTTCTATAAACTTATGCACGATTGATGCGTGCAGGAGATCCTATCCTAGGCAGGTGTCGTAGCGGCAGAGCATTGAGTAGAGTTGAGCTTGAGGACCCTAGTGTTGCAGACCTTCCCTTCCTTTTTCTATCATCTTATGTATGTCCTTTTGGACCTTTTGGATATTTATAAAAATTCAAATGCTTAGTGGATTTTGTGATATGTGCCCTTTGTTATTCTCAGATGTACTTGCTGTGATCTTGGGTATGCTCGTATCGAAAATGATTATATTATTTTGAAAATCCTCTTTATAGGATCCCAGGATTGGAACCTGCCTCAGGAGCTGAGAATGGGGTACTATGGAGGCTATTGCGGTCAGAACCGGTCGTCGGGTACCTTATGAGTCCGGTTACCGAGTCTGGGATGTGACAGGCTAGGAGTAGCTATCATAGAAAAGAGAGCACTGGGTGGGGTCCTCACATGGGGAAATGTGCCCATGGGTCTACGTGGGTCCCACATGTGTGATGAATGGCCAAGAATGGTGCGGTTAATATCTGAAGATGTACACGTCGGATTCATGATGAGATGCGGCGTTGGAACTGCGGCATTGATGCGGTCGCGATGGAATTGGTTTCAAGTCGATCCGCGTCAAGTTAGCGTGACAGGATTTAAGGATGACCGCAAACAAAATCTACAGGTCGCGGGTCACCGGAATTTGACCGGTAGGACTGCGGGACTAAAATGAACGAGATGCATACTCACACACACACACACACGTACACATGGGAACTAGGGTCGGGTCTCATAGATGACCCGAAAAATCTTCAGGATTTCTGCATGAGAAATATTATTATTGAAAAGTATGTAAATTTAGACCATGTTGGTCATTTTGGTCTTGTTGAAATCCTTTCCGAGGTTGGATGGGAAAGAATTTTGCATTAGGGTAGGACTACTTATCGGTCTATTGTGTAAGGCATGTTTGCCTCCATTTGTGATGTCTCTCTTTTAGATTTATCATTCTCAATTAAATTTTTAGAAGCGTCGATCATTATTACACCTTCCATTATCTCTACTTTAATGGACATTGACATAGCAGATGATGGAATACCAATCTCTACACTTTCAGAGAAAATGACTAACTTTGAAAAACAGTCGATTACAAGGGCGTTGTGTGGTTTCAATGCAGAATGGCGGTCTGGTAACGCCTTGCCCTCCAACAAGTTATTTCCTAAATTCCACATCCTGTATCACATTTTTACATCTAATGTATATCCAAGAGTTGGGAATACGACTAATCTTACCCCTTTTATGCTTCGTATCTTCCATGCCATTGTCACGGGTATTCGTATATATTTATTTACCGTATTTGATTTGTTACATCATTATTCAATTTTGTTTGGATCTAAAGCATGGGTCAATTCCGTTTAGACATCTTATGTCTAGTCTTGTGTTTCATTACAATGTCCAAGCCCCCTACGTTTGAGGCACCAGAATCAGAACTCCCCTTCAATAACTCAAATTTGAATATGATGAACCTCACTCCACTACCTGAACAAAGAGAAGGATAAGTAGAACCGTAAGAGTCAGACACCACCATGGAAGATATCTTCAATGAATTAGAAAATTCAGATGATCCAGCTGATTCTGACTATTATCCTTCTCAATTTGATGAGAGGTTATCTGCAATAGAGGAGAAGGTTGATGCACTACATGTATATCATGCATCATTAGCCCAAACCCAAAAGTCTTGTCAGACCCGACCTGAGTTCGCATGTGTGCATGTGTGTGTGTGTGTGTGTGTGAGTATGCATCTCGTTCATTTTAGTCCCGCGGTCCTACCGGTTAAATTTTGGCGATCCGTGACCCTTGGATTATGTTTGCGGTCATCCTAGAGTCTGGTCATGTAGACCCGACTCGGATCGACCCTAGACTTATGCCATCTCATTCGTATTGTCGTTGCGGTTCCAACGACGTGTCTTGTGCGTTCATCCGACTTATAGATCACAAGTTATGAGCATTTCATCTGTGGCCCACTTTTTGTACAAAAGAATATGGACAACTCCCATGGCACAAGTTCCCATGCACACCACCCACACACACTACAAATTCCATGGAACAAACACCACCCATTCTAGACACCACCCAAACCTATAAGTCTACAACTTTGTTTATATCACCTTACTTGCCATGATGAGTTTTCCTACTTAAGGCAATAGAGCTCATGATTACCCCTCTACAACTCTCCCTCCCTCTCTCTCCTCTTTCATTTCTCTCATTTCCCTCTCTTGCAAGGTGGGACGTCCACCATCTTCCCCATTTTCAAGCAACTTCTCCCTCTTCTCTCTCCCAATCCCACCTTCTAATCCTCATCACCACCATTAGAGGCCTTCCCTTGAAGCTTTGGAGTTAGTCCTTGAAGAAGGAAGGAGTGATCTTAAGGTGGGTGCTCATACAATTGCTGATCTCCTTCCTCTCTCTTATTTCTTTGTTTCTTCATGCTTGGGATATGTGGGACCCACCAATCCATGGTGGGGGGCCCATCTAACCCTTTGGATGAGGCCATTGGTCATCCTTCACGCATGTGTCACTCCATGATGGGGCCATTCTCCTTGGACCCCATCATGATCTTTCATGCATGATCTATAAGATGAGTATTGTATGGTTGATTCTCTTTTTGTGCATAGGGGATTTATTGTGGCGAAATCCCTCTTGAATGGCCAATCTCTCTCTCTTATTCTCCTTCTCCCTCTATTTTCTCTCTATTGTTGTTAATCATGGTGGTCCACCTGATGTGCGAGGCACATCCAACCGTCCAAACTTGATGAGACGCCCCTATGTCTCATTTGTTGGATATATGGAGACCCATCTTGTTGTCCATGTGAGATCCGACCCTAGTTTACATGTGTGCATGTGTGTGTGTGAGTATGCATTCCATCCATTTAGGTCCAACGGTCCTACCGGTCAAATTTCGGCAACCTACGACCCTCGGATTGTGTTTGCAGTCATCCTTGAGTCTGGTCAAGTAGAACTGACTCAGATCGACTCTAGACATATGTCATCTCGATCGTATCGTCGTTGCGGTTCCAACGACGTGTCTTGTGCGTCCATCCGACCTACGGATCAAAAGTTATGAACATTTCATCATATGGCTCACTTTTTGTACATGGGCCATCTCCATGGCACAATTTCCCATGCACACCACACACACTACAAAATTGCATGGATTGAACACTACCCACTCGAAACACCACCAAGCCTAGTCTAAGCCTGGCAACTTTGTTATTTTCACTATAGGTTATGATCGCTTTCTCTAACCAAGGAGGGAGAGCAATGATGACTCTCCTACAAACCCTTCCTCTCTCTCTCTCTCTCTCTCTCTCTCTCTCTCTCTCTCTCTCTCTCTCTCTCTCTCTCTCTCTCCCCTCTCATTTCTTTCATTCCACCTATCCTCCATATTCCAGCAACTCCAGCCCATTTTCTCTCAAAAACCTCCCAATCTAACCTTTGAAAAGTGATCTCAACCATAAATCTATAACCCTTGGATCTTAAGGAGCTTGGAGATAGGAAAATCTTGAAGATCCATTAAGGTGGGTGATACATTGAAATTCTTTCCTTCTTTCTTCTTCTTGCATATTCTTCTTTACATACTTGGGAGTATGTAGGACCCACCAATCAATGGTGGAGGTCCTACATAGCTCCATGAAGTGAGACCAAGGCCCGCTACATGCATGTACGTTTCCATGGTGGGCCATTCTCCATGGACCCACCATGATGGATTTTCTCTTTAAATCTAGATTTTTTGGGTCATTTGACCTGAGGTGCATGGTGGGGACGGTATCCCTACCTTGGAATTTCATGGATTTGTATAGATTACATGCATGCATGATTCATGTAAGATGTAGGTGTGATTGTAATGGTGGAGGATTTATAGTGTCGGAATCCTCCATGACGGTTGATCTCTCTCTCCCTCCCTCTCTCTTCCTTCTATCTCTTTTCCCTATTTTGCTTCTGATGTTGGTGGCCCACTGATGTGATAAAAAAAGAGAGTCCTAGACCCATCAGATTTTGGAACGCCCAGGCCCACTAGGCTAGACGTCCATATGCATGTATGATGCATGGGTTAGATGGCCCCACAAGGCATGATTTCTTGGAGATTCTTGGATGGATTTGGGTCTGGAATTTTTGTGGTCCATCTAGGTGGACCCCACTTGATGTATCTGACCATTTATCCCTTTGCTTATTTTTCCATGGTCTGGAATTGGACAGTATATGCTGTTGTTCAAATTTCAGGCCCATTTGCTGCATTATTTTTGGGCACTATTTTACGCCCATTTTTGGGTATTTTATTCCTGATTTCTTTGGAGTTTTTCTGAGGCATGGACCCCACCTTGATGTAGGATGTGCCCCACATCATTTAACCCTTGATGGAGGCCTATGGGATGGGCCAAAGTAGGCTGGATATCCAGAAAGTTTTGGACAGTCCAGTAATGTTGCATGTTGGAGAGGAGCCTATTGTACCTTGAATTTGGGGAAGTGGGCCGCTCCAGTGGACCCCACTTGCTGTCCATACATGGGAGTACCAAACTCATCTATTTTTCCACTGATTTGAGAGACTTATGCCCACCCCATGAGGTGCTAATCATGGGGACAACAACATTGTGTAGTAGCAGATTTGTTTTTTGGAAAACATTGCTGTCCAGAATTTGTATCAATTAAATAAAATATTTCTACCACTTCAAAAATTCTAAACTTTTGCAGGGGAATGGCCCATCTATAGTAGGACATACTTATAAAATTTTAGGGTCAATGGACACCTGTACACACCATGGAAATAGCTGAACTGGCCCACTATATTGTGGTGTCCAGATCAGGTAGAATCTTAGGACAAATTATTTTCTTAAAATGAATTAAAATATTCCTTATCATCCAAAAATCTTGAATTTTTGTAAAGAGGTGACCCACTCATGGTAGGACCCACCTACAAATTTTTGGGGCCAATGGACCCCTGTGTACACCGTGGCAAGGGCTGGATCGGCCCAGCATGTTGGGACGTCTAGTCAGTTTGATTTTCTACATAGACTGACTTCTATAAATTAATTAAAATATTTTTAGTTATTTAAAAATTGTAAAATTTTATGGAGGTGTGGCCCACCTATGGAAGCATCACTCTACAAAATTTCAGACCCAACGGACATTTAACCTGACTGTGGGGCAGCCGGGAGTGGCCCCCCAAGCAGGTACGCCCAGGGTGGGGCGTCCAGCCTGCTTCGTGGGCCCACCTTGATGTGTTGTATATCCCACCATCCTATGGGGTCCTTAGGGGATTGATCATCCTCCCTTTTTTTTTGGTATTCAATTGGGGCCCAGTGGGTGGATTTTGGGCCAGATACCCCGGGCCCATAGAGCTGCCTACACATGGGATATCCCTGCCTCAGGCTACAGCTGGGCTTGCATTCCAACGGCCTGACCCACTTGATATATGTGTTGCATATCCTCCCTCATCTAGTGGGTCTCACAGTTATGTGTGTGGGCCATAAAGGATTAAATATACTAAGAAATACTTTAATTGTTGGACTCCAAGCAACCTCGAAATTTGGGTGGGATGGAAATTTGGAAATGGGCCCAATGTTGCCACCCATAAATGATTTGGGGCAACTTGTGTCACGCCCCAGACTCGGTAATCGGACTCACATGGAACCCGATGGCCGGTTCTGGCCGCAACAGCCTCCGTAGTACCCCATTCTCGGTTCCTGAGGCAGGTTCCGATCCTGGGATCCTACAAGGAGGATTTTCATAACAGTATAATCATTTCTAACACGAGCATACCCAAGATCACTGCAAGTATATCTGAGAATAACAAGGCACACATCACAAAATCCACTAAGAATTTAAACTTTTACAATCATCCATAAGGTCCAAAAGGACATACATGAGACAAAAAGGAAAGGAGAAAAAGGTTGGCAACACTGGAGTCCTCAAATGCTCAGCTCTACTCCACACTCTGCTGCTACGACGCCTGCCTAGAGTCTCCTGCACGCATCAATCATGCATAAGCTTATAGAAGCTTAGAGGGTAGTGTAAGTGTGTGACAATGGTGCACAGAACAATAGTAGGAGATGCAAGAAGGGAAACATGCTCAATGAGAATATCACTAGCCTTACCAAGGCTTATCATGAATACGATGCGATGAGTACTGGATGCCATACCAAGGCAATACATAAAGGGGCTTACACAGCCAATGCTAATGTGATGCAAGTAATGCCAGTGCTCATATCCAAACCATATGTCAAGTACATTTCCAATCATAAGGAAATCACCGGGGTCCATTACACTGCTGAATGACTGCCGCTCTATAGACCCCGCATAGTCAAATGAGTGTAAGAGACCTCACTACCCGCTTGTGGACAACCAATCACCAACAAGGCCTGACGGTAGCGGACCCATTTACGAGCTGATCAGACTCAGCCTAGCAATGCCTCCTCACATCAGGCAGGTAAGGCCACACCCCTATCCAACTGACTACACGACAGTGGGAGACGCGGCCTAATGGTATAAGGCCCTCGTGCGCTCATATATTCCACCCGGTCACGGCGTTGGAGCAGATCCTTGGTACCATGGAAGTTTTGGGAATTTCACCCATGGGCATCCTATGCACCCGGTATGTTCAACTAATATTTTCGGTGTCCACACATACAGCCATCCATGAATACCCCTGTGGAGGTAAGGCCCTGATGAAGTAAGGGCGGATATCCATAAGCTATGCAATGTCAGATGCATGAATCACACAATCACCCATGCATCAATCCCAAGCATCCATCTCTCGGGGAGATACCAACATGTCCTACACAATGACACAACCATGGCAATAATACCTTAACCAAGCATGCATATGATGCATATGGGAGTGGGCCATGAAGATGAATAGGGGTGTCAATGAGGTGAAGATGAACTCTCTACCTAACCATGAAGGGTCTAGGTACTTAACCAATTCCTCATAAGGAATACAACCTCTAGTGGGGGCCCATATACCTGGGGTAGCCCATGAGACTAAGGAGAACAATGATATGGGCCTAAATAGATGAAACGAGCCTAGCAAGGGTCTATGGTGGGCCTTTAACCACCCATAGAGGCCCATGAGCCTACCTTAGGGCCACCAATGTGGACATCCAACCACAATTGGTCCCCAAGAGGTAGCCCATCTCTAATTGATTACGGATCAAGCCCCAAGGCCCACATAACATTAGAAATAAGAAATGGGCAGCCATTACATACCACATATATTCATGTTGGGCTTCAGAAAGGCGGCCCAAGGCCCATCCAAAACATGGGTCCAAGGGGAACACACATAGCCCAACCCATATATACCACTATGGGCCCATAGGGGAAAGGTTAGGGCCCAACATAAAGGCTACTAATCCCATATATTGTGGTGGCCTAGTGGGCAGCCATTGCTCAAATCACATGGGCAAATGTCATGTTCTTAGTCAAGTAAGTTGAGCCTACAACCCGGCCCAAGTATAAAGTTGATTTGGTGGGCAATCAAGGGCCCATATACTTGTGTAATCTGGCCCACTAATCCAATATAATAGTATGGTAAAAATGGCCCAAGAATTCAATAGGCCTATCTAGAAAGTTCCAGCCCAATTGGGCTCAAAGAGTTCAACAACTAACCACATTCATGGACCCAATTAAATTCAACTATGGTGGGCCTCAAAAGTGCATTTATTAAGCCCAACATTTAAGGAACTAAATGTATAAATTATTACCTCTAAGATTCTTCACAATGTGTTGGGCCCCACTCCTCAAAATTTCAGCCCAAAGGCCAAACATAATTATAACATGTTGCTGTCCTAAATTTGGGCACTCCATTGGAGTGGACCCAGGACCTCTAAAACTCTGGAAATTGAGGGCCAAGGTCTCTCATCATGCATACAATGAGAGAAAACCCAAAAAGGTGGCCCACCATCAGAGGAAACATTTTTGAATTATAATTTTTATCAAGGCATATTGCTGGACTGCACAGCAGAAAATTCTGGCAAGCCAACCATCTTGGCCCATTCTTTTGGATGCCCAAATGGGGTCAGTTGCGGTTGAAATTTTTCAGAGTGATACTTCAATAGGTGGGACACACTCCCACAAAATTTCATAATTTTTAGATATTTCTAAGTATTTTAATTAATTTGAACAAAACAGTCTGTCCAGAAAATCGGACAGACCTGGACGTCCCAATGTGGTGGGACAGTCCGGCCCTCGCCACGGTGTGCACAGGGGTCCATTGGCTCTGAAACTTAGTAGGTAGGTCCCACCATAGGTGAAAAACAACTTCAAAAATTTTCAAAATTTTTGGAGATTTAAAAATATTTTAATTTATTTAAAGAAATCAATCTATCCTAAAAATCGGACTGATATGGACACCATATTGTAATGGGCCGGTCCAGCCACCACCATGGTGTGTACAGGTGTCCATTAGCCCCAACATTTTGTAGGTTGGTCCTAACATGAGTGGACCACCTCCCTGTAAATTTTTATAATTTTTAGACACCCAAAAGTATTTTAATAAATTTCAGAATTCCAACCTGTCCAGGGTAGAATGTTGCTGGAACAGGGCAGAAAAATCCAGATTGTTCACCTCATTTGGACCACACCTTTGGGACCCCAATGAAGGTCAGATGGGGCTGAAATTTGGTATGGTTGTAGGTGGGTCATAAGGCTACAAGAATCACATATTATTTCGTTTCATTATTCCCACCAAAGACCCATAAATCAGGCCCCAAAGTGGCCCAAAAATCTGTCCAGGCAGATTTAGACAGCAACATGTTGCTGTCCAAACCACCCCAAAAGATAATTAAAAGGGAAATAAATCAGCATTTTCTCAGGGTGGGGTCCACCTAGATGGGTCACACAACTCTCAGACCCAAGCCCCTTTCAAGATCATCCATAAAATCAAGCCCAAAGGCTGTCCAAAACATGCCAACAATATGGGGCAACAAGGTGGGCCTGGATGTCTAACCACTTGGGCCTAGTTGCATGGCACATCAAGTGGGCCCTACATACATCAGATTTACTATAAAGATAGGAAAGAAAATATGGAGAAGAAAAATAATCCGGCCATAGGGTAGGGCCCCGCCACTAATGGGCCATCCCAAGAATGAATCATACCCATATAACTACATTGATTGTACATGCAACATGAAATCACTACATGCATGATCTATAATTGCTATGGATGGTTGAAATGTCATCCCAACATGATCCTTAGGTCTAGATGACCTTGAGATGGAGTGGATCATTACATACATCATGATGGGGTCCATGGAGAATGGCCCCATCATGGATCATGACATGAATGTAGGATGGGCCAAAAGGCCACATCCATGGGGTTAAATGGGGTCACCACCATGGATTGGTGGGCCCCATATGATCCATACAAAAGAAATAAGAAGATTTAAAGATATAAAATTAGATCAGCAAGATCATAGTTACCCACTTGTGATCTCACTCCCAAACTTCTACTCCATGAAGCTCTTGGAGCAAAGAATGGATTTTAATGGTGGAGATCTAGTTCAAATGGAGGGATTGGGAGTATGATGGGGGTAAGGGGGCTGGAGAAGAGAGGGAGAAGGAAGAGAAGTTGCTGAAAATTTCAGCAATGGAGGGAAATGAGAGGGGAAGAGAGAAAAAAAACTATTTAAGAGAAGTAATCATAGCCTATGGTGACAATAACAATGTTGCTATACTTAGGCTAGGTTTGGGTGGTGTCTAGGTGGGTAGTGTCAATTCGATGCAATTGTGTAGTGTGTGTGTGGTGTGCATGGAAAATTGTGCCATGGAGGTGGTCCACATGCATTTGTACAAAAAGTGGGCCACATGATGAAATGCTCATAACTTTTGATCCATAGGTCGGATTGACGCACAAGACGCGTCGTTGGAACCGCAACGACGATACGAACGAGATGGCATAGGTCTTGGGTCAATCCGAGTTAGGTCTACATGACCGAACTCAAGGTGACCGTAAACACAATTCGAAGGTCGCGGGTCGCCGGAATTCGACCGGTAGGACCGTGAGACCATGATGAACAAGATGCATACTCATACACATACATGCAAACATGGGAACTAGGGTCGGGTCTCACAACTTGGCCCACAGATGTGAGGAGGACTTAGATCAGTTATCTTACCCCTTTCTCTATAGCATTTTGGGGTGTGATTAGGGCCCAACTGAGGCCCACCCAAGTTGAATTTTATTGGAATGTTGCGTGTGATTAGTTAACTAGTTCCTTAGGCCTTTTGGATTGGGACTTTCTACATAGGCGCATTGACATTTGGGCCTATACTCTTATACCTATTGTGATAGGTTTGTGAGCCGTAATATGCAAGTAGTTGGGCCCTTGGTTACCCACCAAATTAACCCTGTCCTTGGGCTAAGATGAGAGACCCAACTCACTTGTGTTAAGTGTGAAATTTGCCCATATGGTTGAACTACTGGGCTACCCATTAGGCCCACCACGATGAGTGAATTTATGACCCTTATGGTTGCGCCCAAATCTTGCTTAAGGGCCTACCATGCTACCTAAGTATTGGGCTTAGTGTATGGCCCACTAGGTCATGGATTGCTTAGGCCTTGGGCCTTATTTCATGCTCGAGTAGTGGCGGGCTACCTCTTGGAAACCAGTTGAGGTTGGATGTCCTCCTGGGTGATCCTAAGGTAAGCCCATGGGTTTCTCTATGGATGGTTAAAGGCCCGCCATAGACCCTACGCCATTTATTTGAGGCTAAATATGGAAGTATGTGGAGCCTACCTCAATGTATGTTGGTCCAGGCCATTCAAGCCTTGGATTGCCCGATCATGGAAGCACTCTCTACCTTGGGTTGCTGCTAGACTCACAATCTAGTAGTAGGCCCACTTGATCTTTTCATGATATATACACACTCTCCATTTGGTGGGATCCCTCAGTGAGTATAGTTGGCCTTTATGAGATTATTTCCACATAGTTAACTAATTTCTGGACCTTAGCAGGTCCAGGAAGTCAAACGGGCCAAAAGTTTATCAAAGGGCCTTAGATGTACAATTTTATGGTTAAAACTTTATTTGGCTGTGGGGCCCACCATATTGAGAACTTGTGTACGTGTTACATACTTATGTTTTCTTATAATCTTTAGGCTTAATCAGTGCATTCTTTTGGGTCACCTTTAGTGATCACATGAGGACCCCATCTTAGAATAGATTTTTGGGACATCCCATGGGCCCAGAGTTGGTTGGGACATCCCAGCTTGGCCCAACCATATATTGGGCCAACTTCCACCATTTTGATGGACTTGTGGGATAAGATAAGGATAGTATTGAGCCCTTGGTTGCCCACTTAAATTGCTAGTTATTGGGTTGATGTAGTTGGGCCCATTTCATCTTAACTTAAACTTTTTTTTGAGCCGTATATTGTGTACGTGGGCTGCCCACCAAGTCCAACTTAATGCATGGATTTTATGGCCATTGAGAATTGAGCCTTGCGCCTTAATTCTTCTCTTAGAGCCTATGTCGTTAAAAGTGGTATTATATCTTTTTATGGCCTATTATGAGGAATGTATGTATGTGGTTGCCTTTATTTTTATCTTAAATGTAGGCCTTGGGAATGTAGGCCTTGGGCATCCATATAGTTCATAGTTGATATGCCTTTTTGGGGAATGGCGGTTAAATGTCCCTATTATGGACCCCTCTAGGCCCGATTGTATTTAAGAGTAATTAGATAATCATCTTAGACTCTTGCTATGTTCATTTCTATATTACTTAGACCCGTATCTTGTATACTTAGCCTTGTGGGCTACCCCAGGTAAATGGGCCCCCACTAGAAGTTAGATTCCTTAAGGATATTGTCTAAGTACCTAGTCTTGGTTCCTTCTTGGATAGGAGGAATGTAATATACATTGTATATTGCCATATAATGTGATTAAATTTCTCCTCATGACCCATATACATCATTATATGCTTGGTTAACACTGTGTGTGTATGGTCATATTGTGTCATTGGGCATTACATGTTACCTTCTCCGAGGGACGTAATATTTCCTCTTGAGCATGTTAGATGCTTGGAATTGATGCATGGTTGACTATATGATTCATGCATTTGGCATTGCATAACATATGAGCATTATCACCCTTGCTTCATCAGGGTTGTAGCCTCCACAGATACATCGTGGATGGCCATGTTTGGACACAATAAATGTTACTTGATTATACTGGGTGCATAGGATGCCCATGTGTGAAAATTTTAAAACTTCTATGGTACCAAGGATCTACTCCAACGCCGTGACCGGGTGGAATATATGAGCACACGAGGGCCTTATACTGTTAAGCCGTGACTCCCACTGTTGTGTAGTCGGTTGGATAGGGGTGTGGCCTTACTCGCCTGATGTAAGGAGGCATTGTTAGGTTGAGTCTAACCAGCTCGTGAATGGGTCCACTACCATTAGGCCTTGCTGGTGATTGGCTGTCCACAGGCGGGTAGTGAGGTCTCTTACGGTCGTTTGACTGTGTGGGGTCTATAGAGCGGCAGTCACTCAGTACTGTAATGGACTCCAATGATTTTTATATGATGGAAATGTACTTGATATGATATGAACACTGGCATTACTTTGTATTGCATTTGCATCGGCTATGTAAGCCTCATATTACATAGTATTCTTGTTAAGCCTTGTCATGACGCCAGTACTCTTTGCATTACAGTACTCATTGCATTATATAGCCTTGGTATGGTTTCCTGGATTATTGTACTACCTTGGTATAGCTTCTTGCGTTCATGACTCACCTGGTAAGGCTAGTGGTGTTGGCTTTGATCATGTTTCCTTCCTGTATCTCCTATTATTCTTCTGTGTACTATTATCACACACCTTCACCACCCTCCAAGCTTCTATAAGCTTATGCACGATTGATGTGTGCAGGAAATCCTATCCTAGGAAGACATCATAGCCGCAGAGCATGGAGTAGAGTTGAGCTTGAGGACCCCATTGTTATCGACCTTCCCTTCCTTTTTCTATCATCTTATGTATGTCCTTTTGGACCTTTTGGATATTTGTAAAAGTTTAAATTCTTATTGGATTTTGTGATGTGTGCCCTTTGTTTTTCTCAGATGTACTTGCTGTGATTTTGAGTATGCTCGTATCGAAAATGATTATACTATTCTGGAAATCCTCCTTGTAGGATCCTAGGATCGGAACCTGCCTCAGGAGCCGATAATGGGGTACTTTAGAGGCTGTTGCTGTCAGAACCGGTCATTGGGTTCCTTGTGAGTTCGGTTACCGAGTCTGGTTCATGACAGGAGTTGGTATCAGAGCATAACAAGTAATTTTGGAATAACTTGGGATAGTATCACGTATCTGCTGCGAGCTTAGGACAAGTAGTGTCCCGAGTGCGTTTGTCTCGATCTGTTCGAGCCTTCAAGGATTCTAATTCCTAGGTGTCCGTCACCTTTGTTCTTTCTGTAGACCATGCCATCTAGTCGAGGTACCCATGATTGTGACGCCCGTGGCCGTGGTGCCCATCGACATGGTTCTCATTCCGCTCTATCGATCCGAGTGACTTTTGCTCCACCATCTTAGATTCTTGTTTTCCCTCTTGAGCCTTCTGTACCATTCCTGAGGCTCCGGCTGTACCTGTGCCTCCATCAGAGGCCAGTGCTACCCCCGTTTATCTGCTTATTCCTGTAGGAGCTGAGCATCTCCAGCAGTTGATGCAAGCCATCACTTTTGTTCTTCAAACCGTCAACCCATTCCTGAGGCACCCGGACAGGCAGAGCAGGAACGTGCAAGCCCCCTTTTGCAAGATTTGACTTCGCAGCGAGCCCCGATGACGGTGTATTTACTTCAAGGAGAAGGCCGAAAGAGGAAGACGTATTCTAGTGGCTACTATCAGCGTCAATATCATCGACGTATGAGACGTTTAGGGTTTCGACTGCCAGTGGCACAGCCAGTGCCATCTTCTACCTAGTTAGCTTCATCATCAGTGCAACCAGCAGTCCCTTCTCCTAGACCATTCACCGGAGTTTGCTTCGATTGTGGGCAGACGAGACACCTTACGCGTGAGTGTCCCCATCAGCAGGATGGACCTTCACAGCGACCGTAGTAGCAACAGAGACTGCAGATGCAGAGGAGACAGACACCTCCCCAGCCACCTCAGGCTTGATTTTGCATGACTCAGCAGGACCCTTAGTTATTAGGGGAGTCGTTATGGGTATTCTCCTTATCTCCGTATGTAAGTCTTGTGTTTTGGTGCATTGCACCCTTTTGTATCCAAGGGCTTTTGTTCACTCAAATTACTATTAGAGTCTGCCGTAAGGGATTGTCAGTATCGACATTTTTGGAAAGATCGCTGTGTTAGGCCAATGATATTATCGTGTTCTGTTTTGGTTGGTAAGATGTTCTTGCTCGCTGAATAGTTTTGTATTGCTAATGTTGAGCTTGTTGGCTTGCTTTATTGTCAAAGCAATACTTCTGGCAGGGGATGAAGCGCCAGATTGCTAGTTTTGTGGCCGAGTGTGACACATGTCAGCGTGTCAAGGCTGATCACCAGAGATCACCTGGTCCCTTGCAGCCGTTGAGCGTCCCAGAGTGGAAGTGGGAGCACGTATCGATGGATTTCATCACAGGATTGTCAAGGATTCAGCGCAGTCACGATACCATCTGGGTTATCATCGATCATCTGACGAAGTCGGCTCATTTCATTCCAGTACGTGCTTCCTGGTCTACGGACCGGCTTGCAAAGGTGTTCATTGAGGACTTAGTGAGACTGCACGACGTCTCAGTTTTGGAGGAGTGTCCAGCAGGTGGTGGAGGTCACTTTGCGTCTCAGCACCACTTATCATCTGCAGACGGATGGACAGACCGAAAGGGTCAACCAGATCCTTGAGGATATGCTCGGAGCTTGTGTGATCAACTTTATGGGCAGTTGGGATGAGCATATGCGCCTTGCCGAGTTTGCGTACAACTACAGCTATCAGGCGACTATCAGCATGACTCCTTTTGAGGCACTTTATGGTAGACCGTACGGATCTCCTAGTTGTTGGACCGAGGTTGGAGAGTGTCGTCTCTTAAGTCCCGAGCTTGTGCTATAGACGTCAGAGGCTATTAATGTTATCAGACAAAGGATGAGCACAGCTCAGAGCCAGCAGAAGAGTTTTGCTGATCGTCAGCGTCGACCCTTCGAGTTCGCAGTCGGGGACATGGTATATCTCAAGGTCTCGCTTATGAAGGGCGTGGTTCATTTTGGTGTAAAGGGCAACCTCACCTTGAAATTTATTGGACCTTTTGAGATTACTGAGCTCGTGGGCGCTGTGACCTATAGGCTTGCCTTACCTCCTGAGTTGTCCGCGATCCACGACCTGTTTCATATTTTTATGTTGAGAAAATATGGGTCGGACACTATTCTCGTGATTGATTGGCAGCCACTCGAGGTCCGTGAGGATGCTTCCTACATTGAGCAGCCGATTCGTATTCTTGATCGGAAGGAGCAGGTCCTAAGGACCAAGGTCATTCCCTTGGTGAAGGTGCAATGGGGTCATCATTTGGAGGCCGAGGTGTCTTGGGAACGTAAAGCTGAGGTTAGAGAGCGTTATCCCCATTTATTCGATGATTAATTGCTTGTATTGCTTGCATTGCCCTCTCTTGTGTTTGATGATTGAGGTATATATATATATATGATGATGATGTTTATGCATTTTGTTGTTCCGGTTTTGTCAATTTTGAGGACAAAATTTCTTTGTTGATGGGGAGGATTGTGAGATCCGACCCTAGTTTATATGTGTACATGTGTATGTGTGAGTATGCATTCTGCCCATTTTGGTCCCGCGGTCCTACCGGTCAAATCCGGTGACCCGCGACCCTCGAATTGTGTTTGCGGTAATCCATGAGTCTGGTCATGTCGAACCGACTCGGATCGACCATACGCATATGCCATCTCGATCGTATCATCGTTGCGGTTCCAATGATGTGTCTTGTGCATCCATCTGACCTACGGATCAAAAGTTATGAACATTTCATCATATGGCCCACTTTTTGTACATGGGCCATCTCCATGGCACAATTTCCCATGCACACCACACATACACTACACAATTGCATGGATTGACATCACCCTCTCTAAACACCACCAAGCCTAGTCTAAGCCTAGCAACTTTGTTATTTTCACCATAGGTTATGATTGCTTTCTCTAACCAAGGAGGGAGAGCAATGATGATTTTCCTACAAACCCTTCCTCTCTCTCTCTCTCTCTCTCTCTCTCTCTCTCTCTCTCTCTCCCCTCTCATTTCTCTCATTCCACCTCTCCTCCATATTCCAGCAACTCCAGCCCATTTTCTCTCAAAAACCTCCTAATCTAACCTTTGAAAAGTGATCTCAACCATAGATTTATAACCCTTGGATCTTAAGGAGCTTGGAATAGGAAAATCTTGAAGATCCATTAAGGTGAGTGATGCATTGAAATTCTTTCCTTCTTTCTTCTTCTTGCATGTTCTTCTTTACATACTTGGGAGTATGTAGGACCCACCAATCAATGGTAGAAGTCCTACATAGCTCCATGAAGTGAGACCAAGGCCCGCTACATGCATGTACATTTCCATGGTGAGCTATTCTCCATAGACCCACCATGATAGATTTTCTCTTTAAATTTAGATTTTTGGGGTCATTTAGACCTGAGGTGCATGGTGGGGATGGTATCCCCACCTAAGAATTTCATGGATTTGTATAGATTACATGCATTCATGATTCATGTAACATGTATGTGTGATTGTAATGGTGGAGGATTCATAGTGTCGGAATCCTCCATAGCGGTTGATCTGTAACATCCCAGATTTTTGCCAACCTGGGATTAGACATCCTTAGGCATTGGGTCAATCTTAATACCTGATTAACTTTTCAAACGCTCAATTCAAAGCCTCAAATCCCGTCTTGAACCATTTTCTTCACAAATCCCACCCTTCGCTACCTTGTGCTTTCAATTTTTCAAAGCACTTTCGCCCTAGACACTAACTTAAACTAGCTAAGTAGTAAAACTTGGATCACTTTATATACAAACTGCAAAGGCCTAAGTACCACCTCGACCAGAAATCACGTAGGATTAAATCCTTTAGAAATTTAACAAAGTTAACTAAGTACTAAACTCGGTTAGTCATGAAATCCGTTGGGATCGATTTAAATACGGTCTGCAAGACCCAAAACTTGCAGAAATAGTGACTGTAGGTTACCCTAAAGTCTAGAGCCAAACTCATTTCCCGGCTGCTCTCAGAAATGAAACGAAACTTCGTATTAGGTCTAGACCGCACATCGGGAGTCCGATTAACACGAAGCTAAGGAACTAGGACCGCCTCACTGGGCTTGACAATCATCTCAAAAATCAGATGATTCCGATGTCCCACGGCCATTCTTTTCGATCCGGAGCGAGGTAGTGTGAAAAACACTAATTCCATCCCAAAATAAATATCTGGAATAGTGATCTGGCATCATTCGGTTGCGCGTCAGTATTAAGCAACCTGACCATCGGAATCAGACCAAATTACACCCTCGGATTAAGAAAAATTTCAGGAACATTTACATGTACTTAGAATTTCTGATGGTGGCCCACTGACCGTTGAACTGAAAGTGGTCCGCCACGTGCGATCTGGGAATCCGATCGAGTCGAAAACGTAATCCCTCATAGATCCATGTGTGGTGAGCTTAAGTCTGACGTTTGGCTCAAGGAGGGCCACCAAAACCTCTCTTTTGAGCTGGAAAAGTGACAAAATACCTATATTAGCAGTAACCTTTGAACAAGAGTCTATTTCGGTGAGTTTTGAGACTATATAAGGACCTTAAACCCTCTCTCATGGCAGCCATACGAATTTGGAATTGAGAGAGGGAAAAGAGAGAGAAAGTGAGGGAGAAGTGGGAGAATCTCCCTGCCGTCGTTCCCTGCCACCACACGGGCTGCACCGCCTCTTTCCAGGCGCGTTTCCGGCGATGTCAACTCCGTTTTAAGGTGAGAAACCCTAACCCTAGGTCTGATTTGAAGTGTATAGGTAATAGGTTGTGAAATAGCTAACCTATTTCGTTCCATAGGTTGCCAAACTGCCGAATACGGAAGCTTAGCAAACCTATCGATTTCGTTGCGATTCTACGACAAAAGGTGCGGACTTTAGGTGCATAGGTTAGGGTTTTCAACGCTTTCAGTGTCAGATAATGATAGATTCATGATCTGCATGCAATTGCACATGTACAAAGTGCTTTCCGTTTCCTGTTTCGATTAACGTTGTAGAATATGGAATTTCACATACTCTAGGTATACGTAGAAATACCGTATATGTATTTTTTTTGGAGAAGTGTTTGACATGTTTATTTAATGTATGATTATACTATATATGGATAAAATACTAGTTTGGCGAAAGGAATCGCCGTAATACATGTTCACTTGTAAATGCTACGTATGTTGAAATTGTGTATTCTAGAAAACTGTATACGTATAAATTTTGGAGATGTATGTATCATGATTATTTGCTGTAGTAATATATTATACATGGATAAAATACTAGCTTGGCTAAAGGATAACCCTAATACATGTTTTGCTAACATGCACCATGTATGTTGTAATAGTGTATTCTAAGTGTTTGTGAAAATGACTGAATGAGTATTGAATTCTCATTCGTGCTCGCCATGACTAATTGTCATGGATTCATGATGGTTGTATTGGCGATACCCCTTTGACGAAAGGATTTGCCCTAAATCACGCCACGGCCAATATACACTATATACGCTAAAATGTGTGGCCCAAGTGTTTGTGGAAATGGCTGAATGAATATGGAACTTGGATTCCTGCTTGCCATGACTATCCGTCGTGGGTGTACGCATGTTATGATTGGGGCAACTCCCTAGTGAAAGGATTTGGCCTAATGCCTATGTGATCGACATATGTTGTGTATGTTGATGTATGTTTGTTTAAGTGTTTCTTGAAATGTCTGAATGAGTAGTAGTTAGCAAATTGTAAAGTATAAGGGTGTTGAGATATGATTCTCAACCTCTTTTAACTATGTGTATGATCTCCTTTGATAGTTGTGTGATTAGGAATTGAACATGTACAAACGCATGCTTGTGTTGTGATTCATAACATGCTCAACTGCTTTATGATTTTAACTATGTAATGCATATGTTTAAATTTATATTTACGTTGTATGATCCGTCATGGGTGATGGGGGAGCGGAGCAACGAGTGCGTGCAACAGCCCTGGCAGCCCTAAACGGATAATACCAGACTTTGATTGTATGATTTGAATCCTGATCCATTACTGCTTTATCTATCTGCAATTGATTGTATTTGGGGCTATGATTATGGCCCAGGCAATCGGTAACGAGATTGAACTCGTGGCTGAGATTCATTTGCCACGTGGGATGTGTTCGACGAACTCGAGTCGTGCGTTGCCTGTCGGCAGTGGCTAGGCCACACGAAGTTGTTCATGCACTTCATGTCGTGCAGCTCAACGGGCGATCGTGCTAGTCGAGCTCGTCAAGTAACCCGATCTGCCTTATGCATGTTCACCCTGTTTGGACGCTACTGCTTGAACCTAGGGTACCAAACTTACCAGTGAAACTCCCTTTTAACCATGGTACCTCGATCCGCTAAGATGCATGAGCCGGGCATGGTGGTATGGGACACCGTGGTCGAGCTGTCGGCCTACGCTGGGGCCATGTGCCTCCCCGTAGTGACCATTGCGCAACCAAACTCGTGAGCCGAATACGGTGGTATGGGACACTGTATTCGAGCTGTCGATACTTCGGCGAGAGCCGAGTACGGTGAGATCTGTGCTCGTGCTGACGGGCGACGAGTCGTCCGTAGTATCATCGAGTACACTCCAAGGGTCTGTGATTGGCGACGAGTCTTTCACAGCAACTAGAGTGTGAGTTGAGCCGAGTACGGTGAGACCTGTACTCGAGCTGACGGCTAGTGATTGAGCCGAGTACGGTGAGACCTGTACTCGAGCTGACGGCCAGCAATTGAGCCGCATACGGTGAGATCTGTATCCGCGCTGACGGGTGACGAGCCCTTTGCGATGCCTTCACTACGCTTCTCAAACTATAATATCGTATGAGATTAGCTAGGATTGACGACCCTAGAATGGATCATGTTTGGGAATGATACAAGGGAGGTACCTTACTTTCCCAATATTGCTGGTTGAAATGGACTAATAAAAACTTGGTAATCATGAGCATCATCGCACCGCATGTGCTTTGTAGATGTGGCGCACTGAGGGAGTTAAGCATTCGCGAACGTAAGATGATGTCGCTTGAGGGTGGTTTGGCAAGGGCATACAACATCATGTCATTTCATTCTTGCATTTAATAAGAGTAGTTAGAATTGTTTGATTTGTACTGCTTTATCATTACTGCTTGATTGAATTGATAACATGTTAACCTATGCCTTACTGTTCCACTGAGTTGATTACTCACTCCCACGTTACGGGACGGTGTTGTACACACCAACCAGATTTGTTGAGTTTCAGGTGGTGGCGATGCTTGTGAAGCAGAGCCAGACTACTTCTATGATGATAGGAAGAATTCTCCTATCTGTATCTCTCTGGCAGGTCAATGAAGACCTGATATTGTATTGACGGGGCTATGGTACATGGGATAGGAGGCATTACACTTCCTCACATTTGGTACATTTTAGAACTGCACTTGTATTTATCTAACCTGGTAATGTTATCACACTCTGGAGACTCATCATAAGTTATATATTTTATCTATCTATCACAGTCTTCCGCTTGCAAATTAACTGTCTCTGGAGTATGATATGCTGTTTTGGCTTAATCTCACTCATGTTCAATGCATGAATACAGTCAACATTCAATCATCATTCATTTTGTTGCATAAGTGATGTTCTGGAACTCGGGAGTTGAGTTTATGCTCGACCCCCGATTTTCAGGGCGTTACATGATCTCTCTCCCTCCCTCTCTCTTTCTTCTATTTCTTTTCCCTATTTTACTTCTGATGTTGGTGGCCCACTGATGTGACAAAAAAAAGTCCCAGACCCATCAGATTTTGGGACGCCTAGGCCCACTAGGATGGACGTCCATATGCATGTATGATGCATGGGTTAGATGGCCCCATAAGGCATGATTTCTTGGAGATTCTTGGATGGATTTGGGTCTAGAATTTTTATGGTCCATCTAGGTGGACCTCACTTGATGTATCTGACCATTTATCCCTCTAGATATTTTTCCATGGGCTGGAATTGGACAGTATATGCTGCTGTTCAAATTTTAGGCCCATTTGCTGCATGGTTTTTGGGCCCTGTTTTAGGCCCATTTGTGGGGCTTTTTATTCCTGATTTCTTTGGAGTTTTTCTGAGGCATGGACCCCACCTTGATGTAGGATGGGCCCGACATCATTTAACCCTTGATTAAGGCCTATGGGATGGACCAAAGTAGGCTGGACGTCCAGAAATTTCTGGACAGTCCAGTAATGTTGCATGTTGGAGAGGAGCCTATTGTACCTGAATTTGGGGAAGTGGGCCGCTCCAGTGGACCCCACCTACTGTCCATACATGGGAGTACCAAACTCATCTATTTTCTCAGTTATTTGAGAGACTTATGCACACCACATGAGGTGCTAATCATGGGCACAGCAACATTGTACAGTAGCAATTTTTTTTTTTTTTTGGAAAACATTGTTGTCCAGAATTTGTATTAAGTAATTAAAATATTTGTACCACTTCAAAAATTCTAAAATTTTACAGGGGGATGTTCCATCTATAGCAGGACACACCTACATAATTTCATGGCTAGTGGACACATGTACACACCATGGCAATAGCTGAACCGACCCACTATATCGTGGTGTCCGGATCAGGCAGAATCTCAGGACAGATTGTTTTCTTTAAATGAATTAAAATATTTTTAATTGTCCAAAATTCTTGAAATTTTGCAGAGAGGTGACCCAATTATGGTAGGACCCACCTATAAATATTTGGGGCCAATGGACCCCTGTACACACCATGGCAAGGGCTGGACTGACCCACCACATTGGGACGTACAGGTCAGTCCGATTTTTTGGACAGACTGATTTCTATAAATTAATTAAAATACTTCTAGTTATCCAAAAATCATGAAATTTTTTGGAGGTGTAGCCCACCCATGGACGTGTCACCCTGGAAAATTTTAGAACAATGGACATTTTGAGATTACCGAGAGCGTGCAAGGACAAGTTCAAAACGTGGATAATGCAAGCTAAAGAATACTCAAGTTCTACTACTAGTAGAAGATCAAGCTCCACCTTCAAGCAGAAGATTCGTTCTATACACTTCAATGTCTAACTTTCTCTAGTATAAATGACCCTGGAAAGACCTTAGACTTAGGTTCTTTTAAATGCTAAACTTATACGAGGTTTTATACTTTTATTAGGCTTTAGTTCGACTAGTCTAAGCCTTAGTTCGACTAGTCCAAGCCTTGGTTCGACCAGTCCAAGATTCAAACTAAAAAAATGGATATTTCTAGTGTTCTCGACCAATTGAAGGAGCACCTTTAACCAGTCGAAGGGTGCTTGACTCGAAGTCCAGCAAGCTATTTTTGGCACCCTCGACCAGTCGAAGGTAGTGCTCGACCAGTCGAACAGGGCCCTCAACCATTCGAAAAACGGTTTTATTCAATCACGCCGAAAATTTGAAATTTAATTGGATTTTAGACAAGTCGAAGGAGACCTTAGACGAGTCGAAGCAACTGAATTTTAGCCTATCAATAGAGGCATTCTCTCATTCTAAATTAGTCAATTCAAGCTAGGAAAAGGCTTCATTGAGGAAGAGAGAAGTCCCCACTCTCTTCAAGCTATTGTGTTGTATTTTAAATTTATGTTTATAGCTTTTTATTTTGATTCTTTGATCTCTAGTTTATGAAACTTATTTTTTAAAAGAGAATAACTACTCTTCTTTTTGAGATCTAAATGATTCAAACAAGTAGCCTAAGGTTTGAACCAATTTAAAATCAATTAGAACATAGAACCCTTAATTGTATTACTGGACATTGAACGTTCTACTTCAAACGAAGTGGTTCTACAGGTTACATCAAGTACGTCTTCAAAAAGGAAGATAAATATCATTCTGTATATTTATTTTTGGTTTCTTTGAGATATCTAGAAAATCTCATGTATTGGTTTTGACTAAGATAGCTAGAAAATCTCAGCGTGGGGTTTTGTTTGTGATAGTCCATTTGAAAACACAACTGTATAGGTTTTAAGGTGAACCTCTGAAACCCTTGATTATTAGTGAATGTCAATATCACGTGGGTTGTGATTATTGGGAGTAGAGTAGGTGTGACTATTTGAGAACAGTTGGTGTACCCACCGAACCACTATAACTTCTGGTGTTTGTGATGAATAGTTTAAATTTTTGTATATGAGGTGAATGATTGTAATTTGGTTGTGTGGTGAATGCTTGTAATAGATAGCTCTCTATTGTCTCTTGCTTAGTTTATGATCTTGATCCTTACTGCGTTCATGAAATTAGGTTATCTCACCTAAAACATTTGTTTTTGGTGTAAGGTTGTCCTATGATCAAAGTTTGAATCAATTTATTAAGATTAGTGATTTATTCTGATTTATTCATTATATCTGTACTTTGAATTTTTATTTGGCATAGTCCTATTCATACTCCCCCCCCCCCCTCTCTAGGACTATTAACTCGCTTATTTCAAGTGGTAGTAAAGCTAAGTTGCTCATTTATTTGGATTAAGTTCCTTGAGTTTAAAGATCTAGTAGAACTTTCATTATGTCAAATTTCGATAGCTTGTCTATTACCAGGCCACCACCCTTTGATGGCTCTAACTATGCTTATTTGAAAGCCATAATGACGATTTTCTTAGAATCCTTAGATGAAAGCGTGTGTGTCACGCCCCAGACTCGGTAAGCGGAATCACAAGGAACCCGATGGCCGGTTCTGGTCGTAACAACCTTCATAGTACCCCATTCTCGGCTCCTGAGGCAGGTTCCGATCCTACGATCCTACAAGGAGGATTTTTCATAACAATATAATCATTACCAATACGAGCATACTCAAGATCACAGTAAGAACATCTGAGGATAACAAAGGCACACATCGTAAAATCCACTATAAATTTGAATTTTTACAATCATCCATAAGGTCCAAAAGGACATACATGAGATAAAAAGGAAAGGAGAGAAAGGTCGGCAACACTAGAGTCCTCAAATGCTCAGCTCTACTCCACGCTTTGCTGTTACGATGCCTACCTTGAATCTCCTGCACGCATCAATCGTGCATAAGCTTATAGAAGCTTAGAGGGTGGTGTAGGTGTGTGATAATGGTGCACAGAAGAGTAATAAGAGATAAAATGAGAGAAGCATCATCAATGAGGATATTTCTAGCCTTACGCAGGCTTATTATGAATAAGATGTAATGAGTACTGGGTGTCATACCAAGGCAATGCATGAAGAGGCTTATACAGCCAATGCTAATGGGATGCAAGTAATGCCAGTGCTCATATCCAAACCACAGGTCAAGTACATTTTTTATCATAAGGAAATCACCGGGGTCCATTACACTGCTGAATGACTGCCGCTCTACAAACCCTGCATATTCAAACGAGCGTAAGAGACCTCACTACCCGCTTGTGGATAGCTAATCACCAGCAAGGCCTGACGGTAGCGGACCCATTTACGAGCTGGTTAGACTCAGCCTAGCAATGCCCCCTACACACTAGGCAGGTAAGGCCACACCCCTATCCAACCGACTACACGACAATGGGAGTCGCGGCCTAACGGTATAAGGCCCTCGTGCGCTCATGTATTCCACTCGGTCACGACGTTGGAGCAGATCCTTGGTACCATAGAAGTTTTGAAAATTTCACCCATGACCATCCTATGCACCCTGTATGTTCAACTAATATTTCCGGTGTCCACACATATGGCCACCCACGATTATCCCTGTGGAGGTAAGGCCCTGATGAAGCACGGGCGGATACCCCACATGCTATGCAAATGTCAGATGTATGAATCACACAATCACTCATGCATTAATCTCAAGCATCCATCATGCTCCAGAGGGAAAAACTCAACTCCTCGGGGAGATACCAACATACCCTACACAATGGCACAACCATGGCCAATCTTACCTCAACCACGCATGTATATGATGTGTATCGGAGTGGGCCGTGAAGATGAATAGGGGTGCCGATGAGGTGAAGATGAACTCTCTACCTAACCATGAAAGGTATAGGTACTTAATCAATTTCCTCGTAAGGAATACAACCTCTAGTGGGGGCCCATTTACTTGGGGCAGCCCACGGGACTAAGGAGAACAATGATATGGGCCTAAATAGATAAGACAGGCCTAGCAAGGGTCTATGGTGGGCCTTTAACCACCCATAGAAGCCCATGGGCCTACCATAGGACTACCAATGTGGACATCCAACCACAATTGGTCCTCAAGAGGTAGCCCATCTCTAATTGATCACGGATCAAGGCCCAAGGCCCACACAACATTAGAACTAAGAAATGGGCAGCCATAAACATACCACATACACTCATGTTGGGCTTCAGAAAGGTAGCCCAAGGCCTATCCAAAACATGGGTCCAAGGAAAACACACATAATCCAACCCATACATACCACTATGGGCCCATAGGGGAAAGGTTAGGGCCCAACATAAAGGCCACTAATCCCATATATTGTGGTGGCGTAGTGGGTAGCCCATTGCTTAAACCACATAGGCAAATGTCATGCTCTTAGTCAAGTAAGGTTGTGCCTACAACCCAGTCCAAGTATAAAGTTGATTTGGTGGGCAACCAAAGGCCCATCTACTTGTGTAACCTGGCCCACTAGCCCAACACAATAGTATGGTAAAAGAAAATGGCCCAAGAGTAATCTAAAATATAAGGGAGCAATAAATGTCCAATTTCCTCAATATAGTGGGTCCCATAATCATGGCCCCAATGGGCCATAGAACATCAGAGATGGGTCCCCAACTAATCATACACAAAGCCCAATGGGCTGGGGCCCAAAAGTTCTGAAATAACAAAGGAGACAATAATGTACAGGAAATTTTTACAATGCATGTTGTTGTCCTAAAATTGGGCACTCCATTAGAGTAGGTCCAGGGCCTCTAAAACTCTAGGAATTAAGGGCCAAGGTCCCTCATCATGCATTCAATAAGTGAAAACCCAAAAAGGTGGCCTACCATTAGAGGAAACATTTTTCAATTATGATTTTTATTAAGGCATATTGCTGGACCGTACAACAGAAAAATCTAGTAGTCCAACCATCTTGGCCCATTCTTTTGGATGGCCAAATGGGGTCAGTTGGGGCTGAAATTTTACAGAGTGACACTTCCATAGATGGATCATAGCTCTACAAAATTTTAGAATGTTTAGATATTCCTAAGTATTTTAATTAATTTAAACAAAACCATCTGTCCAAAAAATCGGACAGACCTAGACGTCCCAACGTGGTGGGCCAGTCTGGACATCGCCACGGTGTGCACAGGAGTACAATGGCCTTGAAATTTTGTAGGTAGGTCCTAGCATGAGTGGACCACACCTCTACAAATTTTCAAAATTTTTGGACAACTATAAATATTTAAATTCATTTAAATAATTTAATCTGTCATGAAAATCGGACTGATCTAGATACCATATTATAGTGGGCCGGTCCAGCCACCACCATGATGTGTACAGGCGTCCATTGGCCCCAAAATTTTGTAGGTGGGTCGTAACATGAGTGGTCCACCTCCCTGTAAAGTTTCATAATTTTTAAATACCCAAAAGTATTTTAATAAATTTCAGAATTCCAACCTATCCAGGGTGGAATGTTGCTGGAACAGTGCAGAAAATGTAGACTGTCCACCTCACTTGCACCACACCTTTGGGACCCCAATGAAGGTCAGATGGGGCTGAAATTTGGTACGATTATAGGTGGGGTCCACACCTTCAAGAAACATATATTACATGGGACCAAACACCCCTCTAAATGCCCAAAAATCTGGCCTCAAAATGACCCAAAAATCTGTCTAGATAGTTCTAGACAGCAACATATGGCTGAAAATAAATAAATATAAACACTATTTAAAAGGAGATTTAATCTAAGAAAATCATGGTATGGACCACCACAGTGGGTCGCACAAACATTCAGACCCTTCCCATTACAAAATACCCTTTGCATGTGCCCCATATAGGTAGATAAGGGGGCTCCAACGTCCAAGGGTGGACTGTCATGGACGTCCACCCTCCATGGATGGTCTGGATATTTTTGGTCCACAATGTGGGCCACACACTCATGATCAACGGGTTATCAACAAAGGAAAATAAGGATTCGGCCACAAGGGAAGGGTCTCCGCCACATTGAGGCCCTTCCCCTCATCACTCATGCATACACATTCCACTATCACAAGATATACAAGAACTGCATGATCATATGATTTCTACTTGAGATCTATAGTGGAGATGCAATCTCCACCGGGATCAAGGGTCTAGATGACCCAAAGATCCTTGATCAAAGAAAGAAAAGCCATGTAGGGGTCCATGAAGAATGGCTCATTGCATGGAACATGCATGGAAGTAAGATGGGCTATGAGCTTCATCCATGAAATCTTGGGGTCCACCACCATCATTTGATGGGCCCCACAAGCTTCAACATGAAAAAAAAGGGAAGAACAAGTATGAAATGGAAGAAATCTGAATTTTACAATTACATGCACACCCACTTACCAGATCTTCAAGCAAACACCTCCAAGATAGTCTTCAAGCTCCAAGGAAAGAGGTTTAATGGTCAAGATGCTAGACTAAGGGCTGGATTATAGGGTAGAAGGGAGGATGAAGGGCTGAAAAATGGGTGAAAAATTACTGGAGAAGAAGAGAAGAAAGAGGGAGAGAGAGAGAGAGAGAGGTAAAAAGAGAGAAGGGAGATTTCAAAGCAAGCAATCATCTCTCTCTTGCCTTGGATAGAGAAGAGCAATCATAGCAATAGGGAGTTAGAAACAATGTTGTAGGGTTAGTAGGCTTTTTAGGTTAGTGGGTGGTGTTTTAGAGATGAGTGGTGTAGGGATAGGGCTTAGGTAGTGTATGTGTGTGTAGTGTATGTTGGAAATAGTTCCAAGAGATGGGACCTACCTAGAAATTCGTGCACACCACCCCAAGGTGGGCCACATGATCATGATCAAGGGCTTAGAAAATGAAATGCATACAACTTATGATTTATACGCCGGATGGACGCACAAGACGCGGTCGCAATGGCATAGGTCTCAACTCGTCCGAGTCGGGTCTTCATGACAGGACTTACGGATGATCGCAAACACTATCCAAGGGTCATGGGTCACCGGGATTTGACCGGTAGGACCACGGGACCAAGATGGACGAAATGCATACTTACACACACATGCACACAAGCGAACTCGGGTCGGGTCTCACAATCCTCCCCATCAATAAAAAAAAATTTCATCCTCGAAATTGACAAAACTGGAACAAAGGGCATAACATCATCATACATATATTAATCATCATCACAAGAGAAGGCAATATAAACAATCAATCATAGAACAAATGAGGATAACGCTCTCTAATCTCGGCCTCACGTTCCCAAGAGGCCTCGGCCTTCGAATGATGACCTCATTGCACCTTTACTAAGGGAATAACCTTGGTCCTGAGGACCTGCTCCTTCTAATCAAGAATACGAATCAGTTGCTCAATGTAGGAAGCATCCTTACGGACCTCAAGTGGCTGCCAATCAATATGGGAATAGTGTCCGACCCACATTTTCGCAACATAAAAACGTGGAACACATCGTGGATCGTGGATAACTCAGGGGGTTAGGCAAGCCTATAGGCCATAACGCCCATGCGCTTGGTAATCTCAAAAGGTCCAATAAATCTCGAGGCGAGCTTACCTTTTACACTAAAATGAACCTCGCCCTTCATAGGTGAGACCTTGAGATATACCATGTCCCCAATCGCGAACTCGAGAGGTCGACGCCGATGATCAGCAAAACTCTTCTGCCGGCTCTGAGCTGTGCGCATTCTCTACCCGATAACATCAATAACCTCCGATGTCTGAGCACAAGCTCGGGACCTAAGAGACGACGCTCTCCAACCTCGGTCTAACAACTAGGAGATTTGCACGGTCTGCCATAAAGTGCCTCAAAAGGAGCCATACCGATAGTCACCTGATAACTATTGTTGTACGCGAACTCGGCGAGGCGCATATGCTCATCCCAATTGCTCGCAAAGTCGATCACACAAGCCCTCAGCATATCCTCAAGGATCTGGTTGACCCTTTCGGTCTGCCCATCCGTGTGCGGATGATAAGCGGCGCTGAGATGTAAAGTGACCCCTAGCACCTGCTGGAAACTCCTCCAAAACTGAGATGTAAACCTGGAGTCTCGGTCTGAAATGATCGAAACTGGGACGTCATGCAGTCTCACTATCTCCTTAATGAATATCCTCGCCAACCGGTCCATAGACCAGGAAGCACGCACTGGAATGAAATGAGCTGACTTCGTCAGATGATCAACGATAACCCAGATGGTATCGTGACCGTGCTGAGTCCTCGGCAAACCTGCGATGAAGTCCATCGATACGTGCTCCCACTTCCACTCTGGAACGCTCAACGACTGCAAGGGACTAGGGGGTCTCTGATGATCAGCCTTGACACGCTGACATGTGTCACACTCGGCCATAAAACTCGCAATCTAGCGCTTCATTCCCTGTCAGAAGTACTGCCTCCTCATGTCACGATACATCTTCGTGGAGCCTGGGTGGATAGTAAGTCTCGATCGGTGTGCCTCGGTCATTAGATCACGACACAACTTTAGTACATCCAGGACACACAATCGGCCTCTAAAGCGTAATCCACAATCGGAACAGATCTGCCAGTCTGACTGCTCCACCGAGGCGGCCTCTGCTCAGTACTTCTGAAGTGACTCGTCTGTCTGCTGAGCCTCGATCACCCTAGCCACCAGAGAGGGTTGAATCGATAAGCTCGAAAGCTGAACAATGGAAGACTACAGTCCGAACTCAAAGTCATACTCTGAAACATCCTTGAGCATCTGCCACTGTCGAACCATCATATGTGCCACCGAGCCTCGTGGCTGACGGCCGAGCGCATTCGCCACCACGTTTGCCTTGCCTGGGTGGTACTGAAGGTCAAAATCATAATCTTTCAGCAACTCCATCCATCGCCTCTGTCGTAGGTTCAATTCGGACTGCAAAAATAGATACTTCAAGATTTTATGATCCGAGAAGAGCTCGAACCTGACCCCATATAGATAATGCCTCCACACCTTTAGTGCGAAGATAATTACTGCAAGCTCCAAATCATGAGTGGGGTAGTTCAGCTCAGGACCTTGAGCTGACACGAGGCATATGTCACTAGCTTCCCGTGCTGCATTAGCACAGCACCCAAGCCAACTCTAGAGTCATCTATAAAAACAACAAAACCCTTACTCCCATTAGGAAGGGTGAGGACAAGAGCGGACGTGAGGCGGTCCTTCAACTCCGTAAATGCCTCCTCGAAGGCGTCACTCCAGACGAACTCGACGCCTTTCTACGTCAACTGGGTCACCGGTGCTGCAATACCGGAGAAACCCTCGATAAACCGTCGGTAATATCCCGCTAGACTAAGGAAGCTACGAATCTCGGACGCATTCATGGGTTGGCCCCACTGACACAATGCACCAACCTTCGACTGGTCCACAACGACACCCTCCCTCGTCACCACGTGACCGAAGAACTTCATCTCCTCCTGCCAAAACTCACACTTCTCCAGTTTCGCATACAGCTGGTGGGCATGGAGGGTCTCAAGCACAATCCACAGGTGCTTTGCATGGTCCTCTTGGGTCCTCGAATATACAAGAATATCATCAATGAATACCACCACGAACTGATCGAGGAACAGCCAAAAACCTCGTTCATCAGCTGCATGAATATAGCGGGCGCGTTGGTCAGTCCGAACGACATGACCAGAAACTCAAAGTGACCATAGCGTGTCTGGAAAGCCGTCTTCGGAATGTTCTTCTGTTGGACTCGAATCTGATGGTAACCAGAACGCAAGTCTATTTTGGAAAAATACTGCGCACCTTGCAACTAATCAAACATATCATCAATACGGGGAAGCGGGTATCGGTTCTTGATGGTGACTCTATTGAGCTCACAATAATCTACATAGAGTCGCAACGAACCATCCTTCTTCTTCACAAACAATACCGAGGCTCCCCAAGGCGAACTGCTGGGATGAATAAAACCTAACTCTCGGAGCTCATCCAACTGCTCCTGCAGTTCCCTCAACTCTAATGGTGTCATCCGGTAGGGGGCCTTCGAGATAGGCGTGACACCGGGCACCAAATCAATTTGGAACTCCACCTGCCGATGCGGCGGCAAACCTGGAATCTCCTGGAACACATCTGGGTACTCACAAACAATTGATAGCTGCTCAATACTCTCTGCCACAAAATCCTCAACGACCGAAGCCAAGAAACTAGGTAACGATTCTCCTCTGGGCTTGGCGACGAACTGGAACACTGGCAAGCATGGGATATGAAACGTGACTGTCCTCGCGGCACAGTCTAAGATGACACCATACTCTGCAAGCCATTCCATACCCAAAATCACATCAAATCCCGCCATCGGCATCACAAATAGATCGGCAAGGAGGAACATCTCGCCCACTAACACCGAGCAAGAAGGACAGTGACGGGTCAGCACAATAGACTTCCCATGGGAGTCGAAACGGTTAAGGCCTCAGACACGGCCTCCGACGGAATACTGGTCGATCAACAAAACTGGTCAGCCACTAAAGAATGGGAAGCACCGGAATCAAATAAAGCATGAGCAATGCAAGCGAAAATAAGAAGAATACCCTCAACGACTCCACCGGTCGATGACTGCGGGTCCTGGCCTGGCGTCTGATGCGCAGAATAAAAGCGGCCCTGAGTTGGTAGGGGAAGCAACCTTGAAGACTGAGGGTCCTGAGTCTGAGTCTGCTGTGCTGCTATACATACTGGACGCAGGGATCGAACAACATATGGATATCCCCTATGTTGGTGCTGCGGCTGCTGCTATCTCTGCTGCTGCTGTCATTCCTGAGGAGGTCTACCTGACTGCCTCTACTGCTGAAGAGGAACCCTAGGAGTGGAGGGTGGAAGTTGAGCTCTCTACTACTGCTGAGGAGGACGAGGAGGAGGCAACTGCGGTGGCCTCTACTGAGGAGGAGGCAACTGCAGTGGCCTCTGCTGCTGAATGGGGAGGGCACTCACGCCTCTGATGCCCGACCTGTCCACAACCGAAGCATACACCAGAAAAGGGGCCAGAAGATGAAGCGGCTAGCGGTGCTGATGATGAGGAAGAGGCTACTGTCTGAATCGTAGGCTGCTGAAATCCTGATCTGCCCCTCCATCTCTGCTAACGGTGCTGCCTGGAACTGTCGGCTGGTGCTCTCCTCTTCTGGTCTCCACCGAAACTCTGCTCTCTCGACCTCTGGGTCATAGCCCAGTCCTCCTCATAAACCAGTGCCTGATGGATGACCTGGTCAAATGTCTCCAAACAGTGCCCTACCACAAGGCTACGAAGGGCAGGGCGCAAACCAGTCACAAAACGATGGGCCCTCATCTTCTCATCGCTAGTGAGATGAGGAGCAAATCTAGATAAGGCTAAGAAACGGGCCTCATATTGAGATATAGTCATATTGCCCTGCACTAGGGTCTCAAACTCGATCGCCCGCTGGATCTGAACATGCTCAGGGAAGAACTTCTGGTCAAAGCGGATCACAAACTCCTCCCATGTCCAAACGAACTGCGCCCCGACCATCTTAGACACGGATGACCACCAGTGACGGGCCTCACCCTGAAGAAGGTAGGTGGTAAGGGATACTCTCTGATCTGCAGGACACTGAATAGTGTAAAAAATCTTCGCAACCTCAGTGTGCCAAGCTTCAGCTACATAAGGGTCAGGATCACTACTAAACCTCAGGGGATCATGCTGTTGGAACTCTCGGCCTATCGCACTAGCACGCGATAAGTCAGACTACCCGGAAACCTCAGCGGCGGCTGGCTGACGGGTCTGCAATGCGGTGGTAACCAGCTGCATCAGCTGTTGGAAATGCTCAGCTCTTATGGGTACTATCGAAAAAGCAGGGGCGACACTCACCTCAGGCGGAGGCACGGGTACGGCTGTCAGAGCAGGATCCTCTGAAACCAGAACAACAGACTGAGGAGGAGGAATAGTTGGGGGAACAGGAGCAATTGGAGCCTCTATAACTGGAACAACAGGCTGAGGAGAAGGGATAGGTGGGGGAACTAAAGCAACTGGAGGTACGAGCGCTACAGGCTCAACTGGGGGAGCAAGCCGGATCGGGACCTCAGGAATCGAATCCTCAACAACGGGAGCAGGATGGGTAACTCGGGCACCTCGTTCACGGGAACCACGACCACAGGTGCTACGACCACGGGCGATACGTCCACGTGGAATCATCTACAAAATAATGACGACGCAAGGAATCAGAACAATTATAGGCTCAATACGGAGCAAAAAGAAGAATCTCGGGACACTACTTGTCCTATGTTCTTAGCAGATATGTGATGTTATCCTAAGTTATTCCAGAATTACTTGCTATGCTCTGATACCAACTCCTGTCATGCCCCAGACTCGGTAACTGGAATCACAAGGAACTCGATGGCCGGTTCTGGCCGTAACAGCCTCCATAGTACCCCATTCTCGGCTCTTGAGGCAGCTTCCGATCCTGGGATCCTACAAGGAGGAGTTTTCATAACAATATAATCATTATCAATACGAGCATATCCAAGATCACAGTAAGAACATCTGAGGATAACAAAGGCACACATCGCAAAATCCACTATAAATTTGAACTTTTACAATCATCCATAAGATCCAAAAGGACATACATGAGATAAAAAGGAAAGGAGAGAAAGGTCAGCAACACTGGAGTCCTCAAATGTTCAGCTCTACTCCATGCTCTGCTGCTACGACGCCTGCCTAGAATCTCCTGCACGCATCAATCGTGCACAAGCTTATAAAAGCTTAGAGGGTGGTGTAGGTGTGTGATAATGGTGCACAGAAGAGTAGTAGGAGATACAAGGAGAAAAACTTGATCAATGAGGATATCACTAGCCTTACGCAGGCTTATCATGAATAAGATACAATGAGTACTGGGTATCATACCAAGGTAATGCATGAAGGGGCTTGTACAGCCAATGCTAATGCGATGCAAGTAATGCCAATGCTCATATCCAAACCACAAGTCAAGTACATTTTCGATCATAAGGAAATCACCGAGGTATATTACACTACTGAATGACTGTTGCTCTACAGACCCCGCATAGTCAAACAAGCGTAAGAGACCTTACTACTCACCTGTGGACAGCCAATCACCAGCTAGGCCTGACGGTAGCAGATCCATTTATAAGCTGGTCAGACTCAGCCTAGCAATGCCCCTTACACACCAGGCAGGTAAGGCCACACCCCTATCTAACCGACTACATGACAGTGGGAGTTGCGGCCTAACGGTATAAGGCCCTCGTACGTTCATGTATTCCACCTGGTCATGGTGTTGGAGCAGATCCTTGGTACCATGGAAGTTTTGGAAATTTCACCCATGGGCATCCTATGCACCCGGTATGCTCAACTAATATTTTCGGTGTCCACACATACGGCCACCCACAAATATCCCTGTAGAGGCAAGGCCTTGATTAAGCAAGGGCGGATACCCACATGCTATGCAAATGCCAGATGCATGAATCACACAATCACTCATGCATTAATCTCAAGCATCAATCATGCTCCAGAGGGAAAAAATCCACCTCTTGGGGAGATACCAACATACCCTACACAATGGCACAACTATGGCCAATCATACCTCAACCAAGGAAGCATATGATGCATATGGGAATAGGCCATGAAATTAATAGGGGTGCCGATGAGGTGAAGATGAACTCTCTACCTAACCATGAAAGGTCTAGGTACTTAACCAATTTTCTCATAAGGAATACAACCTCTAGTGGGCCTACCTTAAGGTCACCAATGTGGACATCCAACCACAATTGGTCCTCAAGAATTAATACATCTCTAATTGATCACGGATCAAGGCCCAAGGCCCACACAACATTAGAAATAAGAAATGGGCAGTCATAAACATACCACATACACTCATGTTGGGCTTCAGAAAGGCGACCCAAGGCCTATCCAAAATATGGGTCCAAGGAAAACACACATAACCCAACCCATACATACCACTATAGGCCTATAGGGGAAAGGTTAGGGCCCAACATAAAGGCCACTAATCCCATATATTGTGGTGGCCTAGTGGGCAACCCATTGCTCAAACCACATAGGCAAATGTCATGCTCTTAGTCAAGTAAGGTTGTGCCCACAACCCAGCCGAAGTATAAAGTTGATTTGGTGGGCAACCAAAGGCCCATCTATTTGTGTAACCTGGCCCACTAGCCCAACACAATAGTATGGTAAAAGAAAATGACCCAAGAGTATTCTAAAATATAAGGGAGCAATAAATGCCCAATTTTCTCAATATGTTGGGCCCCATAATCATGGCCCCAATGGGCCCTAGAACATCGGAGATGGGTCCCCAACTAATTATACACAAAGCCCAATGGGCTGGGGCCCAAAAGTTCTGAAATAACAAAGGGAACAATAATGTACAGGAAATTTCTGCAATGCATGTTGCTGTCCTAAATTTGGGCACTCCATTAGAGTGGGTCCAGGTCCTCTAAAACTCTGAGAATTGAGGGCCAAGGTCCCTCATCATGCATATAATAAGAGGAAACCCAAAAAGGTGTCCTACCATCAGAGAAAACATTTTTGAATTATGGTTTTTATCAAGGCATATTACTGGACTGCACAGTAGAAAAATCTGGCAGTCCAACCATCTTGGCCCATTCTTTTGGATGGCCAAATGGGGTCAGTTAGGGCTGAAATTTTACAGAGTGATACTTCCATAGGTGGGGCACACCCTCACAAAATTTCAGAATTTTTGGATATTCATAATTATTTTAATTAATTTAAACAAAATAGTCTGTCCAAAAAATCTGACAGACCTGGACGTCCTAATATGGTGAACAAGTCCAGCCCTCGTCACGGTGTTCACAGGGGTACATTGGCCCCAAAATTTGGTAGGTAGGTCCTAACATGAGTAGACCATACCCCTACAAAATTTTAGAATTTTTGGACATTTATAAATATTTTAATTCATTTAAATAAATCAATCTATCATGAAAATCGGACTGACCTGGACACCAAATTATAGTGGGCCGGTCCATCCACCACCATGGTGTGTACAGGCGTCCATTGGCCCCAAAATTTTGTAGGTAGGTCCTAACATGAGTGGTCAACCTCCTTGTAAATTTTCATAATTTTATATACCCAAAAGTATTTTAATAAATTTCGGAATTCCAACCTGTCCAAGGTGGAATTTTGCTGGAACAGTGCAGAAAATCCAGACTGTCCACCTCACTTGGACCACACCTTTGGTACCCCAATGAAGGTCAGATGGGGTTAAAATTTAGCATGATTATAGGTGAGGTCCACACCTTAAAGAAACATATATTACATGGGACCAAACACCCCTTTAAATGCCCAAAAATCTAGCCTCAAAATGACCCAAAAATCTGTCCAGATAGTTCTGGACAGCAACATATGACTGAAAATAAATAAATATAAACACTATTTAAAAGAAGATTTAATCTAAAAAAATCATGGTATGGACCACCCCAGTGGGTCCCACAAACATTCAGACCCTTCCCATTACAAAATACCCTTTGCATGTGCCCCATATAGGTAGATAAGGGGGCTCCAATGTCCAAGGGTGGACTGTCATGGACGTCCACCCTCCATGGATGGTCTGGATATTTTTGGTCCACAAGGTGGGCCACACACTCATGATCAACAGGTTGTCAACAAAGGAAAATAAGGATTCGGCCACAAGGGAAGGGTCTCCGCCACATTGAGGCCCTTCCCCTCATCACTCATGCATACACATTCCACTATCACAAGATATACAAGATCTACATGATCATAGGATTTCTACTTGAGATATATGGTGAAGATGCAATCTCCACCAAGGATTAAGGGTCTAGATGACCCAAATATCCTTGATCAAAGAAAGAAAAGTCATGTAGGGGTTTATGAAGAATGGCCCATTGCATGGAACATGCATGCAAGTAAGATGGGCTATGAGCCTCATCCATGAAATCTTAGGAGCCACCACCATCATTTGATAGGCCCCACAAGCTTCAACATGAAAGAAAAGGAAAGAACAAGTACGAAATTGAAGAAATCTAAATTTTGCAATTACATGCACACCCACCTACAAGATCTTCAAGCAAACACCTCCAAGATAGTCTTTAAGCTCCAGGAAAAGAGGTTTAATGGTCATGATGTTAGACTAAGGGCTGGATTATGGGGTAAAAGGGAGGATGAAGGGTTGAAAAATGGGTGAAAAATTGCTGGAGAAGAAGAGAAGAAAGAGGGAGAGAGAGAGAGAGAGAGGTAAAAAGAGAGAAGGGAGATTTCAAGGCAAGCAATCATCTCTCTCTTACCTTGGATAGAGAAGAACAATCATAGCAATAGGGAGTTAGAAACAATGTTGCAGGGTTAGTAGGCTTTTTAGGTTTGTGGGTGGTGTTTTAGAAATGGGTAGTGTTGGGATAGGGCCTAGGTAGTGTGTGTTGGAAATAGTTCCAAGAGATAGGACCTACCTAGAAATTCGTGCATACCACCTTAGCTAGGTCACATGATCATGATCATGATCAAGGGCTTATAAAATGAAATACACACAACTTATGATCTACACGCCGGATGGACGCACAAGACACGGCGTTTGAACAGCAACGATGAGGCGGTCGCAATGGCATAGGTCTCAACTCGATCCGAGTCGGGTCTTCATGAAGGGACTTATGGATGACCGCATACACTATCCAAGGGTCACGGGTCGCTGGGATTCGACCGATAAGACCGCGGGACCAAGATGGACGGAATGCATACTTACACACACATGCACACAAGCAAACTCGGGTCGGGTCTCACAGTGTGGTAAGCCACGATAACTAAATGGAAACCACCCGTGTCTGAAGTTCTAGGAAGTGATGGAACCAAGTCCATGAAAGAAACTCCTTTTTATTTATGGACTACACTTCAAAAAAAATGAAAGTAGTGCAAATGCTAAGGATTTAAATGCAATTACATGTGCTCTATCACCTGATGAATTCAAAAGAATCATTTCATGTGATACAACTAAATAAGCCTGTGATATTTTTGAAATGACACACGAAGGAACTACTATTGTTAAGTAATCTAAAGTTCAAATCGTCACTACAAAATTTGAGAAAATTCGTATGAAAGAAAATGAAACCTTCATGGACTTCTATACAAAATTAAATGACATAGTAAATTCTATATGGGGTCTAGGAGATGGAATCCCTGAAAGCAAAGTCTGTGCTAAAATACTACGATCTCTTCCTGAGAGGTTCAATTCCAAAGTAACTGCCATTCAAGAACTAAGAGACACTGATCCAATGAAGGTTGAAGAGTTAGTTGGTTCTCTTCAAACATATGAGTTAAATTTTAAAGCTCCCAAATGTAAGTCCATTTCTCTTAAGTCATCCAAATCTATTTTAAAAGATAACAATGTTAATTCTGATATTGAAGATACAGAGGATGATATGGCTTTACTTGCTAAAAAGTTTTATAGGATTTTCAAAAATAAGAAAAGAGCTGATTTTCAAAAACCTTCTGATACGAGAAAGGGAAAATTTAAAGTTGGAAATCTGTGAAAGACAGTCAATGTTTCAATTGCCATGAATACGGGCATTTGGCGAATAAATGTCCCAAAAGGGATAAATAAATAAAAAAAAAAGAAAGGGCATGATTGTTACTTGGGATGAATCAACCGACTCTGAAAGTTCCTCTGAGTTAGATTATTAAGAACAAGAAATCTCAAATGAAGTAAAAGCCCTGATGACTATAGCCAAAGTCACCTCCTCAGATAGTTGTAATTTATCTAATTATGAGAATCTCAGGAGTGACCTTGAAAATGAGAATGAAGATGATCTTCAAGATGCGTACAATGTCCTATAAAGGGAAAGTTGCAAAATAGCTATCAAAGTGAAAATTCAGAAAGAAAAATATCTTAAACTAAAAGAAGAACTTGAAAATAATGTTTTGGAAAAATCTCATCTTTTTATTGTTTTGAAAAAGTAAAACTTGATTTAAATTTCAAATCCTCTGAATTAGAAAAACTTAGAATTGAAAATGGGACTTTAAAACCCGAAGTTTCTTCTCTTTTTAGTTCTGAGGATACTTGGAGATATGCCCAGGGAGACCCTAAGCTAGAAAAATTATTAACTGCATCCAGAAAATGTGGTGATAAATCGGGTCTGGGATATATCAAAGATAGTCCAATGAAAAACAAAAATGCATCTCCTATATTTGTAAAAGGAGAATCCTCAAACTCAAAAGGTAAGAATTTGAGAAATTACAATCAAAATAATTGCAAAAATCTAAAACCTTTTCAAGCTTCTAAAGTTAATTAAAAAATCATCAGCTATAGAAATCAAAGATATAATCCTTTAGCTGAAAAAATAGTGGACTTACTCAAAGAGCTTCTCAAATCTAACTCTAATGATGTCAGAGTTAATATACAGAGAAATTTCAAGTCTTTTATCAGAGAAAAACGAATGGAACTCCTAAACCCATAACTATAATGAAGTGGGTTCTAAAAGTTACTTGTCTTGTTGCCCACACTGCCTTCAAAGCTTCTAGCCATTCAAAATGGTACCTGGACAGTGGATGTTCAAGACATATGATAGGTGATAAAAAGATATTCACCAACCTCCAAGAGATGAATGATGGTTCGGTTACTTTTAGTGATGGAAGCAAATGTAGAATCATAGGCCAAGGTACTGTTCAATTCTAACCTTCTTCCTTTTGAAAATGTTTTATATGTTGAAGGACTTAAACGCAATCTTCTAAGTATATCTCAAATCTGCGATAACAAACACAGCGTGAAATTTATAAATTACGGATGCGAGATAACAAATGAGAAAGGTTGTGTGATATTAAATGGTCGTAGGACTTCTGAAAATTGCTATATTATAAATTAATCATGCTTTTCTAATTTTTCCTATTACATGGTCTAGACAGATGAAATGGAATTATGACATAAACATCTTGGACATGTTACCTACCGAAATCTTTATAGATTGAGCAAAATTCATCTTATTCGAGGACTACCCAAATTAAAAAAGGTTGATAAAATATGTGACGCATGCCAAATTGGCAAACAAACAAGGAGTAGTCACAAGAAAAAACTCCTTAGCCATAACTAAACCTCCTAAATTTCTCCATATGGACTTAGTTGGACCAATAAAAACAGAGAGTAGAGGTGGAAAGAAGTACTTTTTAATTATTGTTGATGACTTTAACAGATTTACTTGGGTAGCCTTTATGAGAGAAAAATCTGAGACTCTCGATGAAGTCAAAAGAATACTGAAACGAATTCATACTGAAAAAGAAATAAACATAATCAGGATCAGAAGAGATCATGGTACTGAATTTGAAAATAGCAATTTTGAGAAATTTTATATAGATTATGGTATATCACATAGTTTTCTACTCCTAAAACACCTCAACAGAATGGGGCTGTTGAAAGGAAAAATAGAGTGCTACAAGAGATGGCCAATGTTATGTTAAATAGCATGAATTTACCAAAGAACTTGTGGGCTAAAGCTGTGAATACTGCATGCTACATAATAAATCGTGTGTATATAAGGAAATCAAAAGATAAAACAACCTATGAGTTGTGGTTCAATGAGAAACCAACTGTCAAATACTTTTGAATTTTTGGAAGTAAGTGCTTCATATTATGTGACCAGAAAATTTAGGGAAAATTTGAAGCTAAGAGTGATGAAGTGATATTCTTGGGTTATGCTCTAAATAGTTGAGCATATCGTGTTCTTAATAAAAGAACATGAGTGATCCAAGAATCTATTAATGTTGTTATTAACGATCACTTGATCACTCCCACATCAAGTCTAGATGATGATGAAGTTAACTTTATTGAGAAACTTGACTCTTCATCTAATCCAGTTAATACTGAACTAAGATCAGTTAAAGACCATCCTACTGATCTGATATTAGGTACTCTTACTGGTGTGCGAATGAGAAAATAATTAGAGAATATCTGTAATTACATTTGCTTCATTTCTCAAATTGAACCGAAAAATGTAAAAGAAGCACTTATCGATGAAAATTGGATAGTAGTCATGCAAGAAGAGTTAAATTAATTTGTGAGAAATTATGTTTGGTATTTGGTTCCGAGACCATCTGATAAACATATGTAAGGGGTGAGCTCTCAGTCCTGGGGGGGGGGGGGGTGAATATGACTATGCCAATTTAAAAATTAAAGAACCGAAAGATTAAATAAATCAGAACTAATTAGAGATCTCAACTGTAATAGTATTGAGAAATTAATTCAAACCTTGTTCAAAGGACAACCTTACACAAAAAACAAATGTTTTAGGTAGGACAACCTGATTTCTTGAACATAGTAAGGATCAAGATCACAAACTAAAACAAGAGGAAAAGGAAGAATTTATCTATTACAAGCATTCACCACATGTACATAAAAAGATTACAACCATTAAACACATATACAACACATACATCATTCACCACAAAACACCAGGAGTTATAGTGGTTCGATGTGTACACCAACTATTCTCAAACAGCCACACCTACTCCACTCCCAATAATCACAACCCACGTGATATTGGCGTTGACTAATAATCAAGGTTTTCTCAGGTTCACCTTAAAACCTATACAATTGTGTTTTCAAATAGGCTATCACAATCAAAACCCCACGTTGAGATTTTCTGGCTATCTCAGTCAAAACCAATACAGAGATTTTCTTGATATCTCAAGAAACTAAAAATGAATAAAGAATAATATTTATCTTCTTCTGAAGACACTCTTTGATGAATCCCGTAGAACCGCTTCTCTTGATGTAGAAATCTTCAATGCCCAATAACACAATCAAGGGTTCTATGTTCTAAATTGATTTTAAATAATTCAAACCATAGGCTACTTGTTTGAATTCCTTAGATCTCACAAAGAAGAGTATAAACTCCCTTTATAATATAAGATTCATAAAAGAGATCAAGAAATTACAAAATAAAAAGCTATATTAAAAAGATTTAAAATACCGTGCAATAGCTTGAAGAAGATGGGGACTTTTCTCTCTCAAAGTGAATGCTTTTTGTGGCTTTAATGAATAATTTTGGAGTGAGAAAAGGCCTCTATTTATAGGCTGAAAATCGGTTGCTTTGACTGGTCTAAGGTCTCCTTCGACTCATCTAAGAATCAAACAAATTTTAAAATTTGGGCGTGATTATAGAAAACTGTTCTTCGACTGGTCGAAGGCCCTGCTCGATTGGTCGAGGGCCCTATTCGACCGGTCGAGCATAGCCTTCGACGAGTCGAGGGTGCCTTGAAATGGTTGCTGGAGTTTGAGTCAAGCATCCTTCAACTGGTCGAGGGTGTGGCTTCGACTGGTTGAGCACCTTGCTCGACTGGTCGAGGTACCAACAGAAGAAAATCCATTTTTTAGTTCAAATCTTGGACTGGTCGAACCAAAGCCTGGACTAGTCGAACTAAGGCTTAGACTAGTCGAACTAAAGCCTAACCAAAGTATAAAAACCCATATATATTTAACATATGAAAGAACCGAAGTCTAAGGTCTCTCTAGGGTCAATTATACTTAAAATTATTGGACATTGAAGTATATACCTTGAAACTTCTACTTGAATCTTCAGTAACATTCAGTGGATCTTCTACTTAAAGTAAACTTGTACTTGTAGTTTAATCTTGAACTTGAAGTGAAGTAGAGCTTGAATACTTTAAAATTGAAGTAATCATCTTCATGTCTTGTTCTTAAACTTACACTTTCCAACTTCATACGTTGATAGCAACCTCAAATTTACTAGTCTTGAGAGGTTGATACAAACTTAGTTCTAAGGACAACCTAACACCAAAAACCAAAGGCTTATGGCAGGACAACCTTACTAGAACGTTTGTAAGTATCAAAAACCCAAACCAATAAAGAGGCAAAGGAAATGACAAATAAAATAAACTAAGTTATTACAGCATTTCCACAAGTGCATAAAATAAATTACACCATTCACCACATAGGCACATTCAATAATCCACCACAACTCCAGAAATTAGAGTGGTTCACTTGTGTGTACACCAACTATTTAAAAACAGCTACACAACAACTCCACTCCTAATATCTACTCCCTTAGGACACTCTGAGATTTTCTAGATCACCTCAGATAAACTAAAAAAGATTTTTTTGGCACAACCTCAAAAACCTAAAAAAGGATACAAAATGTAAATGTACTTATCTGGAAATTCTCCTTTAAAGAAGCCCGGTAGAACTGATCCAATGTAGACGAAGATGTTCAATGTCCAGTCTCACAGATGAAAAGGTTCTAGTTCTAAACGATTTTTAATTAAATCAACCTGGGCTAGCTTGATTTGATTTTGATCTCAAGAAAGGGGAAAACTCAAATCCTTCTTAAAGTAAGATTGGAGTAAAGATCTCAAAATCAAATAACAAAAGCTAATTAAAGAGAATATTAAATGAGAACAAAATAACTTAATAATATCACAAACTTATCTCTCAGAGTGGTGTCTTGATTTCGCTTTAATGAATGAATAAACCCTGAAATTCATGCTCTATTTATAGGTGAAAATATTGTTCTCTTGACTGGTCTACGGGTCGGTTCGACTAGTTGAATGACCAACGAAATTTCAAATTTTCTGGTGCGATAAGATAAGGTCATTTCTCGACTGGTCGAGTGAGACCAAAAAATGTTACTGGACTTTGAATCAAGCCTATACAACCGGTCGAGCACTGTTCACTTGACTGGTCGATCAGTCTCCAGGACTGGTCGAGAGCCCAACAAAAAATTCTGAAAAATAGCAACAAACCTTGGAGTTGTCGAGAAAACTCTTAGACTGGTCCAGCCAGTACTTGGACTAGTCGAACAAGGTCTAAGACTAGTCAAGAAAAAGACCTATAAACATATGAAATGACCCACAAAGAATATGTAATGAATATGTCACAATCTAGGGTCATCCAAACTTGTTTGTGAGTAAGAATAATTGAAACATCACTCGTTTCAAAATCTTGAATACTTGAGATGCTTGAAGCTTGAGTTCAATGTCTCGAACTTGAGCTTAATTCACACTTGATTTCTTGAGTCTTTAACGTACAGAGGTTGAACTTCATACTTGAACTTGAGTTCTTGAATTTGATCTTGAAACATGAACTTCAACACTCTTCACTTCAACTTGAGGATGTAGGCAAGTTTAATGAAGATTCACATAACTTAAAAATGTACGAACCTGATCACTTCAACTCAAAGCATGATGTAAATACTAAATGGTTTGGCACAACAATATTGACAATACTACAGGTGCTAGATTTTCAAAATAGCATTTACAATCTCCCCCTTTATCAAATTTGTGACAAAACTAAATAAATAATCAAGCACAATAAAGAATCATGCACCATTCATATACCAATAAGGAATCATGCATCAGTTATATATGCACAATAAAGAATCATGCACCATTTGAGTAACAATAAGGATTCATTAGACACATCTCCCCCTCAATCCAGGAGAGGTGATATGCAGAACCTGTAAAAAAAAAAAAAAAATCCATCCATGTTACACTTCCATAATCACACATCTCCATAATTTCTCCCCCTTTTTGTCACAATAAGACAAAGGAAAGATATAAAAAGATAGAAAGAGAAGAGAAGAAGTAAGATAAGATAGGGAATAACATCACCATGATAATCAAAATATCAACGTAAAGCACAATAGCATGTCCACATACTAAAAAGTAATAGTGTGTCCAAGCAACATCCCAACAAACATGATTCCAACACAAATCCAAGAGTAGAAAGTATTAATACATATCCAGAATAATAAATAAAAACTAATCAGATCCAGATGGAGCAGGAATAGAAGGATCTATCTAATGAAGTCCCTTGTTAATGCACCTAAGATACTTGCGCATGTATTTAAATTAATTTTCTTGGGACACATGTAGAACCTCCACCCTCTCCTCAAGGGATCACAAACGCTCATCAAAGCCAGAAGGCTGAAAGTCATAATCAACCGTAGAGTCTGACTCATCAATCTCATCAAATAAGTCATCCACGATAATATCATCTGGAGGAAAAACATCCTCCTCTTCGGTTTGCTTCAGCAGCTCTTCCAGCACCCACATTAACTTGGCCAGGAGCTAACCTCAAATTCATCTTATTTATGTTCAAGTTGTTAAAGGGAAAATGGTTAATGGGAGCTTCTCCAACAGGCATAGCCACAAGACTATGGGTGACTAAAGCAGTCATAAGATAGGCAAAAGGAATACACTCTGACCCGGATGGAAACGAAACTGAATAATAATGTAACATATAAGAGATGGAAGACATACAAGAACACTAGTAACAATAAAATGAAGGATGCGAGCCATGAAAGAAGTAAGCTCAGTCTTGTTACCAGACCTAGGATAGACATTAGAAATGAAAATCCGATGGAGAATCCTATATTTGGGTAACATATATTTGGAACTGAGCGCCACACCTGAGTTCCAATCAGCATCCATGTTGCATAATACTCTAGTTAACATCCGTTTTTCAGACTCAGAAGGTCTTGCCACTAGAGTAGAGATAGGAATACCATCATCATTAACTGGAAGATCCATCAATCTAGAAATTAAGTGACGGTCCACATCAATTGCACCTTCTCTGGTTGTAATAGTAAACGTCAGATTCTCAGTAGAGAAGTCACTAATGCAAGCAAACATGGCTTGTGCTATGGCATGGTATACCGGACCGCCCCAATGTAAAATGTTAGCCCAACTACAGCTTAAAGGATGGAAACAATACCGAAAGGTGCTAAATGATCAAAGTTGACCGTCCGTTCAACAATCACGTTATGTAATCGAATATCCCGCACATACTCAGGATCTTCTTCGGGTGATCGAAGATGACGCACCGTGATTGAAGCAGAACGAGAAGAAGAGGGACCACGAGAGGCTCTCTTCTTATTTCTACTATCCATTGCACAAGAAAGACAAGGAATACAAGCAATGCAAGAAATGAAAGATAGGTTTCAACGAAATCAGATTTTTAGCTAGAAAATCCAACAAACCACCATAAACCTTGAAATAAACTACAAAAATAAGGAAATGGAAGAGCAAAGAACTTAAATCCATAAGGAAATTGAAAAAGATACACTAACCATGGAGGAATCGAAGGTGTGTTCGATCAGTTGTGGTAGGGCTAGTTGGGGAAGATGAAACTAATGAAGAAAAAATGCTTTTTGTATAATAAAAAGCCCCAAACCAGAGTGGGTACATACTCGACCGGTCGTTCCGCGACTGGTCGAGTGTGTACTAGACTGGTCGTGCACCTCAAAAATTCTACATTTTTTCATATTTTGAAATTTTAAAAATTCGTAAAAATTAATAAAATAAAAACATACAATATATTACAAATAAACATTGCAATTTAGTTCATATTGCACATACCCATATCCAATTTCAACTTAACAAACCTATTTCTGTCAAGCGGTTTTATAAATATGTCTGCAAGTTGATTTTCAGTCTGAATATAATCCACTGAAATAATCTTATTTTCTACTAATTCACGAATATAATGATACCTAATGTCAATATACTTAGTTCATGAATGCTGAATTGAATTTTTAGAAATGTTAATTGTGCTAGAATTGTCACAATACAATACCATAGAATCTTGTGCAAATCCGTAATCACTTAACATTCTTTTCATCCACATAAGTTGGGTGCATGCATTACCGGCTGCAATATACTTAGCTTCAGCTGTGGAAAGAGATATGGAACTCTATTTCTTATTATGCCATGAAACTAAGCAGTTCCTAACATAAAAACATCCACCGCTAGTAGACTTGTTATCATCAATATTACCAACCCAATCAACGTCTAAATAACCAGCTAATTGAACATTAGTATCATGAGGATACCAGAGGCCAAGTTTGGCCGAACTTGTGACATATCTCAAAATGTACTTTACAGCAATCAGGTAGGACTCTTTAGGGTCCGATTGATATCTAGCACAAATTCTTACGCTGAATGCAATATTAGGTCGGCTCAATGTTAAATATAATAAACTACCTATCATACTGTGATACAACTTAGGATCTACACTTTTACCTGTTGAATCCTTAGAGAGTTTAAGTGTTGTACTCATAAGAGTATCGAAATTTTTACCACTCTCAAAGCCAAATTTTTTAACTAAATTTTGAGCGTATTTGGTTTGAGAGATAAAGAACTCATCAGGAAGCTGTTTTACTTGTAAACCTAAGAAATAGTTCTGTTCTCCAACCATGCTCATTTCAAATTTGGACTTCATTAAATTTGCAAACTCAACAGTCATGTCAGAACAGGTAGATCCATAGATAATGTCATCAACATATATCTGTACTATCAGTATGTGATCATTGTGTTTCTTAACAAAAAGTGTCTTATCAACACTCCCCATTATAAAGTTATGACTTAGTAAAAACTTAGTCAATTTCTCGTACCGTGCCCTGGGAGCTTGTTTCAATCCATAAGTGCCTTTTTCAGGCAATAAACATGATCAGTATGTTTAGGGTCTTCAAAACCCTTAGGCTGTTCAATATATACTTTCTCATGTAGATCACCATTCAAGAACGTACTATTAACATCCATTTGATAAATTTTAAACTTTTTATAATAAGCAATGGATATAAATAGTATGATAGATTCAAGACGAGCTACTGGAGCAAAGGTTTCATCATAATTGATGCCTTCTATCTGAGTGTACCCTTGTACAACTAGTCTAGCCTTGTTTCTTATAATATTACCAAGTTTATCAGACTTATTTTTAAAGATCCATTTAGTTCTAATAATGTGTTTATCATTAGGTCTAGGAACTAAGTACCATACATCATTTCTTATGAATTGATTAAGTTCATCTTGCATAGCTACAATCCAGTTTTCATCGGCAAGAGCTTCTTTTACATTGGCCGGCTCAATCTGGGATGTGAAGCACACATAATTACAAATGTTTTCTAATTGTCTACGAGTGCACACACCAGTGAAATGATTCTCAAGAATTTGATCAGTTAGATGATCTTTAACTGACCTTAGCTCAGTGTCATTTTGACTAGATGAAGAGTCTGGTTTATCAAATAAAGATACTTCATCATCTTCTGAACTTGAGACAAGTTTATTCAAGTGATCATCTATAAGCACATTAATGGATTCTTTAATAACATTGGTCCTCTTGTTGAGAACACGATACGCTCGACTATTTAGTACATATCCTAGGAAAATACCCTCATCACTTTTAGTGTCGAATTTTCCCAGATTTTCCCGGTCACATAGAATGTAGCACTTATTACCAAAAACTCGAAAGTATTTAACAGTAGACTTCTTATTGAACCATAGTTCATATGCGGCCTTATTATTAGACTTTCTAGTATAAACACGATTAGTGATATAACACGCCGTGTTCACAGCTTCAGCCCAAAGATTTTTAGGAAGTTTCATACTATTTAACATCACATTGGTCATTTCTTGAAGTACTCTATTTTTCCTTTCAACTACCCCATTCTGTTGAGGTGTCTTGAGTGCAAAATACTTGTAAGACCCTAACCCATGTGTGTGTATCATTCCTTTAGGTCTCGAGGTCCTATGGGTCGAATCTCGGCGACTCGTGACCTACAGATAGTGTTTGCAGTCATCCTCAAGTTTGGTCACGTCGACCCAACTCGGATCGACTTGAAACCTATGTCATTGCGTCCGCATCGATGTCGCGGTTCCAACGCCCCGTCCCGTGCGTGAATCCGACGTGTACATCACAGGTTATGGGCCACGCTCGATATGGACCATTGATGTGTGATTGGTGGACCCCACCATGGCCATGCATGTTTTCACATGTGGTGATGTCATGCCTAGGCTTAGGATTTCTAGAAAGCCTATACACATATAGCTAGAACCTAGACCCTATGCAAGCTTTGGTTGTATCTCCCTAGCCTAATGATTTCATTTCTCTAATCTAGGTAGCCTCTTTTAGAGAGACCATGATTATCTCTAGCTACATCTTCCCAAGCTCTTCTTTTTCCTCCCATTTCTCTCTCTCTTTCCTTCTCTCCCTTACTAGAGAACCCCAAACCATCCCCACCCTTCCATTTTCTCCTGCCCCTTCTCCCTCTAATCCCCTCCAATCTAACCTTCTCTAGCACATCTTCACCTTAGAAACCTCTTCCTTAGAGCTTGAGGATCATGGTGGTGTAGATTTGGAGATAAATTATTGAGGTGGGTGTGCATGTGGTAACAAATTTTGATTTCTTTAATTTCTTAGTTATTCTTCCCATTTCTTTCATGTTAGAGCTTGTGGGGCCCATCAAATGATGGTGGTGGCCCCCATGACTCCATGGATGTTGCTCATAGCTCATATTTTGTGCATGCATGTTCCATGTAAGGGGCCATTCTTTATGGATACCTACATGGCCTTTCTTTCTTTGATCAGGGATCCTTGGGTCATCTAGGCCCTTGATCCTTGGTGGATATTGCACCTCTACCATAGATCTTAAGTAGAAAGTCCTATGATCATGTAGATCCTTGTAATCTTACAATATTGGATGTGTATGATTGTGTGATGAAGGGAAGGGCCTCGATGTGGCGGAGCCCCTTCCCTTGTGGCCGAATCTTCTTACTTTTTCGTGTTTATATCTCTGATCTTGATGTGTGTGGCCCACCTTATGGCTTCGAACCATCCGAACCATCCAAGGGGAGTGGACGTCCACGACAGTCCACTTCATGGACATGGGGCCTTAAATGCACCCAAAAAGGGTACATGCAAATGGTATTTTTTGATGAGAAAGGTCTGGATGTTTGTGGGACCCACTGGGGTGGTCCATATCACACATTTTATGGGATGAATCCCCCTTTTAAATGGTGATTACATTTATTTATTTTCAGTTATATGTTGCTGGCCAGAAACTGTCTGGACAGATTTTGGGTCATCTTGAGCCCAGATTTTTGGACATTTGGTGGGGTGTTTGGTCTCATGTGATAGGTTAATCTTGATGGTGTGGACTCCACCAACATACATGCAAATTTTCAGCTTCAATTGACCTCATTTGGGCATCCAAAAGAGTGGGCCAAGATGATTAGACTGCTAGATTTTCTGTTGTGCAGTCCAGCAATATAGTCTGATAAAAACCATAATTCATAAATATTTCTATTATAGGTGGGCCACTTTCTGGACTCCATCTTGTTGTATACATATTGAGGGGCCTTAGCCTCCAATTTTTAAAATTTTAGAGGCCCTGGACCCACTCCAATGGAGTGCCCAAATTGAGGACAGCAACATGTATGTAGTAAAATTTTCTTCCCAACCTTGTTGTCCTCTTTGTTGTTGTAGAAATATTTGGGCCCCAGTCCACTGGACTTAGTGTATGATTTTTGAGGCCCGCCTCTGATATTATAAAGGGCCCATTAAGCCATGATTGTGGGGCCATTGAGCTGGACCAGCGCCCTTACTGGATGTCCAGCTTGGCTGACGTCCAGCATGGCTGGCCGTCTAGCGTGCAGGCCCACCATGGGTATGTGTTTCACCCAGCCATCCCTTCATTGGGTGGTCCACGTGGGAAGGGTCCACCCTAGGTGAACGTTCCTTGTGGGGCCCACCTTGGGACTGTGGAGCCCACCTTGTTGCATATATATGGGTCAGGCCGTCTAGGCCTTAGACCGCTCAGGCCCTTGGGGCGCATATTGCTTCTGGGCTAGTAGCAGGCCCACTTGATTTGTGTGCCAAATTTCCTTCCTCCATCTGGTGGGGCCTTATGAATAATGCTGGCCCTTATAGGATTAATTCCCACATGATTTGACAAGTTTTTGGACTTCAGCATGCCCAGGATATTAGGTGGGCTGAAAGTCTAGCGAGGGCCCCAAATAAACATTCTTATTGCTGAATTTTTATTGGATGTGGGACCCACCATATTGAGGAATTTGGATATTTGTTGCTCCGTTATATTTTAGAATATTCTTGGGCTTAATTAATGCATTTTTGGGTCACCATTGATGATCACTTGTGGACCCAAATATAGACCAGATTTTGGGACTCCCAGCGGGCCCAGATTGGGTTAGGACGTCCCATCTTAGCCCAACAATATGTATGGGATACTTCCACCATTTTACTAGACTTGTGGGCTGAGGTGAGGGTGAAATTAGGCCCTTGAATGACCACTTAAATTACCAGTTATTGGGCTGATGTTGTGAGGCCCATTTCACCCAACTTAGACTTGTTTTTGGGCCATGTATTTGTGTTCATGGGCTGCCTACCAAGTCCAACTAAATGCATGGATTCTATGGCCATTGGGACTTGGGCCATGGGCCTTGATTCCCCTCTTTGGGGCCATTTATTGAAGGTAGTATTGGACCCCTTTTCTTATGCCTGTATGTGGGGCTCATATATGTGGTTTGTGAAAGTGCCCTTATAAGTGCCCTTGTTTGTCAATTACTGTGAACAGGTGGTCAGACAGTCTACAGGACATCAAAAGAAGATCAAGCCAAGTGTTTGCCTCAACCGGATGTGTGGAAGCTCACAATAGGTAAATCATAGCCTCATATCCCATGTCCCAAAACACCAGGTGAATAAAACCCTTAAAACAAGATAGACATATTAGGGTTTTTATGGTGAGAAAACTTTTTCAAAATAGGAAAATCTCTAAGTTTTTCTCGCCCTGTCGATTTTATCAAAGCACCCTCGATATGATCGACCTGTTCTGTCGATGTCCTCGATACCTTAACGATATGATCGATAAGAGGACTAAAAGTGTCCAGCAACTAAATATTCATCTAGACGGATTTATCGATGAATCGATACACATATCGATATCATTGATATAAGCACTAAATATGTCGAGCAACTTCATAATATATCTGGACGAATTATCGATGTATCGATACACATATCGATATCATCGATATTCAAATCTCGAGCACATCAAAGGTGGCTCGATATGATCGACAGACAGTTTTCCAGCGCCCCTGTTTTTTTAATGAAAATCTCAAAATTCTTCGATATATCGATGACCGTCCAATATGATCTGAAATCAAATATCGACAAGATCGGAGGTTCATCGATGATATCGATGGTGAGCGCGCATTTCTTACAGCAGTTATTTCAGGATGTTTTTAACTATGATCGGAGGCCCTTCAATTTAATCGATATTCAAATATCGATGATATCGACACCAGATCAATTGCATCGAACTAAGCCATAATCTGTCCAGCAAGTTCAAAGATAAATCTTCTGGAATTATCGATGCCTCGACTCAGATCTCGATATCATTGACATTCAAATTCCGATGACCTCGACGGTTCCCCCGATCATTCATGAAAACCTGAAATATTTTCAAAGTCAAGTCTCTCTTATTTTTCATGTGTCGAGGGATCGACCCAGTCATCGATGGAATCAGAGTTCGAAATCCGATGACATCGACAACTGTTTCGATTCATCGACCTATTGGCAAGGAGTTTCAAAAGCGTATGACATCGAGTCCGAGTCATCGAGCAGACCATCGATGCTATCGAGAGTATACGCTCGATGATATCGAACCTACTCGATGATATCGAACTCTGTCATAAATGTGACCGTTTTATATCCGTTGGAACTTCTTGCCTATATATAGAGGACTTGTTCTTTGTTGCTGTAAGAGAGAAAAGAGAGAGCTTTTCTGTGTTTCAACTTGCATCTTATACCTAAAGTCTTTCTCTCTAGGAAGCTCATCCTCCAATCCACCCATACCATTGATATTAAATAGAGTGGATTGGGGAATGAACTTCCGCATTCAAGGATCCTCCAGCTACTACCTTAATGGCAAATCATTATGCTGGGATGCCTTGAATGCATAAGAGAGGAACCACTCTATCTTCCTTATAGGAAATCTTTAGAGAGTAGGATTCCATCTCACCCTTGACCCAACCCGAAGCCAAGCATTGGTATATCATCTTGTGTTGCAGATCAAGGGAGTTGAAGACTCTTCGTCAACAAGGAGGAGAAGATCTTTGGCGTTGTGCTTAACGGGACTCATCAAATTATCTGTAAGTATCCAGAGTCCAGAGGACACTTGTGATCATTCCTTCATAGGTCTTGGTTATAAGTGGTTCTCACCCTTTGAAGTCCTCAAGGAGGCCTCCGACGGGAGTGTACATAGTGGGTGCACAGGGTGGACCCTTGCTCTTGTGTAGGGCATAAACTGTTAGGTCTTTGTGTAGGTCCTTGACCTGTGTGGTCTAAAATCTGGGTGCGTTGTGTGGACCCTTGCTCTATGGAGAGCGTAAACATCTGGTTAGGAGTGAACCAGCAAAACTCTGGGTTTTAAGGTGAACCGCGTAAAACCTCTGTAAAGGTTGAAGGTGAACCTGATTTAAAACCATAGGTTTGAGGTGAACCATGGGAAACCTTTTTAGTGAAATCTGGTACACTCAAGGGTTGAGTGCGGCAGCCGGGAGTGGAGTAGACTTATCGTCGAACCACTATAAAATGACTGTGTCTGTGATTTCTTTTCTATATGTGTGATTCATGTCAACGCATTCATATTCATATATCTGATCACATCCTACACACATACACAGTCATATCCACCATAGACTAAGTTGCATATTGTTATATCTTGATTAGTTTGTGATTGAATCCTCTACTTGGCTTGGAAGCCAATAGAGTTACATTTGAGTAATCCTGATAGTTGCATATTTATAAGGATTAGTGTAATAGGATTTTAAATAAACAGCAAAAACTTTTAAAAATCCTATTCACCCCCCTCTAGGACATATTGGCATATTCCGACTCCATCTCAAGCGGTCTTCACCGCTATTTCAATTGGTATCAAAGCCGGTCTCTCTTTTAGGGCTTCACCGCCTAGAGAGTGATCTTGACTGAAGTTGGGAATATGGCCAAAGGAGAGGGCTCATCGGTCACTAGACCTCCAGTATTTGATGGAACAAATTATGCATACTGGAAGGCCCGCATGCACTACTTTCTGAGATCTTTGGACCATGAAGTTTGGGATATTGTTGAATGTGGATATGTGCCACCATCTGAAAAAATTGTACTTGAAGATGCCACAACAATTGAAAAACCTAAACCCAAAGAAAAGTGGACACAGTTCGATAAGGAAAAACAGACAGTTGAAGTGAAAGCTATGAACGCGATCTACTGTGCCGTGTCCCAAGATATTTTCAATCAGATAAGTATGTGTGGGACATCAAAAGAAGCATGGGATTTACTGGAAACAACCCATGAAGGCACAAGTACTGTGAAGATGTCCAAACTTTAATTATTGACCTTACAGTTCGAAAGTCTCAGAATGGAAGAGCATGAGACATTTATGGAGTTCTTTACAAAACTGAATATCATTTGTAACTCCATGGGTGGATTGGGAGAGAAGGTTCCGGTTCCTAAAATTTGTAGAAAAATTCTCAGATCGTTACCGGAATGGTTTAATCCCAAGGTAACAACAATTGAGGAGTGTAGGAATATAGACGAAATGAAAGTAGAAGAACTAGTAGGTTCCCTACAAACTTTTGAACTACACTTCACTCAACCCCAAAAATCCAAAAAAACTGTCCTAAAAACTTCAAAGAAAATAATACTGGAGGACAGTAAGAGTGAGGAAGATGAAGATGAGGAAGTGGCCTTGCTGGCACAAAGATTCAAAAGATTCTTTCAAAAGAATCGCGGTCGTCCCTCTAGTGGTAGAAAAGTGGATAACAAACCCTCTGCAGGCAAATTTGGTAAAAAGACCAAAGAATCACAATGCTACGCCTGTCAAGGGTATGGACACCTATCTACCGAATGCCCAAACAGAAAAACCAAATTGAAAGCAATGGCCGCCACATGGGATGATACAGAAGAGTTAGACTCAGAATATAGTGACTCAGAATGCAATGAAGATCAGAAATCACTGAAAATTCTTATGGTCTCCACTACTTCATTCATTCCCACTGAATCTGAAAGCAAAAAGGAACAGCAAGTCACAGAATCATTTCCATCTGATGATGAAGAATCTGAAAGTGAAGTAGAAATAGAAAAGAATAAGTTGCAAAATGCTTACAATCAACTCTATACTCATAGCATCAACATTCTAAAGAGACTTGGAATCTCGGAAAACAAGAAGGTACAACTACAAAAGGATCTGGATAAAACACTGGAAATCAATCCACACCTAATTAATGATCTACATCAATATTATGCAGATAATGACAAATTGGAAAGGATCAACCTATCCCTAAGAACTGAATCATCTGAGCTTACCAAACAAATTGAATTGTTAAAAGATGAAAATAGGCATCTTAAGGATGATAATCACACACTCTGCTATGACTTAAAGAAATCTAGAGAATTTGCTGAAATAAACTATAAATTTTCTCAAAGTGGTGAAAAGCTTGAAAGGATGTTAGGGATAGGAAGGCCCGGAAAGGACAAGAGTGGCCTAGGGTATGAGAAAACTAAGAAGAAAACAGGAAATGCAGCACCAACAACCAAATCATCTGCTGCTTCAGGAAGCAATGTAAGAATCTCTCCAGTATGTCATTTATGTGGTGATACGGGTCATTATGAGGTTGAGAAGAACTTCACATAACTCTGGACAAAATCACATTGGAAAATTCAAACCGATCAGAGAAACAGAGAATGTTAAGAGTCCATCTAGGGAAAACACTCATCTATCACCACCTAAGATGCAAGATAGAAGAAAAAAGTTTATTTCAAAATGGGTAGAAAAAGAAAAACAAAATTTTCTTATGACTAATCTTCACATACCCTGAAAATTCCAAGTGTGGAAGGACAAGTCCAAGTCATGCATCTAACCTGGATATTTGCTAAAATGATGCAAATTTTGCTGAGCCAAAAATAGTACATCTGAGGTTCTTGACCTCAAATTTTTGTATATGAACATATATATGTTTGTAATTTTGGTGTGTACAGAAATTGTACATAATTTTTGAAAGGTATACTACTGATTTATAGAAATTCTAAAAGTATACTTGGGAGATTGGTTGTGTGCTGAAAATTGAAAATCTTCATCGTCGATATAAGCATCGATATGACATTCTCGAGTAATCGATTGTGCGTCGATATTATCGATGACTTATTGAATTACGGATTGAAAATTGACATCGAAGACAGACTCGATGGTATCGATAAGAAATCTCTCGATATCATCGAAACAATGATCGATCTTATCGACAGATGGCGCCCGATAAAAGTCTACGGAGTGAAGAAGGGATTTTTTTTTTTTGGTCATCTTTTGTGCTCGATACACTCAATCGAATTACTTGGAGCCACAACGGACTAACCAAAATGTCTTCCCAAATCGGGTAATACCTTTCTATACTACAAGAGGTAAATTTCTCCTTTAAGGTATTTTCGATATTGTCAAGTGGTTGTTGTGTTTCCTAAACTCTTGTTTTGTCTATATGGGAAAAGACAAAGGGATAGCATCCGGACAGGGGGAATCTTCAAGGATTACCCGACAAAAAGGTCCTCGCATCTAGAGAAAGAGTGAGGGCCCTGGAAAGTAGGATTCCCACGCGTCAAAGATCACAAACTTCACGAGGCGGGTCCCAAACTGATTCTCCAGCACCTCCTCCTCCTCTGGTTAGGCAGCCCTCACGTCCAACGAAGTACACCGGTTGGAAGCTGATCCATGTGAGAAAAGTGGACAGGGCCTGCTTAGCCTTGTATAATCTAGAACCCCTATTTGCTACAGTTGGTTGGCTGCCCATCCTAGATTTCGGAGGGCCTTGTCAACTCGAGCAAACGAGCAATTTCCTTGCCGTGTGTCACTCTCCGATATCTGATCCTTCTTCGTTCATGGTCTCTCTGGATGGAGATGATGCGTTCATCACCCCTGCCACAATAGCTGACACTCTCAACGTACAGATGGAACCAAAAGGACTTCCCGACCTAGATCTCGATCTTCCTGAGGTTCGTTCCATTGTAACTAAGTATCTGTGCAATAATAGAGATATTCCCTGGTACTAGGGGAACACCTTAAAATCTAGGTACATGGAACTCCGCTTTCGGGTTATGCATGGGATCTTTGCTACAAATCTGTATCCAAGGAGTACTAATCGATCTGATCTCACCAGTCTTATGGTCATGATTATATACTCCGTGGAAAATGGAACAAAGGTTTTCCTTCCAACACTAATTGTCAATCAATTGGTTAATGTAATACATACCTCCAGAGATCTGCATTTGCCATATCCGTGGATTATAAACAGGATCTATCAAAGAATTGGCTTTCCACCTACCACTGATCCTGTACTTCCAGTTTATGTCTTTAATGCAAAGAACATTCGAAAAATGGACCTGGAGTACCATGAGTATAAAGAAGAAGGGATTCAAGGATGTAAAGAGGAAGGTGTTGGTGATCTTCGTTGGGAAGAAACTGAGAGGACAGGAGATGAATCATCTCGACCCGATCCAGCCCCGTCTACGTCAATACCTGGACATGCAAAGAGATTCAAAATGGACAGAATCGGGGCAATCCAGAGAGATATTCACTCTGTACGTGAGCAGTTGACAGTTTTGGAGCGAATCGTCCAGAAAGTGCAGCAGTCTATACAACAGCTGGTGGATCTGCTGACATGCCGAAGGGACGACACGATGCCATCTCACTCTGCTCCGTAAGGTCGGGTCATGCATGCTATCATACACACTACACTATTATCTCCATGATTGAACATCAGTATCTTTTTGGATGTTCTTCGCTATCACTGATGTGTATGACAACCCTCTAAGATATGCATTTTTTTTGGGGTGTATATGCCCATAGATGGGCTAATGTTGATGAATGTTGTTGGGTGCCCATATATGGGTTTTTTTTTTTTTTTTTTTTTTTTTTTTTTTTTTTTTTTTTTTTTTTTGTAACTGTTGTGTGGAGCAGTATCTTTGGTGGTTTTCTAAACAGTTTTTTTTGTTTGGGCTTTACTACCGTCTGGAGCAGTTTTGGTTCTGGTATGACTGAATAGAATTCTTGTCTTTAATGCCATAATTCTACTTTCGATTCCCCTAGTTTGTCTGATGGAATGCATATGATGTGTTTAATGCTTAAATTGCTTTACTGTTATCACTGCTTTCCACCTGTTCTGACCACAGATGACTTTTTTATAATACTTTGATCATTACTCATCCGTATCTTGTATGCATGTTCTCTCACGTACTTTAAGCTTCAGTCAATATCACTTACTGTACCTTTGCCAATGACTGACAAAAAGGGGGAGAATAGTTCAAAACACCCCGAGCGGAAAATTGTGTATCTATCTATGTTTATGCAGGTGTTAGGGGGAGCAGCTGCAAGAAAGGGAGAGTTTTGAACTAAGGGGGAGCGGATACTTCTAGAATGTGCACATGGGGTAGAAAAATTGTAAAATTGTGTAAATGCATGTACACACAATTTAGGGTGTGTCTAGAAGTGTTCTAGGGTGTTTTGGGTATTTTGTCACGTAATTGACAAAGGGGGAGATTGAAAGTGCCCTTGTTTGTCAATTACTGTGAACGGGTGGTTAGACAGTCTACAGGACATCAAAAGAAGATCAAGCCAAGTGTCTGCCTCAACCGGATGTGTGGAAGCTCACAATAGGTAAATCATAGCCTCACATCCCATGTCCTAAAACACCAGGTGAATAAAACCCTTAAAATAAGATAGACATATTAGGGTTTTTATGGTGAGAAAACTTTTTCAAAATAGGAAAATCTCTAAGTTTTTCTCGCCCTGTCGATTTTATCGAAGCACCCTCGATATGATCGACCTGTTCTGTCGATGTCCTCGATACCTTAACGATATGATCGATAAGAGGACTAAAAGTGTCCAGCAACCATATATTCATCTGGATAGATTTATCGATGAATTGATACACATATCGATATCATCGATATAAGCACTAAATATGTCCAACAACTTCATAATATATCTGGACGAATTATCGATGTATCGATACACATATCGATATCATCGATATTCAAATCTTTAGCACAACGAAGGTGGCTCGATATGATCGACAGACAGTTTTCCGATGCCTCTATTTTTTAATGAAAATATCAAAATTCTTCGATATATCGATGACCGTCCGATATGATCTGAAATCAAATATCGATAAGATCGGAGGTTCATCGATGATATCGATGGTGGGCGCGCATTTCTTACAGCAGTTATTTCAAGATATTTTTAACTATGATCAGGGGCCCTTCGATTTAATCGATATTCAAATATCTATGATATCGACACCAGATCGATTGCATCGAACTAAGGCATAATATGTCCAACAAGTTCAAAGATAAATCTGATGGAATTATCGATGCCTTGACTCAGATCTCAATATCATCGACATTCAAATTCCGATGACCTCAACGGTTCCCCCGATCATTCATGAAAACCTGAAATATTTTCAAAGTCTCTCTCATTTTTCATGTGTCGAGGGATCGACCCAGTCATCAATGGAATCGGAGTTCGAAATCCGATGACATCGACAATTGTTTCGATTCATCGACCTATTGACAAGGAGTTTCAAAAGCGTATGACATCGAGTCCGAGTCATCGAGCAGACCATCGATGCTATCGAGAGTATACGCTCGATGATATCGAACCTGCTCGATGATATCGAACTCTGTCATAAATGTGATCGTTTTATATCCATTGGAACTTCTTACCTATATATAAAGGACTTGTTCTTTGTTGCTGTAAGAGAGAAAAGAGAGAGCTTTTGTGTGTTTCAACTTGCATCTTATACCGAAAACCTTTCTCTCTACGAAGTTCATCCTCCAATCCACCCTTACCATTGATATTAAATAGAGTGGATTGGGGAATGAACTTCCGCATTCTATGATCCTTCAGCTACTACCTTAATGGCAAATCATTATGCTGGGATGCCTTGAATGCATAAGAGAGGAACCACTCTATCTTCCTTATAGGAAAATCTTTAGAGAGTAGGATTCCATCTCACCCTTGACCCAACCCGAAGCCAAGCATTGGTATATCATCTTGTGTTGCAGATCAAGGGAGTTGAAGACTCTTCGTCAACAAGGAGGAGAAGATCTATGGTGTTGTTCTTAATGGGACTCATCAACTTATCTGTAAGTATCCAGAGTCCAGAGGACACTTGTGATCATTCCTTCATAGGTCTTGGTCTTAAATGGTTATCACCCTTTGAAGTTCTCAAGGAGGCCTCCGGCGGGAGTGTACGTAGTGGGTGCACAGGGTGGACCCTTGCTCTTGTGTAGGGCATAAATTGTTAGGTCCTTGTGTAGGTCCTTGACCTGTGTGATATAAAATCGGGGTGCGTTGTGTGGACCCTTGCTCTATGGAGAGCATAAACATCTGGTTAGGAGTGAACCAGTAAAAATATAGGTTTTGATGTGAACCGCGTAAAACTCTGTAAAGGTTGAAGGTGAACCTGATTTAAAACCTTAGGTTTGAGGTGAACCCTGAGAAACCTCCTTAGTGAAATCCGGTACACTCAAGGGTTGAGTGCGGCAGCCGGGAGTGGAGTAGACTTATCGTCGAACCACTATAAAATGACTGTGTCTGTGATTGCTTTTCTATATGTGTGATTCATGTCAATACATTCATATTCATATATCTGATCATATCCCACACACATACACAGTCATATCCAACATAGACTAAGTTGCATATTGTTATATCTTGATTAGTTTGTGATTGGATCCTCTACTTGGCTTGGAAGCCAATAGAGTTACATTTGAGTAATCCTGATAGTTGCATATCTATAAGGATTAGTGTAATAGGATTTTGAATAAACAGCAAAAACTTTTAAAAATCCTATTCACCCCCCTCTATGACATATTGGCATATTCCGACTCCATCTCAAGCGGTCTTCACTGCTATTTCAGTTTGGATGTGGGTCTTGGGCCTTGTAGCTATATAGATTATGGTTGGTTATGACTTTTGGGAAATGGTGGTTGAATGTCCCCGTTATGAACCCCTCTAGGCCTGTTTGTATCAAAGTGTGGTTGAATGCCCACCTTAGACTCTTGCTAGGCCCATCTCTATATTATTTAGGCCCGTAACTTGTATGCTTAATCTCGTGGGCTACCCCATGTAAATGGGCCCCCACTAGAGGTTGTATTCCTTACGAGGAATTGGTTAAGTACTTAGACCCTTCATGGTTAGGTAGAGAATTCATCTTCACCTCATTGGCACCCCTATTCATCTTCATGGCCCACTCCTATACGCATCATATGCATGCTTAGTTGAGGTATGATTGGTCATGGTTATGCTATTGTGTAGGACATGTTGGTATCTCCCTATGGGATGGAGTTTCCCCTCTTAAGCAAAATGGATGCTTGGGATTGATGCATGGGTGATCGTGTGATTCATGCATCTAGCATTGCATAGCATGTGGATATTCGCCCTTGCTTTATCAGGGACGTATCCTCCACAGATATATCATGGATGGTCGTGTGTGGACACCAGAAATGATACTTGAGCATTTGGGGTGCATAGGATGTCCTTAGGTGAAAGCCTCTAAACCTTCATAGTACAAAGGAGACGCCTCAACGCCGAGACCAAGTGAAAATCATGAGTACCCGAGTGCCTTATACCATTAGGCCATGACTCTCACTGTTGCGAGGTTGGTTGAGATGGGGTTTAGCCTTACCCACCTGAGTGAGGAGGCATATCTAGGCTGAGTATGACCAGCTCGTAAATGGGACTCCTACCGTCGAGCCTCGCTGGTGATTGGTTGTCCACAGGCGGGTAGTGAGGTCTCCTACGCTCGTTTGACTGTGCGGGTCTTGAAGAGTGGCAGTGTGAGACCCGACCTGAGTCTGCATGTGTGCATGTGCGTGTGTGAGTATGCATCTCGTTCATCTTGGTCTTGCGGTCCTACCAGTTAAATTTCGGTGACCCGCGACCATCAGGTAGTGTTTGCATCATCCTTGAGTCCGGTCACGTAGACCACTTGGAACAAGCTGAGACATATGTCATTGGGACCACATCGTCGCCGCGGTTCCAACGCCGCGTCTCACGCATAAATCCGATATATAGATCAAAAGTTGTGTACATTTCATTTATGACCCTTAATCATGTGGCCCACTTAAGTGTCATGCATGTAGACCCCACTCCTCTTGGCACAAGGTCCCATACAACACTATACACAACACTAAAATTTCATAGCTAACACTACCCACCCCACACACACCACCCAAAAGGCCTACTCTACCCTACAACTTTGTTTTCTCCTCCCATAGGTAATTATTTCTTTTCTTACAAACAAATGATTTCTCTCTCTCTCTCTCTCTCTCTCTCTCTCTCTCTCTCTCCTTACCTTTCTCCCTCCTTCTCATTCCCTCCTTGGCCAACAAATCTCCCATTTTCTCTAGCCCCTTCTTTCCCTAATATCTCTAAATCCATCCATTTCAATATCATCTCATCCATTTATTTCCCTTCCTTGGAGCTAGAGGAGCAAGGAGACCTAGATTTTTGTAAGGATCAAGGTGGGTGCTCTTAAATCTTCATTCATCTTATCTTTAAGGACTTGTGGGACCCATCAAGTGATGATGGAGGTCCCCCATGCCTCTATGATTGAGGCTAATGGCCCATTTCTTCGCATACATGTTCCATTGATGGGGCCATTCTCCATGGACCCCATCATAGCATTTTCCTTTGATGCATGTCATTTTCCTCTCTTCTGGCTGTATTATTTCTATTTTCCATTATTTTATTCTTGTTTCCCTGATGTGTGTGGCCCACTTAGTGGCCCCGGAATATCCAGACCGTCCAACCAAAGTGGACGCCCATGGTTGTCCATTCCTTAGACGTTGACACTTTATTTGCTCCATTTTGTGCACATGCAATGGGTTTCATGAAGGGGGTACGGCCTGGATGTTTGTGGGGCCCACTAAGGTGGATCTTAACACAAATTTTGTGGGGTATTTTTCCATTTAATCAGTAGTTATGTTCAGTTATTTTCAGACATACCTTACTGTCCAGAAAAATTCTGGACTGTTTTTGGGTTATTTGTGGCACAGATTATGGACTGATTTAGAGGATGTTTTACCTCCAATATTTAATTATTTTTGGAGGTGTAGACCCCACCTAGAAGTATGTTGAATTTCACCTTCATCCGTCCCAGTTTGATCACCCAAAAGGGTGGGCCAAGAAGGTTGGACGGTCTAGATTTTTCTAGACTGTCTAGCCATTCTGCTGTTGTAAAAACATAAATATCAGCTTATTTTTGAAGTAGTGGGCCACCTTTGTGGACCCCACCTTGTTGTAGACTTGTGTAGGGATGTTGGTCCTACATTTTCTTAAAATTTGGCAGACCTGGGCCTACTCTAATGGGGTGCACAATTCAGGGGCAGCAGCATTGTTTCAGCAGCAGATTTTTTTTTGAAATACCTTGCTGTCCATAAATTGTAGGAGTTAAATAAAATACTTTTACTATCCCAAAAATTCTAAAACTTTACAGAGAAGTGTCCCACCCATGGTAGGGCCTGTCTCCAAAATTTTAGGCCAATGGACCCCATTTGGGCATCCAAAAGGGTGGGCCAATATAGTGGGCTGCCAGAAATTTCTGTTGTGCAGTCCAGTAACATAGTTTCATAAAAATAAATTTTAAAAAAATATTTTCTCAGAAGGTAGGCCATATTTTCAGGTCCCACCTTGTTTTAGGCTTGATGAGGGACCTTGGGTCCAAATTTTAGAAATTTTGGAGGCCTATAACCCACCCATTTGGATGGTCCAAATTCTATACAGTTATTTCCAGCAACATTCCACACTGGATACATTGTAACTCCTGAATTTATTAAAATACTTATGAGTATCTAAAAATTATGAAAATTTACAGGGTGGTGATCCACTAATGGTGAGATCTACCTACCAAATTTCAGGTTTAAGAGAACCCTATGTACACTGTGACAAGACTTGGACTGGACCACCACGTCGGGATGTCCAGGTCTGTCCGATTTTCTGGACAAACCGTTTTATTTAAATTATTTAAAATATTTACAGGCGTCCAAAAATTCTAAAATTTTGTGGAGTTGTATACCACTTATGGAAGGACCATCCTAAAAATTTTAAGGGCCATCGAGCCGCTGTACCGATCGTGGTGTGACCTACAATTTGGATCAGTTTTGGGTCAAATATCCAGGCCCGTAGGACAACCCACCATGGGATGCCCCTACCTTGGGCTACTGGGCTTGCATTCTAATAGCATGACCCACTTGAAGTAAGTGTTGTATATCCCCCTTCTTATCTGGTGGGACCCACTGTGATGTGTGGGTCACCATGGCTCAGTAACCCATTTAAATTAAATAAATTTCTGAACTCCAGCAGGCCCAGGAAGTGGGTGGGCTGGAATTCCAGCAAGGGGCCCAAATTTGTGCATAGTTGATCTCTTGGAGCTGTGGCAGCCCACCAGATTTAAGGGAGTGTTGCACACACTCTTTGTCCTCCTTCCTTAGATATTTGGGCTTAATTAGTGCCCCTTGAGGCTCACCTTTGTGGTAGTCTGTGGGCTAGCCTCAACCAGAATTTTTTATAGCTTTATAGGCCCAATGGGCTGGAAACCTATCCCTTGAGCCCAAGATTGTGCAAGGGATGACCTTATTGATTCATGGGCCCAATGGGCCATTTACAAGCTGATCATGTGCATTTATTAGCCTTGATGCCCTCATAAAATGCTTAAAGGTGGGCTGACTCGCAAGGCCCACATAAATGTATATTATGGAGGGCCTTACTAATTCTTTGGGCTGGTGTGGCAAGGTCCACACTGTCAATATAGTCCTTGCCCATGGGTATTCTCGGGCTTACGGGCTGCCCTCAAGTCCACCATAATGTATGAATTGGATGGCTTTCGTTTGGCCTATTTCCTTTGGGCCCATTATGTGATATATTATATGCATGTTTGTGTTAGCAAGTAGGTCTTGTGGACTCAGTTCTTTTGGATAGGCCCATTGATCTTGTGCCTATACTCTCCTATATATTGTGATGGGTTTAGGGGCAATAATACACAAGAGGTTGGGCCCTTGGCTGCCCACTAAACTGACCCTATACTTGGGCCAAAAGTGAGGCCCAACTCACTTGTGTTAAATGTGAAACTTGCCCACGTAAATGAATTACCGGGCTGCCCATGAGGCCCACCACAATATATGGATTTATGACCTTTATGGTTGGGCCCAAACCTTGCTTAAGGGCCCACCATGCTACCTAAGTATTGGGCTTAGTGTATGACCCACTAGGCCATGGATTGCTTAGGCCTCGGGCCTTATTTCATGCTCGAGTAGTGGTGGGCTACCTCTTGGGAACCAGTTGAGGTTGGATGTCCTCCTGGATGGTCCTAAGGTAGGCCCACGGGTTCTTCTATGGATGATTAAAGGCCCACCATAGACCATATGCCATTTGTTTAAGGCTCAATATGTATGTATGTGGAACCTACCTTAACGCATGATTGGTTCAGGCCGTTCAAGCCTTGGATCACCCGATTATGGAAGCACTCTCTGCCTTGGGTTGTTATTGGATTCACAATCGAGTAGCAGGCCTACTTGATCTTTTCTTGATGTATACACACCGTCCATCTGGTGAGGCCCCCTATGAATATTGTTGGCCTTCATGAGATCATTCCCACTTATTTGACTAATTTATGGGCTTTAGCAAGCCCAAGAAGCTAAGTGGGCCGAACGTTTATCAAGGAGCCTCAAATGTACATTGTGATGGTTGAAACTTTATTGGACATGGGACCCACCATATTGAAAACTTGTGTACGTGTTGCATGCTTGTGTTTTCTTATAATCTTTGGGCTTAATCAGTACATTCTTTTAAGTAACCTTTAGTGATCACATGAGGACCCCATCTTAGATCAGATTTTTGGGGCATCCCATGAGCCCAGAGTGGGTTGGGACGTCCTAGCTTGGCCCAACCATACATTGGGCCGACTTCCACCATTTCGATGGACTTGTGGGCTGAGATAAGGATAGTATTGGGCCCTTAGTTGCTCCCTTAAATTGCTAGTTATTGAGCTGTTGTAGCGAGGCCCATTTCATCCAAACTTAAACTTATTTTGGGCCGTATATTGTGTACGCGGGCTACCAACCAAGTCCAACTTAATGCATGGATTCTATGGCCATTGGGAATTGAGCCTTGGGCCTTAATTTCTCTCTTGAGACCCATATTGTTAAAAGTGATGTTATATCTTTTTATGGCCTATTATGAAGAATGTATTTATGTGGTTACCTATGTTCTTATCTTGAATGTAGAGCCTTGGGCCTTCTATCCATATAGTTCGTGGTTGAGATGCCTCTTGGGGAATGGTGGTTAAATGTCCCCATTATGAACCCCTATAGGCCCGTTTGTATCTAAATGTCATTAGATGCTCATCTTAAACTCTTGCTTGACTCACTTCTGTGTTACTTAGATAGGTAGTTGTATGCTTAGTCTCGTGGGCTACCCCAGGTAAATGGGCCCCCACTAGAGATGGGATTCCTTATGGATATTGTCTAAATACCTAGTCTTGGTCCCTTCTTGGATAGGAGGAGTGTACTACTTTTTATATCGCCGCATAATGGGTCTAGACCCATCTTCATGGCCCATGTGCATCATTGTATGCTTGGATGACACTGTGTGTGTGGTTATGATTGTGTCATTGGGCATTGCATGTTGCCTTCCTGTGGGACGTAGTATTCCCTCTTGAGCATGTTGGATGCTTGGAATTGATACATAGTTGATGGTGTGATTCATGCATCTGGCATTGCATAACATATGAGCATTATCACCCTCGCTTCATCAGGGCTGTAGCCTCCACAGATACATCATGGATGGCCATGTTTGGACACCGAAAATGTTATTTGAGCATACCGGGTGCATAGGATGCCCATGGGTGAAATTCCCAAAACTTCCATGGTACCAAGGATCTGCTCCAACGCCATGACCAAGTGGAATATATGAGCGCACAAGGGCCTTATACCGTTAGGCCGCAACTCCCACTGTCATATAGTCTGTTGGATAGGGGTGTGGCCTTACTCGCCTAATGTAAGGGGGCATTGCTAGGCTGAGTCTAACCAGCTCGTGAATGGGTCCGCTACCTTCAGGCCTTGCTGGTGATTGGTTGTCCGCAGGCAGGGTAGTGAGGTCTCTTACGCTCGTTTGACTGTGCGGGGTCTGTAGAGCGGCAATCATCCAGTAGTGTAATGGACCCCAGTGATTTACTTATGGTGGAAATGTACTTGATATGTGGATTGGATATGAGCACTGGCATTACTTCGCATTGCATTTGCATCGGTTGTGTAAGCCTCATATTGCATTGCCTTGGCATGGCGCCCAGTACTTATTGCATTACAGCACTCATTGCATTATATACCCTTGGTATGGATTCCTGCATTATTGTACTGCCTTGGTATAGCTTCTTGCATTCATGATAGCCCTGGAAAGGCTGGTGGTGTTGGCTTTGATCATGCTTCCTTCCCGTATCTCCTATTATTCTTTTGTGTACTATTATCACACACCTTCACCACCCTCTAAGCTTTCTATAAGCTTATGCACGATTGATGCGTGCAGGAGATCCTAGGCAAGCGTCGTAGCAGCAGAGCGTGGAGTAGAGTTGAACTTCAGGACTCCAGTGTTGCTGACTCTTTTCTCTTTTTTTTTCTTTATCTTGTGTATGTCCTTTTGGACCTTATGTAAGCTTGTAAAAGTTTAAATTCTTAGTGGATTTTGTGATGTGTGCCTTTATTATTCTCAAATTTACTTGATGTGATCTTAGGTATGCTCGTATTAGTAATGATTATACTGTTATGAAAATCCTCCTTGTAGGATCCCAGGATCGGAACTTGCCTCAGGAGCCAAGAATGGGGTACTACGGAGGCTGTTGTGGTCAGAACCGGCCATCGGGTTCCTTGGGAGTCTGGTTACCGAGTCTGGGGCGTGACAGAAGTTGGTATCAGAGCATAGCAAGTAATTTTGGAATAACTTGGGATAGTATCACATATCTGCTACGATCTTAGACTAGTAGTGTCCCGAATGCGTTTTCCTCGTTCCGTTTGAGCCTTCAAGGATTCTAATTCCTAAGTGTCCATCACCTTTGTTCTTTCTGTAGACCATGTCGTCTAGTCAAGATGCCCATGATTGTAATGCCCTTGGCTGTGGTGCCCGTGGACATGGTTCTCATTCCGCTCCAATGATCCAAGTGACTTTTGCTCCACCACCTGAGATTCATGTTTCCCCTCTGGAGCCTGCCGTACCTATTCCTGAGGATTCCACCGTACCTGTGCCTCCGCCAGAGGCCAGTGCTACCCCTGTTTATCTGACGATTCCTGTAGGAGCTGAGCATCTCCAGCAGTTGATGCAAGTCATCTCTAATGTTCTTCAGACCCGTCAGCCCGTTCCTGAGATGCCCGGGCAGGCGGAATAGGAGCGTACGAGTCCCCTTTTGCTAGATTCGACTCTGCAGCGTGCTCCATTGGTAGTATTTTTACTTCAGGGCAAGGCCGAGTGGACCAGTTCGTAGAGGGATCGTGATCAGAGGAGAGACCAGAAGAGGCAGGCCCCCTCTAGTAGCTCTCGGCAGCGTCGACAGCGGCAGAGGTGCGTAGCCTATCGAGCCGCCAGAGCATCAGCATCACATGCAATAGCTTCTTCATCATCATTAGCACCGTTGGTTGCTTCATCTTCCAGTCCCTTTACTGGAGTTTGCTTCGGTTGTGGGTAGACGGGACACTGTGGGCGCGAGTGTCCCCATCAGCAGGATGGACCTTCGAAGCGACCACAGTAGCAGTAGAGACCAGAGATGCAGAGGAGACAGACACCTCCCCAGCCACATCAGGCTTGATTTTGCGCGACTCATTAGGACCCTTAGTTATTAGGGGAGTTGTTCTGGGTATTCTCCTTGTCTTTGTATGTAAGTCTTTTTGTTTTGGTGCATCGTACCCTTTTTGTATCTAAGGGCTTTTGTTCACTCAGATTGCTATTAGAGTCTATCGTAAGGGATTGTCAGTATCGACATTTTTGGAAAGATCGCTGTGTTAGGCCGATGATATTATCGTGTTCCATTTTGTTTGGTGAGATGCTCTTGCCTACTGAATAGTTTTGTATTACCGATGTTGAGCTTGTTTTGTTGTCAAAGCAGTACTTCTGGTTGGGGACGGTAGGTCAAATTGCTAGTTTTGTGGCTAAGTGTGACGCTTGTCATCGTGTCAAAGCCGATCATCTGAGGCCTCTTAGTCCCTTGCAGCCGTTAAGTGTTCCAAAATGGAAGTGGGAGCACGTATTGATGGATTTCATCGCAGGTTTACTGAGATTAGGGAGCATTATCCCTATCTGTTCAATGATTGATTGCTTGTATTGCCTTATCTTGTGATTAATGATTGTGATATATATATATATATATATATATATATATATATGATGTTATGCATTTTGTTGTCTCGATTTTGTCAAATTCGAGTACCAAATTTCTTTGTTGATGGGGAGGATTGTGAGACCCGACCCGAGTCTGCATGTGTGCATGTGCGTGTGTGAGTATGCATCTCGTTCATCTTGGTCTCGCGGTCCTACCAGTTAAATTTCGGTGACCTGCGACCATCAGGTAGTGTTTGCATTATCCTTGAGTCCGGTCACGTAGACCCGACTTGGAACAAGTTGAGACCTATGCCATTGGGACCGCATCGTCTTCGCGGTTCCAACGCCGCGTCTCGCGCATAAATCCGATATGTATATCAAAAGTTGTGTACATTTCATTGTATGACCCTTAATCATGTGGCCCACTTAAGTGTCATGTATGTGGACCCCACTCCTCTTGGCACAAGTTTCCATGCAACACTATACACACCATTAAAATTTCATAGCTAACACTACTCACCCCACACACACCACCCAAAAAGCCTACTCTACCCTACAACCTTGTTTTCTCCTCCCATAGGTAATTATTTCTTTTCTTACAAACAAATAATTTCTCTCTCTCTCTCTCTCTCTCTCTCTCTCTCTCTCTCTCTCTCTCTCTCCTTACCTCTCTCCCTCCTTCTTATTCTCTCCATGGCCAGCAAATCCCCCATTTTCTCCAGCCCCTTCTTTCCCTAATCTCTCAAAATCCATCCATTTTAATATCATCTCATCCATTGATTTCCCTTCCTTGGAGCTAGAGGATCAAGGAGACAGATTTTTGTAAGGATCAAGGTGGGTGCTCTTAAATCTTCATTCATCTTATCTTTAAGGACTTGTGGGACCCATCAAGTGATGATGGAGGTCCCCCATGCCTCTATGATTGAGGCTAATGGCCCATTTCTTTGCATGCATGTTCCATGGATGGGGCCATTCTCCATGGACCCCATCATAGCATTTTCCTTTGATGCATGTCATTTTTCTCTCTTCTGGCTGTATTATTTCTATTTTCCATTATTTTATTCTTGTTTCCCTGATGTGTGTGGCCCACTTAGTGGCCCCGGAATATCCAGACCGTCCAACCAAAGTGGACGCCCATGGTTGTCCATTCCTTAGACGTTGACACTTTATTTGCTCCATTTTGTGCATATGCAATGGGTTTCATGAAGGGGGTATGGCCTGGATGTTTGTGGGGCCCACTAAGGTGGATCTTAACACAAATTTTGTGGGGTATTTTTTCATTTAATCAGTAGTTATGTTCAGTTATTTTCAGACATACCTTACTGTCCAGAAAAATTCTGGACTGTTTTTGGGTTATTTGTGGCACAGATTATGGACTGATTTAGAAGATGTTTTACCTCCAATATTTGATTATTTTTGGAGGTGTAGACCCCACCTAGAAGTACGTTGAATTTCACCTTCATCCGTCTCATTTTGATCACCCAAAAGGGTGGGCCAAGAAGGTTGGACGGTCTAGATTTTTCTAGACTGTCTAGCCATTCTGCTGTTGTAAAAACATAAATATCAGCTTATTTTTGAAGTAGTTGGTCACCTTTGTGGACCCCACCTTGTTTTAGACTTGTGTAGGGATGTTGGTCCTACATTTTCTTAAAATTTGGCAGACCTGGGCCTACTCTAATGGGGTTCACAAATCAGGGGCAGCAGTATTGTTTCAACAGCAGAATTTTTTTTTGAAATTCCTTATTGTCCACAAATTGTAGGAATTAAATAAAATACTTTTACTATCCCAAAAATTCTAAAATTTTTCAGAGAAGTCTCCCACCCATGGTAGGGCCTGCCTGCAAAATTTTAGGGCCAATGGACCCCATTTGGGTATCCAAAAGGGTGGAGCAATATAGTGGGCTGCCAGAAATTTCTGCTGTGCAGTCCAGCAGCATAGTTTCATAAAAATAAATTTAAAAAAAATATTTTCTCAAAAGGTGGGCCATATTTCCAGGTCCCACCTTGTTGTAAGCTTGATTAGGGACCTTGGTTCCAAATTTCAGATATTTTGGAGGCCCAGAACCCACCCATTTGGATGGTCCAAATTCTATACGGTTATTTCCAACAACATTCCACATTGGATACATTGTAACTCCTGAATTTATTAAAATAATTCTGAGTATCCAAAAATTATGAAAATTGATAGGGTGGTGGTCAACTCATGGTGGGATATACCTACTAAATTTCAGGTTTAATGGACCCCTGTGTACACTATGCCAAGTCCCAGACTGGCCCACCACGTTGGGACGTCCAGGTCAGTCCAATTTTCTGGACAGACCATTTTATTTAAATTAATTAAAATATTTACAGGTGTCTAAAAATTCTAAAATTTTGTGGAGTTGTAGACCACCTATGGAAGGACCACCCTACAAATTTTAAGGGCCATCGGGCCGCTGTACCGATAGTGGTGTGGCCTGCAATTTGGATCAGTTTTGGGTCAAATATCCAGGCCCATAGGACAACCCACCATGGGATGCCCCTACCTTGGGCTACTGGGCCTGCATTTTAACGGCATGGCCCACTTGAAGTAAGTGTTGTATATCCCCCTTCTTATCTGGTGGGACCCACTGTGATATGTGTGGGTCACCTTTAAATTAAATAAATTTCTGGACTCCAACAGGCCCAAGAAGTGGGTGGGCTGGAATTCCAACAAGGGGCCCAAATTTGTGCATAGTTGATCTTTTGGAGCCGTGGTGGCCCACCAGATTTAAGGGAGTGTTGCACATACTCTTTGTCCTTCTTCCTTAGACATTTTGGGCTTAATTTGTGCCCCTTGAGGCTCACCTTTGTGGTGGTTTGTGGGCTAGCCTCAACCAAAATTTTTTGATAGCTTTATAGGCCCAATGGGCTGGAAACCTATCCCTTGAGCCCAAGATTGTGCAAGGGCTGACCTTATTGATTCATGGGCCCAATTGGCCGTCTACAAGCTGATCATGTGCATTTATTAGCCTTGATGCCCTCATAAAATGCTTAATGGTGGGCTGACTCGCAAGGCCCACATAAATGTATATTGTGGAAGGCCTTGCTAATTCTTTGGGCTGGTGTGGCAAGGCCCACACTGTCAGTATAGTCCTTGCCCAATGGTATTCTCGGGCTTACGGGTTGCCCTCAAGTCCACCATAATGTATGAATTGGATGGCTTTTGTTTGGGCCATTTATTTTGGGCCCATTATGTGATATATTATATGCATGTTTGTGTTAGCAAGTAGGTCTTGTGGACTCAGTTCTTTTGGATAGGCCCATTGATCTTGTGCCTATACTCTCCTATCTATTGTGATGGGCTTAGGGGCAATAATACACAAGAGGTTGGGCCCTTCGCTGCCACTAAACTGACCCTGTACTTGGGCCAAAAGTAAGGCCCAACTCACTTGTGTTAAATGTGAAACTTGCCCATGTAAAGGAATTACCGGGCTGCCCATGAGGCCCACCACAATATACGGATTTATGACCTTTATGGTTGGGCCCAAACCTTGCTTAAGGGTCCACCATGCTACCTAAGTATTGGCTTAGTGTATGGCCCACTATGCCATGGATTGCTTAGGCCTCGGGCCTTATTTCATGCTCGAGTAGTGGCGGGCTACCTCTTGGGAACCAGTTGAGGTTGGATGTCCTCTAGATGGTCCTAAGGTAGGCCCATAGGTTCTTCTATGGATGGTTAAAGGCCCACCATTGACCATAGGCCATTTGTTTAAGGCTCAATGTGTATGTATGTGGAACCTACTTTAACGCATGATTGGTTCAGGCCGTTCAAGCCTTGGATCACCCGATTATGGAAGCACTCTCTGCCTTGGGTTGTTGTTGGATTCACAATCCAATAGCAGGCCCACTTGATCTTTTCTTGATGTATACCCACCGTCCATCTAGTGGGGCCCACTGTGAATATTGTTGGCCTTCATGAGATCATTCCCACTTATTTGACTAATTTCTGGGCTTTAGTAGGCCCAAGAAGCTGAGTGGGCCGAACGTTTATCAAGGGGCCTCAAATGTACATTGTTATGGTTAAAACTTTATTGGACATGGGACCCACTATATTGAGAACTTGTGAACGTGTTGCATGCTTGTGTTTTCTTATAATCTTTGGGCGTAATCAGTGCATTCTTTTGGGTCACCTTTAGTGATCACATGAGGACCCCATCTTAGATCAGATTTTTGGGGCATCCCATGAGCCCAGAGTGGGTTGGGACGTCCTAGCTTGGCCCAACCATACATTGGGCTGACTTCCACCATTTTTATGGACTTGTGGGCTGAGATAAGGATAGTATTGGGCCCTTAGTTGCTCCCTTAAATTGCTAGTTATTAGAGTGTAGTAGCGGGGCCCATTTCATCCAAACTTAAACTTATTTTGGGCTGTATATTGTGTATGCGGGATGCCAACCAAGTTCAACTTAATGCATGGATTTTATGGCCATTGGGAATTGAGCCTTGGGCCTTAATTTCTCTCTTGGGGCCCATGTTGTTAAAAGTGGTGTTATATCTTTTTATGGCCTATTATGAGGAATGTATTTATGTGGTTACCTATGTTCTTATCTTGAATGTAGGGCCTTGGGCCCTTGTATCCATATAGTTCGTGGTTGAGATGCCTCTTGGGGAATGGTGGTTAAATGTCCCCATTATGAACCCCTATAGGCCCGTTTGTATCTAAATGTCATTAGATGCTCATCTTAAACTCTTGCTAGACTCACTTCTGTGTTACTTAGATACGTAGTTGTATGCTTAGTCTCGTGGGCTACCCCAGGTAAATGGGCCCCCACTAGAGGTGGGATTCCTTATGGATATTGTCTAAATACCTAGTCTTGGTCCCTTCTTGGATAGGAGGAGTGTACTACTTTTTATATCACCGCATAATGCGTCTAGACCCATCTTCATGGCCCATGTGCATCATTGTATGCTTGGATGACACTGTGTGTGTGGTTATGATTGTGCCATTGAGCATTGCATGTTGCCTTCCCGAGGGACGTAGTATTCCCTCTTGAGCACGTTGGATGCTTGGAATTGTTGCATAGTTGATTGTGTGTTTCATACATCTGGCATTGCATAACATATGAGCATTATCGCCCTCGCTTCATCAGGGTTGTACCTCCACAGATACATCATGGATGGCCATGTTTGGACACCGAAAATGTTACTTGAGCATACCGGGTGTATAGGATGCCCATAGGTGAAATTTCCAAAACTTCCATGGTACCAAGGATCTGCTCCAACGCCGTGACCGAGTGAAATATATGAGCACACGAGGGCCTTATACCGTTAAGCCGCGACTCCCACTGTCGTATAGTCAGTTGGATAGGGGTGTGGCCTTACTCGCCTGATGTAAGGGGGCATTGCTAGGCTGAGTCTGACCAGCTCGTGAATGGGTCTGCTACCTTCAGGCCTTGTTGGTGATTGGTTGTCCGCAAGCAGGGTAGTGAGGTCTCTTACGCTCGTTTAACTGTGCGGGGTCTGTAGAGCGGCAGTCATCCAGTAGTGTAATGGACTCCGGTGATTTTCTTATGATGGAAATGTACTTGATATGTGGATTGGATATGAGCACTGGCATTACTTCGCATTGCATTTGCATCGCCTGTGTAAGCCTCATATTGTATTGCCTTGGCATGGTGCCCAGTACTCATTGCATTACAGTACTCATTACATTATATAGCCTTGGTATGGATTCCTGCATTATTGTACTGCCTTGGTATAGCTTTTTGCGTTCATGACAGCCCTGATAAGGCTGGTGTTGTTGGCTTTGATCATGTTTCCTTCTCGTATCTCCTATTATTCTTCTGTGCACTATTATCACACACCTTCACCACCCTCTAAGCTTTCTATAAGCTTATGTACGATTGATGTGTGCAGGAGATCTTAGGCAGGCGTCGTAGTAGCAGAGCGTGGAGTAGAGTTGAGCTTGAGGACTCCAGTGTTGCTAACTCTTTTCTCTCTTTTTTTTCCATTATCTTATGTATGTCCTTTTGGACCTTATGTAAGCTTGTAAAAGTTTAAATTCTCAGTGAATTTTGTGATGTGTGCCTTTGTTATTCTCAAATTTACTTGATGTGATCTTGGGTATGCTCGTATTAGTAATGATTATACTGTTATGAAAATCCTCCTTGTAGGATCCCAGGATCGGAACCTGCCTCAAGAGCCGAGAATGGGGTACTACGGAGGCTGTTGCGGCCTGAACCGGCTATCGGGTTCCTTGTGAGTCCAGTTACCGAGTCTGGGGCGTGACAGGCAGTCATGTTGCAGTGTACTTGACCCCAGTGGATTTCTTATGATAGAACTGTACTTGATGTATGGATTGGATATGAAGACTAGCATTACTTCGCATTGCATTGACATCTACTGTATAAGCCTTATGTTGCATTGCCTTGGTATGGCGCCTAATACTCATGTATTGCATTGCATAACCCTGGGTATGGCTTACTACATTCATAACTTGGCCTCGGTATGGCTAGTATCATTCATGTTTCCTTCTGCATTCTCCCCTATCTTCTTCTAAGCACCATTGTCACACACATTCACTGCCCTCTAAGCTTTTTATAAGCTTATGCACGATTGATGCGTGCAGGAGATCCTAGGTCGGCATAGTAGCGGTGGGACATTGGATTGGAGCGTGCTGAGGACCCATTGTAAATTTTCTCCTCCTTTCTTACCTTATGTATTTCCTTTTAAGTCTTATGTACTTGTAAAAGTTTAAATTTCTAGTGGATTTTGTAATGTGTTCCTATGGTTACTTTTTGAGATTACAGTGTTATGATCTTGGGTATGCTTTATCAGATTAGATTTATGCTATGAAAATCCTCCTTCTGGGATCCTAGGATCGGAACCTGAGCCAGGAACTGAGAATGGGGTACAATTGTAACGCCCTGAAAATCGGGGGTCGAGTATAACTCAACTCCCGAGTTCCAATGCATCACTTATGCAACATAAATAATGATGATTAAATGTTGTCTGTGTTAGAGCAATAAACATGAGTGAGATTATACCAAAACAGTAATTCATACTCCAGATCAATTGTATAAAGGCAAGCAGAAGACTGAAACTGTATATACATGTATGTAAAAGATACAAAATCATTTCTTTTTCTAGAGTATGAACCCATCTGAGTCACCATATACATATATCTATTTAATGTTCCAAAAAGTCAAAAATACATCTAGGGGTGTAATCCCAGCAAATCCCCTCGATCCGGCAGTCTAGTCGAAGCCGTCAGCATACTGCATATAGGAGAACTCGTCCTGGTCCTCATCGTAACCAGGCTCCGCCTCCTGGGTCATCAGCTCATCTAAACCTGAGACAGAGTCTGGTTGGTGTGTGCAACACCGTCCCGTAACGTGGGAGTGAGTAGCTAATACAGTGGAATAATAAGGCATAAGTTATCATGTTACCAATTCAATCAAACAGTAATGATAAAGCAGTAAAATCAAACATTCCTAACTACTCTTATTAATGCAAGTATGAATGTAGTCATGATGGATGCCCTGACTGACATACTCCCTCATGCGACACCCTCTTCGTTCGCGACATACTTTCATCCCTCAGTGCTCCACATCTTCCAGGAACATGCAATGCATGATGAGCATGATTACCGAGTTTTATTAGTCCATTTCAAACAACAAGATTGAGAAACTAAGGTACCTCCCTTGTATCATTCCCAAAAATGATCCATTCTAGGGTTGTCAGTCCTAGACAATCTCATACGATGGTGTGTTTCTAGGTCACTACAAGGGTTGTCAGGGCTGTTACGCGGAATCGATGCACCACTCCCCCATCACCTTATCAATACATGCCTAGCCTATACTCTATTACTACGGGAAGGCTCGTCACCTCACTATAGTTTTAGAGTACGCTCGAGGTCACTACACCGGATACGGTCAGGGCTGTCAAGGCTATTACGCGGAATCGTTGCACCACTCCCCCATCACCCATCAAGTAGTGTAGGCTGACAGCTCGAATATAGTGTCCCATACCACCATAATCGGTTCACGAGTCTGGTTGCTCACTAGTCACTACGGGAAGGCACGTGGCCCCAGCGTAGGCCGACAGCTCGACCACAGTGTCCCGTACCACCATGCCCGACTCATGAGTCTTAGCGGATCGAGGTACCATGGTTAACGGGATTCCACTAGTAAGTTTGGTACCCTAGGTTCAAGCAGTAGCGACCAAACATGGTGAACATACATTAGACATATCAGGTTACTTGACGTGCTCGGCTAGCTCGGGCGCACAACAATTTGAGCGATATGAAGCGCAGAAGCACTTCGTGTGGCCAACCGAAGTACGACTCGGGTTCGCCAAACACATCTTACGTGGTGAGATGAATCTCAACCATGATCCCAAGTCTGGTACCGAATGTTTGGACCATAGACATAGTTCCAAACTCAATCAATACTCATTTAGAACATATATAGTAAAACATAATAGACAAAGTAAATCAAGCATGTTAACAAACATATCATAAAGCATGTTATAAAGCATATTGTAAAACACTATGTAAACAAAAATACAAATACATGTGTTTCCTAAGTAAGCGCCCAAAGTAAACAGCCACATGGAGGAGATCATACAGGTCTCTAAGGTAGTTGGGAATCCCATCTCAACACCTATCTAAGGCATTAACATCTAAGCACTTGCTCTCACAAGCGTTTTCACAAACACTTAGAATACACAATTTCAACATACATGATGTATGTTAGTAAAACATGCATTAGGGCTATCCTTTCGCCAAGCGAGTATTTTATCCGTGTATATCACATTCATACAGCAAATAATCATGACAAATACATCTCCAAAATTTACACGTATACGGTATTTTCTAGAATACACAATTTCAACATACATAGTGTATATAAGCAAACATGTATTATGGCGATTCCTTTCGCCAAATGAGTATTTTATCCATATATCATATATCCATACAACAAATAACCATGGCAAGCACATTTCCAAAATTTATATGTAGACGGTATTTCTACGTATACCTAGAGTATGTAAAATTCCATATTCTACATCTTTAATCGAAACAGAAAACAGAAAGCACTTTGTACATGTGCAATTACATGCAGATCATGAATCTATCATTATCTGACATTGAAAGCGTTGAAAACCGTAACCTATACACCTAAAGTCCTCACCTTACACCTTAGGATTGCAACGAATCAGCTAGGTTCGTTAGGCTTCCGTATCCGGCGGTTTTGTAGCCAAAAAAGTGAAACCGATTAGCTATTTCATAACTTAAAACCTTCACACCCCAAAACAGATTTAGGGTTAGGGTTTCTTACCTTAAAACGGAGTCGGTATCGCCGGGAAAGCGGCAAGAAAGGGTGGTGCAGCCCGTGTGGTGATTGAAAACAGTAGCAGGGAGATTCTCCCACAACTCTCTAGCTTACTCTCTCTTTTTCTCTCCTCTTACTTAGGGTTTATCTCAAATTCGTATGGCTGTGAGAGAGGGTGCTCTAAGGTCCTTATATAGCCTAAAAACTCTCTGAAATAGACTTAAGTTCAAGGTATACTTATATTATAATCAAAGTGGCATTGTTTCAGCTCAACGGAGGATTTCTGGTCGGCCTCCTTGAGCCAAAAGTCGGACTTAAGCTCACCTATCCTGGATCTAGGTGAAGTTAAGTTTTTGTTCCAGTAGGGTCTCCAGATCATGCGTGGCGGACCAGTTTCAGTTCAACGGTCAGCGGACCTCGATCAGAAATTCCAAGTACATGTAAATGTTTATGAAATTTTTCCTGATCTGAGGGTGTATTTGGGTCAGATTCTGACGGTCTGGTTGCTTGTAAAATGTCCGCAAGCGATACGTGCCAGATCACTATTCCAAATATTTATTTTGTAAAGAAAACAAAGGTTTCACACTCTCTCGCTCCGGACTCGAGCGAACAGCCGTGGGACACTGTCTGGACTTGATTTCTGAGATGGTTGTCAAGCCCAGCGAGGCGCTCCTAATTTCTTAACTTCGTATTATTAGGACTCCCGATGTGCGGTCTAGACCTGATACGGAGTTTCAATTTATTCCCGAGAGCAGCCGGGTAATGAGTTTGATCCTAGACTTTAGGGTAACCTAGCGTCAATGATTCTACAAGTTTTGGGTCTTGCAGATCGTATTTAAAGCGATTCAAACGGATTTCATGGCTAATTTAGTTTAGCACTTAGTTAATTTTATCAAATTTCTAAAGGATTTAATCCTAAGTGATTTCTGGTCGAGGTGTACTCGAGCCACAGTACGAAAATTTTCAAGTCGTTACAATCTACCCCCCTTAAACAAAAATTTTGTCCTCGAAATTTGTACCTCTTCATACTCCTCGAGAATCTGAGGGTAGTTCTTTCTGACCTCGGCCTCCGTTTCTCACGTAGCTTCCTCTTCTGAATGATGCGTCCATAATACCTTCACAAGTGGAATGACCTTGCTACGCAGTACCTGCTCCTTGTCAAGGATACACGTCGGGCGCAGCTCATACGTAGCATCCTCGCTCAGCTGTACCTGCTCCCATCTGATGATATGTGAAGGATCAGGAATGTACTTCTTCAGCATAGATACATGAAATACGTTGTGTACAGCTGCAAGTGGCGTGGGCAAAGCGAGACGATATGCCACATCACTCACTCGATCCAGTATCTGAAACGGATCGATAAACCTCGATGTGAGCTTCCCTTCTTCCCAAACCGAAAGACTCTCTTCGTAGGGGAAACTTGGAGGAATACATGATCGCCGACCTGGAACTCAAGTGGTCACCACCTCGTATCGGCGTAACTCTTCTGCCTGCTCTGTGCTGTGAGAAGTCGACGCCTGATAATGTCGACCTTTTCTGTAGCGCATGTACCAACTCCGGGCCAATCAGACTACGCTCACCAAACTCAGCCCAACAATGCGGTGCTCTGTAAGGACAACCATACAGGGCCTCATATGGCGCCATACCAATACTCGCCTGGAAGTTGTTGTTGTAGGCGAACTCTGCCTAAGGAAGATAGTTATCCCAACTGTCCTTGAAGTCCAACACACATGCTCGCAACATATCCTCCAGAATCTGATTCACCTGCTCTGTCTGCCTATCAGTCTGAGGATGAAACGTTGTACTGAACTTCAACTTCACACCCATCGCTTCCTGGATACGAGTCCAGAAGATAGATGTGATCCGAGTGTCTCTGTTCGACACGATCTCAAGTAGAACCCCATGCAGACGCACAATCTCTCTGATGTACAGTCTAGCCAACTCGTCTGCAGAGTTCGTGACTCTGATAGGGAGGAAATAGGCCGATTTGGTCAACCGGTCCACAATCACCCAAATGGAATCGTGTCCCTTCCTCGTCTTCGGCAACCCTGATATGAAGTCCATGGAGATGAAGTCCCACTTCCACTCTGCTATGGGCATGGGCTGAAGCAGTCCAGGAGGTCGGCGGTGTTCTGCCTTGACGTGCTGGCACGTCAGACAATGAGAAACGAACTCAGCGATGTGGACCTTCATGTTATCCCACCAATACGACCGTCTCATATCCTGGTACATCTTCGTGCTACCAGGATGCATCGCAAGCTTCGAGTTATGGGCAGACTCGAGAAGCTTATGTCTCAAGTCAGGTACGTCAGGAACGCATAGGCGGCCACGGAATCGTAGACCCCCATCAGAACCAACTCCCCACTCGGAGTCCACGGCGTCGCTAGCTTGCTCTTGAAGCTCAGACAACCGCTCATCGCCCTCCTGGGCCTCAATGATCCTATCGTTAATAAGTGGTCGCACTCGAACGTGCACAACACACTCAAATGGCTCCTCCACAGTGAGTCTCTGCTCGAAGTCCCGCACGAACTCAACCATGTCCCACTCAGCTATCATCAACGGAGCCGCAAATGCTATAGCCTTCTTGCGGTTCAACGTGTCTGCCACAATGTTTGCCTTGCCAGGATGGTAGAAAACCTCGAACTTGAAGTCCTTTAAGGTCTTCATCCATCGGCGTTGTCTCATATTCAAGTCTTGCTGCGTGAATATGTACTTAAGGCTCTTGTGGTCGCAGAAAAGCTCGAACTCCTCTCCGTAGAGGTAATGTCTCCAGAGCTTCAATGCAAAGATGACATCTGCCAACTCCAGGTCGTGTGTAGGGTAATTCTCCTCGTACTTCCTTAATTAGCTCGAGGCATACAAAATCACCATGTCCTTCTGCATAAGGACACAACCCAAACCAACGCGTGACGCTTCAGTGTATATCATGTATTTCTCCCCTTGCTCTGGCAATACTAGCACAGGGGCGGACGTCAACTTGTCCTTCAGCTCCTTGAAAGCTGCTTCCGCCTTCTCATTCCAAGCGAACTTCAGGTCCTTCTGGGTCAACTGAGACAACGGCCTGGCAATCTTTGAGAAATTCTGAATGAAGCGCCTGTAATACCCTGCCAGACCAAGGAAACTCCTCACCTCGGTAACTGAGTCAGGATGCTGCCAATCCTGAACCACGGCTACCTTAGCAAGGTCCACTGTTATCCCATCCTTGGACACTACATGTCTGAGGAACTTGACTTCCTCCTGCCAGAAGTCGCACTTCTTATATTGTGTGAACAACTGGTTCTTCTTCAACGTACCCAACACCGCTCTCAGGTGCTCCTCATGCTCCTCCCGACTCGTAGAGTATATCAGGATATCATCAATGAAAACGATGACGAATCGGTATAGGAATGGCTAAAATACCTGGTTCATTAGGTCCATGAACACGGCCGGTGCGTTCGTAAGGCCGAACGACATCACTAGAAACTCATAGTGCCCAAAGCACGTCTTGAAAGCTGTCTTCTACACGTCCTCATCTCTGACGCGCAACTGGTGGTACCCCGACTGTAGATCGATCTTCGAAAAATACTTCGCCCCCCTCAACTGATCAAACAGATCATCTATCCTGGGCAAAGGATACTTGTTCTTCACCGTGACCTAGTTCAACCTACGGTAATCAATACATAACCGTAGTGACCCGTCCTTCTTCACAAATAGTACAGGGTGCTCCCCAAGGAGACACACTAGGTCGTATAAAACCTTTCTCTACTAGCTCGTCAATCTGTCTCCGCAGTTCCTCCATCTCACATGGAGGCATACGATAAGTTGGCAAAGAGATAGGTGTCGCACCAGGCGTAAGATCAATGGTGAAGTCGATCTCGCGCCGAGGTGGCAACTCAGGAATCGTCTTAAACACATCTGTAAACTCCCAAACCACCAGCGTATTTTCTAATGCTGGACCATCGACCGGCGCTAATAAAGCAGTATAACAGTCAACACGGCAGGGCCAACTGACCTGCACTGGAAACGTGAAAGCTGTGCCGTTAGCTCCATAGGCCGTCACAACCCGAGTATCACAATCTATTTCTGCCCTCATCTTAGTGAGCCAATCCATACTGAGGATAACGTCGTAGTGCCATAGTGGAGCAACAATGAGGTCGACGAGTACTGTCCTGCTACCCAAATCCACGAAGCAACCCTCACACATCCGTGCGATATCCGAAAAAGTCCCAGTGGCCGTAGTGAGTCTCATTTCATTCGTGGGAGTAGTACATAAAGCTAGACGCTTAACCGTCCCATATGAAATAATAGAAGTAGTGGACCCAGTGTCCACCAACAAGGAAACGGAAGAACCGTGAATGTGATCCGTACCCTCAAAAACCGTCGGGGCCGAAATCGACGTCTCAAGTACCTCAGCAACAAGCGTATGCACTCGAGCCTGCTGCTGACGGTTCGGTTGTGGAGCCAAGGGCCGTTAAGGCGGCCTGAAGCGTGATACAGGAGGTCGGAAGGAAGGATGAGCAAGGGCAGTCTGTAGAGGTGGAGTCGATAATGCCTGTGGGCGAGAACGACCAATCATCTGCGGTGGAGAGAACCCACTATCCTTCATCCGCACGAAAAAACTCCCAATAGAATGACCTTGTCTCCTGCAATACGTACAGGTCACAATAGGGCGCCCCACTGGAGCCACTGGCGCTGCGATCCGAGGAGACGAGCCAGCACGAGGCCTCTTGCCTAGGATAGGCCTGTTCTATACCTCCGGTTGTGGTCTCAGAACCATAGTACCACGAGAACGGTCCAACCGGTCCACATCCTGCTCGGCCGTCATAGACATGTGAATCAGCGCTGCATAAGTAGGTATACTGATACAGCATATCTTCGACCGTATATTAGTTCGCAAACCTCCAGAAAAATGATGCATCCGCATCTGCTCGTTGACAAGGATAGTCGGGACAAAGTGGCCCAATTCTGTGAAGCGGTGCTCGTACTCAGTAACCGTCATGCCTCCCTGCCTGAGGCATAGAAACTCATCCTCCCGCTCATGTCTGTAGGTCTGCGGGTAATACTTCTCGTGGAACCAGAACTCGAATGCCTCCCAGGTCCACACATAGTCCTCTGCGACAAACCGCAGTACGCTGTCCCACCATAGACTGGCCTCCCTCTCGAACACGAAAGTGGCCAACTCGACCTGCTTTGCCTCAGTACAGTGCACCATCCGAAGCATCTTGGAGATGCGGTCTAGCCAAAACTCTGCCTATTAATGTCCTAGGTTATACGTTTAAGTTATAGGTTTAGGTTTAGGTTTAGGGATTTGAGAATACATTTACGTTTTAGGTTTAGGTTTAGGTTTTACGTTTAGGTTAAGGTTACAGGTTTAGGTTTAGGTTATAAGTGTAGGTTATAGGTTTAGGTTTATGTTAGGTTATATGTTAAGGTTTAGGGAATTGAGTTTAGGTTATATGTTATAGGTTTAGGTTATAGGTTAAGGTTTAGGTTTAGGTTTAGGTTATAGTTTTGGGATTTAAGAATAGGTTTAGGTTATAAGTATAGGTTTAGGTTAATGTTGTAGGTTATAGGTTTAGGTTATAAGTTTATGTTAATGTTGTAGGTTATAGATTTAGGTTATAGGTTTAGGTTTAGGTTTAGGTTTAGGGATTTGAGAATACATTTAGGTTTTAGGTTTAGGTTTAGGTTTTAAGTTAAGGTTAAGGTTATAGGTTATAGGTTTAGGTTAGGTTATAGGTTTAGGGAATTGAGAATAGGTTAAGGTTTAGGTTTAAGAAATTAGGTTCGGGTTCGAGATCGGGTTTAGGTTTGGATTTTCAACTTTAGGTTTAGGTTTAGGTTAGGGAGTTGAGATTAGGATTAGGTGTAGGTTTAGGTTTAGGGATTTGAGAATACATTTAGGTTTTAAGTTTAGGTTATAGGTTTAGGTTTAGGTTTAGGTTAATGTTAGGTTATAGGTTATAAGTCTAGGTTATAGGTTATAGGTTATAGGTTAAGGTTTAGGTTATAGGTTTTGGTTTAGGTTTAGGTTCAGGTTTAGGTTTAGGTTATAGGTTTAGTTTTAGGTTATAGGTTATATGTTATAGGTTATAGCTTTTGGGAATTAAGAATAGGTTAAGGTTTAGGTTTAGGAAATTGGGTTCGGGTTCAGGATTGGGTTTAAGTTTGGGTTTTCAAGTTTAGGTTTAGGTTTAGGTTAGGGAATTGAGATTAGGATTAGGTGTAGGTTTAGGTTTAGGGATTTGAGAATACATTTAGGTTTTAGTTTTAGGTTATAGGTTTAGGTTACAGGTTTAGGTTTAGGTTTTAGGTTTTGGTTAAGGTTTGATTATAGGTTATAAATTTAGGTTATAGGTTATATGTTAAGGTTTTGGTTTAGGTTAAGGTTATAGGTTTAGGTTTAGGTTTAGGTTATAAGTTTAGGTTATAGGTTATAGCTTTAGGGAATTGAGAATAGGTTAAGGTTTAGGTTTAGGAAATCGGGTTCGGGTTCGGGATCGGGTTTAGGTTTGGGTTTTCAAGTTTAGGTTTAGGTTTAGGTTAGGGAGTTGAGATTAGAATTAAGTGTAGGTTTAGGTTTAGGGATTTGAGAATACATTTAGGTTTTAGGTTTAGGTTATAGGTTTAGGTTAAGGTTTGGTTTAGGTTATAGGTTTTGGGATTTGAGAATAGGTTTAGGTTATAAGTTTAGGTTTAGGTTGGGTTGTAAGTTAAGGTTTAGGTTTAGGTTATAGGTTTTGGGATTTGAGAATAGGTTTAGGTTATAAGTTTACGTTTAGTTTAGGTTATAGTTTTAGGTTAAGGTTTAGGTTAAGGTTATAGGGTTTAGGTTAGGGTTTAGGTTATAGGTTTAGGTTATAGGTTATAGATTTAGGTTTAAGTTATAGGTTTAAGTTTAGGTTTAGGTTTTAAGTTTAGGTATAGGCTTAGGTTATAGGTTATAGGTTATATGTTTAGGTTAAGGTTTAGGGATTCGAGTATATATGTGGAACCTACCTTAACGCATTTTGGTCAAGGCCATCCAAGCATTGGATCACTCGATTGTGGATGCACTCTTTGCCTTGGGTTGCTGCTGGACTCACAATCAAGTAGCAGGCCCACTTAATCTTTTCATGATATATACACATCCACCATATTGAGAACTTGTGTACGTGTTGCATGCTTGTGTTTTCTTATAATCTTTGGGCTTAATTAGTGTATTCTTTTGGGTCACCTTTAGTGAGGACTTCATCTTAGATCAAATTTTGGGACATCGAGTGAGCCCAGAGTGGGCAGGGACGTCCCAACTTGGCCTAACCATATATTGGGCCAACCTCCACCATTTTGATGGACTAGTGGGCTTAGAGAAGGATAGTATTGGGCCCTTGGTTGCCCACTTAAATTACTAGTTATTGGGCTGATGTAATGGGGGCTATTTCATCCAAACTTGAACTCTTTTTTTTGGGCCATACATTGCGTACGCGGGCTTCCCACCAAGTCCAACTTAATGCATGGATTCTATGGCCATTGGAAATTGAGCCTTGGGCCTTAATTCCCCTCTTAGAGCCCATGTTGTTAAAAGTGGTATTATATCTTTTTATGGCCTATTATGAAGAATATATGTATGTGGTTACCTTTATTTTTATCTTAAATGTAGGCCTTGAGCCAAATCCATATAGTTCGTGGTTGATATGCCTTTTTGGGGAATAGTTGTTAAATGTCCCCATTATAGACCCTCTAGGCCCGGTTGTATTTAAGAGTGATTGGTCAATCATCTTAGACTCTTGCTAGGCTCATTTCTATATTACTTAGACCCGTAGCTTGTATACTTAGTCTCGTGGGCTACCCCCAGGTAAATGGGCCCCCACTAGAAGTTGGATTCCTTATGGATATTGTCTAAATACCTAGTCTTGATCCCTTCTTGGATAGGAGGAGTGTACTACATTGTATAACGTCATATAGTATGATTAAATTTATCCTCATGACCCATGTACATCATTGTATGCTTAGTTGACACTGAACCACTGTGTGTGTATGGTCATATTGTGTCATTGGGCATTACATGTTACCTTCTCCAAGGGACGTAATATTCCCTCTTGAGCACGTTGGATGCTTGGAATTGATGCATGGTTGATTATGTGATTCATGCATCTGGCATTGCATAACGTATGAACATTATTGCCCTTGCTTCATCAGGGCCGTAGGCTCCACAAATACATCGTGGATAGCCATGTTTGGACACCAGAAATGTTACTTGAGCATACCGGGTGCATAGGATGCCCATGGATGAAATTTTCAAAACTTCCATGGTACCAAGGATCTGCTCCAGCATCGTGATCGGGTTAAATATATGAGTGCACGATGGCCTCATACCGTTAGGCCGCTACTCCCACTATCGTGTAGTCGGTTGGATAGGGTTGTGGCTTTACTCGCCTGATGTAAGTAGGCATTGCTAGGCTGAGTCTGATCAGTTCGTGAATGGGTCCGCTACCGTCAGGCTTTGCTGGTGATTGGTTGTCTACATGCGGGTAGTGAGGTCTCTTACGCTCATTTAACTGTGAGGGGTCTGTAGAGCGACAGTCATCTAGCAGTGTAATGGACTCCGGTGATTTCCTTATGATGGAAATGTACTTAATATGTGAATTGGATATGAGCATTGGCATTACTTCGCATTGCATTTACATCAGCTGTGTAAGCCTCATATTGCATCGCCTTGGTATGACGCTCAGTACTCATTGCATTACAGTACTCATTGCATTATATAGCCTTGGTATGCTTCCTGCATTATTATACTACCTTGGTATAGCTTCTTCCATTCATGACAGCCCTGGTATGTCTGGTGGTGTTGGATTTGATCATGCTTCCTTCCCGTATCTCCTATTATTCTTCTGTGCACTATTATCACACACCTTCACCACCCTCTAAGCTTTTTATAAGCTTATACACGATTGATGCGTGCAGGAGATCCTAGGCAGGCGTCGCAGTGGCAGAGTTGGATTAGAGCTGAACTCGAGGACCCAGTATTGTAGACTTCCTTTCTTTCTTCTGTTATCTTATGTATGTCCTTTTGGACCTTATGTAAGCTTGTAAAAGTTCAAATTCTTAGTGGATTTTGTGATGTGTGCCTTTGTTATTCTCAGATTTACTTGCTGTGATCTTGGGTATGCTCGTATTGGTAATGATTATACTGTTATGAAAATCTTCCTTGTAGGATCCCAAGATCAGAACCTGTTTTAGGAGCCGAGAATGGGGTACTACAGAGGCTGTTGCAGCCAAAATCGGCCATCGGGTTTCTTGTGAGTCCGGTTACTAAGTCTGGGGCGTGACAGCGCCGATACAGACAAGATGGTATGCATCTCGAGCCGATCCGAGTCGGGTCAACGTGACTGAACTCGAGGAAGACCGCAAACGCTAACAGAAAGTCGCAGGTCACCGGAATTCGACCGGTAGGACCGCGGGACCAAAATGTATACCTACACACACATGCACTCGCAAGAACTCGGGTCAAGTCTTACACTTATAACATAACATAATACTTATAATAATACTTATAACATAACATAACATTATAATATAACATAATGCTTATAACATAAAATAATGCTTATAATAACATAAAATAAAATAATGCTTATAACATAACATAATGCTTATAAAATAATGTTTATAGCATGATATAACATAATGCTTATAACATAACATAATATAATGCTTATAAAATAATAACATAATACTTATAACATAATATAATAAAATAATATTATAACAAATGCTATAAAATAATGTTTATAATGTTATTTTTCATATAATGCTTACAAATATTATAAAATGCTTATAATGCTTACATAATGCTTATAATGCTTCTAATACTTACATAATGCTTCTAATGCTTAACAATTTTTCATATAATGATTATATAATGCTCATAATGCTTACATAATGCTTATAATGCTTATAATGTTATAAAATGCTTATAACGCTTACCAATTTTTCATATAATGCTTATAATGCTTACAAATATTATAAAATAATTCTTATAAAAATAAATGAACAATATGGATAAAAGAAATACTTCATAATGAGACCCTCAGAACACCGACCACCAGCCACTGGGCTAATAACAGGGAGAGTAGCAATCCGTTCCCATTTAAAATGATATGAAATTTTGGATGTACGGTGTGGATAAAAGTCATACATAACAATGGCCCCTCAGTGACCCTCAAGTCTCCACCTATCCCGATCTCCGAACAGGCGTACGTAATACCTAATCCACGCACAATCATAACATAATGCTTATAACATAATGATCATAATTATAAAATAATTATAAAATGCGCGCACGTTTCGCGCATGATCATAAAATAACATAATTATAAAATAATTATAAAATAATTATAATACTTATAAAATGCGGGCACAGTCATAACATAACATAATGCTTATAACATAACATAATATAATCCGCGCACGATCATAACATAATGCTTATAAAATGCTTATATAATGCTTATAAAATCCTTATAACATAATTTATTATCAAAATAACTATAAAATGATTATAAAATGCGCGCACGATCATAATATAATATAATTATAAAATACTTATAAAATGCTTATATCTTAATTGTAAAATATTTATAACATAACGATGCTTATAACATAACATAATTATAAAATGATACTTATAACATAAATAATACTTATAATGTTTATAACATAATATAACATAACATAATGCTTATAATGTTTATAACATAATATAACATAACATAACGCTTATAATGTTTAACATAACATAACGCTTAAAATATAACGCTTATAATGCTTATAATGATGCCTATAACATAATATAATACTTATAAAATAATGCTTATAACATAACATAACATAATGCTGATAATGCTTATAAAATAATACTTATAATATAATGCTTATAAAATAATGTTTATAGCATAATGCTTATAACATAACATAACATAATACTTATAACATAACATAATAAAATAATGCTTATAATGTTATAAAATAATGCTTATAATGTTATTTTTCATATAATGCTTATAATGCTTCTAATACTTACATAAGGTTTATAATGCTTACAAATGCTTATAATGCTTACCAATTTTTCATATAATGCTTATATAATACTTACATAATGCTTATAATGCCTACATAATGCTTAGGGCCTGTTTAATTTTACAATGCAGTGGTGAAATTGACGTAATTACCCCTTTTAATGACTTTACCGTCGTTTGAATTTTAAAGCTGGATTTACTGTGCGATATCTTCCAATACATGGTACGAAGTGATCTCTTCCAATCCTGTAGACAGGAGGAAATCACACTTGTAAGCAATTAGTGCACGCTTTCTTAACCACCGGGTGTGGTATTCTAAAGCACCGCATGGGGTCCACCATGATCAACACGGGATATCTACACCATCCATCCATTTTACCGACTGATTTAATGAGTTGACCCCGAATGGTTTGGCTGTCCACAGCTGGGTCTATCATAATATCAATGGTGGCAGTGGATTATAATGGTCTTCTCTGTGATACTATCGGACTTAGTACACTAGGAAGCCTCAGTTTTTGGTTGAACGCCTTAATCGTTATTACGGAACAACTGGTCGGCGTGGATTGTGCTAAAAACATGTCTAGTGGGCCCAACTGAGACCACATGATCTTTGTTCTATGTTACATTACCAGACGCAGGACCCCTGACAAATCGCTATCTATAGCTGTTCTAAGCCATCATAACACCTATGACAAGAGATGGATAGCTTGAAAATACTCAGTGTTCCACATGACTAGCTTGATTTTAATATATGTAACGAGCAATTTGTAGTAGGTTATAAAAACTTCTGCTTCAGCGTTTAAACAATCCGTTTTCCCTCCGTCAGTTTCTGGTAGGTGATAATTCTTTTTCTTTTTTAAGCTACTGGATAACTATGGCTTATGATATCGTCTTCTTCTTTTTGAATTTCGAATGCCTCGTATTTATCCTTTTTTCGTTTGAACAAGTGGATTGAATTGCAGTTTCCTACAGTTCGTCATCTTCTTAGCAGGTCAGATATGTTTTTTGTTTTGCTGTGAATCTCAAAACCATGTGTTAGAGGGACATTCTGGCAGTCCCGCCATGATGTTGGCATATTATCCACGCCATCCATTCGGTCGAAAACATAAATTTTGTCATCTATCCCAAAAATATAAACCTATCCAAAGAGGGACATCCTAGCCCACCTCTTCTGTCATTTCTGTGGTGGGCCAGTGGATGGCAACACACAAAGGTTAATGAGTCGCGACATATGCAAAACTAACTCTTATTTCTCTCCAGTACCATTACTTCCAGTGATCCAAACCGTTTATTTAAAAGATCCCAACCATTGGATGTTGTTGGTTAATGCTAGATTATCAGGAGGAAAAAATAATAATAAGAGCAAAATTCTGGTACTCTGAGAGACTACAGTAATCCACACGCTCGCAAACATCCTCTGTCCACGTGGCGTGCTTTTATATCAATCCGAATGGTCTAAATCAAGTGCCCCACTCATAATGGTGATTTACAAACAAATATCATTAATCTGAGGTCATGATTTTGCCAATCATGTAGACCACCTAATGAGCCGACTAGCCTGATTTCAACCCAGGAGATCATCATGGTGTGGCCCAACTTTTGAAGGGCTCTGATTATATACACGCAAGGGAGATTGTCAATAAAGACGGTGCCATATGTGAAAGTTCACGTAAAGTGCCTGTACGGATCATTTATTCTCATTACTCAGTAATTTCCACAAGATGAACGGACTAAATCTTGCACGGACAAGCCGAATTTGGCACTTGGATAGTAGGCTGGCACGGTATCATGCATGCGTGTATTGTAGATATTCGTAGGCGGTACGCCATGTTAATACCAGACGTGTCATCATATTTGAGGGTCGTACTCCTGCACGTTAGGTTGCAAGCTAAAAATCAAACAGTAAAAAGATTGTATACACCGTATTTACAGCTCTCATGGGCACAACCAAACAGGATCACCCAACTAGTAATTCACTCGACAGTTTTGCAGGTGTGAAATGTAAATAATGATTACTTACCTTTACCTGTATTTACGTCCAAGAAACGAAAATCAAACAGCCCCTTATAATACTTATAATGTTATAAAATGCTTATAATGCTTACCAATTTTTCATATAATGCTTATAATGCTTACAAATATTATAAAATAATGCTTATAAAAATTGATGAGTAGCATGGATAAAGAAATACTTCATAATGGAGCCCCCAGAACCCCGACCACCAGCCACTGGGCCAATAGCAGGGAGAGTAGTGAATCCGTTCCCATTTAAAATGATATGGAAAATTGGATGTATGGTGTGGATAAAAGTCATACATAACAATGGCCCCTCAGTGACCCTCAAGTCTCCACCTATCCTGAGCTCCGAATAGGCGTACGTAATACCTAATCCGTACACGATCATAATATAATACTTATAACATAATGATCATAATTATAAAATAATTATAAAATGCACGCACGTTCCGCGCATGATCATAAAATAACATAATTATAAAATGATTATAATGCTTGTAAAATGCTTATAAAATGCGCGCATGATTATAACATAACATAATGCTTATAACATAATATAATATAATCCACGCACGATCATAACATAATGCTTATTAAACGTTTATATAATGCTTATAAAATCCTTATAACATAATTCATTATCCAAAAAATTATAAAATGTGCGCACGATCATAATATAATATAATTATTAAATGTTGATAACATAACAATGCTTATAACATAACATAATTATAACATGATGCTTATAATATAACATAATGCATATAATGCTTATAACATAACATAACATAACGCTTATAACATAACGATTATAATGCTTATAATGATGCTTATAACATAATAATGATGCTTATAAAATTATGCTTATAATAATACTTATAACATAATAACATGATTCATATAATGATGCTTATAATAATACTTATAACATAACATAACATAATGCTTATAACATAATATAATATAATATTATAATGCTTATAACATAACATAAAATAACATAATGCTTATAATGTTATAAGCATTATGCTTATAACATAACATAATGTTTATAATGTTATAAGCATTATGCCTATAACATAACATAACATAACATTATAATATAATATAATGCTTATAATATAAAATAATGCTTATAAAATGATACTTATAACATAACATAATAAAATAATGCTTATAACATAACATAACATAACATAATGCTTATAAAATAATAATATAATAAAATAATGTTATAACAAACATAATAAAATAATGCTTATAATGTTATAAAATAATGCTTATAAAAATGCTTATAATGTCATTTTTTCGTATAATTCTTATAATGCTTACAAATGTTATAAAATGCTTATAATGCTTACATAATGCTTCTAATGCATATATAATACTTATAATGCTTACAAATGCTTATAATGCTTATTATTTTTTCATATAATGCTTACATAATGCTTATAATACTTACATAAGCTTATAATATTATAAAATGTTTATCATGTTTATCAATTTTACATATAATGCTTATAATGTTTACAAATGTTATAAAATAATGCTTATAAAAATGCTTATAAAAATGGATGAATAGCATGGATAAAAGAAATACTTCATAATGGGGCCCCCAGAACACCAACCGCCAGCCATTGGGCCAATAGCAGGAGGAGTAGCGTATCTGTTCCCATTTAAAATGATATGTAAAATTAGATGTACGGTGTGGATAAAAGTCATACATAACGATGGCCCCTCAATGACCCTCGAGTCTCCGCTTGTCCCGAGCTCCGAACAGACATAGATAGTACCTAATCTACGTACGATCATACATAACGATCATAATTATAAAATGCGCGCATGTTCCGCGCATGATTATAACATAACATAATTATAAAATGATTATGATGCTTATAAAATGCGCGCACGATTATAACATAATGCTTATAACATATCATAACATAAACCGCGCATAATTATAACATAATGCTTATAAAATGCTTATATAATGTTTATAAAATAATGCATTATCAAAATAATTATAAAATGATTATAAAATGCGCGCATGATCATAACATAATATAATTATAAAATGCTTATAATATAACATAACTATAAAATGATGCTTATAACATAACATAATGATGCTTATAACATACCATAAAGCTTATAACATAACATAACATAATGCTTATAATGCGTATAACATAACATAAAGTTTATAACATAGTATAATGCATATAATGTTTATAACATAACATAACGCTTATAATACTTATAACATGATGCTTATAACATAATACTTATAACATAACATAATGTTTATAATGTTTAACATAACATAATGTTTATAATACTTATAATGATACTTATAATATTATGCTTATAATATAATATAACATAATAATACTTATAACATAATATAATATTATCTTATAACATAATAATGCTTATAACATATCGTAATGTTTATAACATAAAATAATGCTTATAAAATGATCATAATGCATATAATAACATAATATAAAATCATACTTATAATAACATAACATATTGCTTATAATGCCTATAAAATAATGCTTATTATATTTATAATGCTTATAATATTCCTTACTTATAATAACATAACATAATGCTTATAATATTCTCTGCTTATCATATAACATAACATAACATAATGTTTATAATATTCTCTGCTTATAACATAATTCTTATAATGTTTATAATGCTTATAACATAACATAATGCTTATAATGCTTATAACATAATGCTTATAATAACATAACATAATGATTATAGTGCTTATAATAATAATTATAATGTTTATAATAACATAACATAATGGTTATAATGCTTATAATGTTATAATAATATAACATAATGCTTATAATTCTTATAATGCTTATAATAATAACATAATGCTTATAATAACATAACATAATGCTTAAAATATAATGCTTATAATGCTTATAAAATGATTATAATATAAAATAATGTTTATAATAACATAATATAAAATAATGCTTATAATGCTTATAATAATATAACATAATGCTTATAATGCTTATAACGTAATGCTTACAATGCTTGTAAAATGATCATAATATAAAATAATGCTTATAATGCTTATAATAACATAACGTAATGCTTATAATAACATAACATAATGCTTATAAAATAATGTTTATAATAACATAATATAATGCCTATAATAACATAACATAATGCTTATAATGCTTATAAAATGATCATAAAATAATGCTTATAAAATGGACGCTTAAAATAAATGGTCATTTAGTGCCAATTTATCAAGCCAATATGAACCCCTGCGAGTGCACTTACATTTTTAAAGGATTTGTAGTTTACACATGTTGATGCCTCACACATGTGTAAGATCCAAGCCGATCGTTTATAGTCTCACTATACAAATGCGTTTCACCCATATAAGCGACACATTTCTATTAATGAAGTGGACCAAACACATAAAAGACCATATGGATGGTAAATATAAATCAACCAACGATCCACGTTCAGTTTATTTATGCCCCTCGCAAGACAATCGACTGGTCTGACCTTCTACTAGTATATCCAGGCAGCGGGCCCCATGATGAACGGATCAGGTCCTCTCAAGACCTGAGGACAAGACGAGTTCAGCGTGTAGTGGTAGTAACGTAATTGAGATAATATAGAGTGCAATTTTAAGTGGAAATAGAGACCGAGCCATGCAATGCAGCACGACCTTTCGACATTCCAAGAACGGCAAATATTCCACTACCCCATATTGAAAAATCCCATGTGGCATTTCATGTCGTCAATTTTTCGTCCGCATTTCATGATAAGATTGAGAATTATAGCCATGGGTTCTCCTTTCTTGCATTCTCCTCTCTGCCTTTTTATTTTTATTTATGAGATTCTTTTGATTGCTGGACATGAACATATGTCCAGACAGAAGAAAATAAAAGCCACAACAATAAATTCATGCAGGAATCTAAGGTTGGTAATTGATGTTTTCTTTTTCTATCTATGATTGCATGTAAGAATATCTTCATTTTTCTACATGGATTCTATGTTTGTGCATGTTTTTCTTTTCTTTTTCTTTTTCTTTTTCTCGTTGTTTTAGCTCTTTTAATGGAGGTGTATGAACATAGAGCCTTTTAAATGTAGAACAGCCAAGAAAAGTTAAAAGAAACCAAGAAAAGTTAAAAGAAATAGAAAAACTAGGCCAAAATAGCATTTGGGTATTTCTAATTATCGTTTCTCATTCATGTTTGATGCATACAATAAGCTTCTTGACATAGAATCCTCTATTACGGAGAGAGAGAGAGAGAGAGAGAGAGAGAGAGAGAGAGAGAGAGAGAGAGAGAGATTTTCTCCGGAGAACCGATTTTCACAAGATATATTCTAAAAAATTGAGAACTCCACATTAAAATGGCATATGGGTGCAATTTTGATTTCATCCATTCTAATGGCAGTTAGTGGCGTTTTGTCTATTGACAAGCGTCTTTCAATAAAGAGGAATATTTGAAAAGAACATGCTACAAAAAATCAGAATCCCACGTTAGAATGGCAACTGGGTATATCTTCGTTTTCAATTTCATCTATTTTAATAACAATTAATGCTGGTTTATCTGTAGAACAAACTAAAAAGGAATCTGGGTGTATCTTGTATTTGAATTTCATCTATTTATGATGCATGAAACAAGATTTTGGAATTGTTACTCTGTTTCTAGCTGTACCTTTTTCTTCTCCTCTAAATATAGAAGAATTACTAGAAAGAAAAGCTAAAACATCAGACACCCATGATGCAAATAGCGTCTAGGTATTTCTTCAAAATCCATTTTCATCAAGCTCTGAAGCAGGAAGCAAGGCTATGGCAGAGAATTCTCGACTTTTACATCTCTCTCTCATGTCTTCCAAATATTGAAGAAATGCTAAAAAATCAGAACTTTCAAAAATTAATCTGGGTATTTCTTCAAACCATTTTCACTGCCACTAGAGCATATGAAGGGAGCGGATTACCTGTTACCCGGGTAACAACTTAGTGGGTGTTACCCTAACCATTTCGGGGCCAGATTAATGTGTGTGTATATATATATATACCGTCCATTTGCTTTTCCATCTCATTTTAGGAAAAAAATCCCAACCTTTAGAAGATACAAATCTCAAGTGGACTATACCACTAGAAACAGTGATGACTCATCATTAAAAACCTTTTGTGGGCCACAAAAGTTTTGGATCAATATGATCTTTGTATTTTCCCTTCATTCAGATCTTCTTGGCATTATCAATAGGTTGGATGGTAAATAAATATTACGAAAATCTTAAGATGGGCCCTTTGGAATTTTTAATGGTGCCGCCAGTGGTGTGGTTCACCTTATATTTGAATCTGCTTAATTTCCGGAATTTTTTTTTTTTTTTTTTTTAAAATAAAAATAAAAAAGGGCTGGAGAAACGGATGGACGGCGTGGGATACAACAAATCATCAAGGTGGGCCCCACACTAAGGTGTTACCCGGGTAACTCCTAATCCGCTACCGAGCCCGAAACAAGGAATCTTGCATGGAATTCTCTGTGAATGCATTTTTCTTCTTCATTTAAGCTATTTTATGGCGATGGTTTGGCAGGTAGCTTTCACTCGTAGAAGAATAGCTAAAAGGCAAAAGCCACCCCGAAATAGTATCTGGGCATTTCTTCAGATTCTTTTTCATCCACCACTGATGCATGAAACGAGTTCCTTGCCATGGATTCCTTCAGAAAATCCTTGAAATCAAACAGTTCTTACAATCAAATTGGTCAAAAACCAGCCCAGGGCAATAAAGAGCGACCCATTCCCATCGACGAGGAAGAGGATTTGACGAAATCTATTGATCCATGGAGTGAGCGGAAAGAGGTTGTGGTGAAGATCGACGGCAGCAGAGATGTCGAACTTGGTGTAGAAACGAATGAGAATATGTGGAGAGAATCAAGCTACAAATTCTGGAAAGATGAAACTGATGGCCTTGTAAAGCAGGAGGAGAATGTGGATGATCCCCCATCTAAGCTCATATCAGAGTTCTTGAATAAGCAGAAGGAGATGAGTGAGACGTCCATCGATATGGATTTGGAGATGGATTTAGGGATGGACGAGCTCCTCCCCCCACAGGATCAGCATCTCCTGCATGCACAGGATAGTTCCAAAGAGCAGAGATACCCTAACACATCAAAGGAGCTCAAGGTCTCATTCCAATCACCTCAAAGGCACCACATTGAGATCTCATCAGACAGCATGAGGCGTCGCTACAAGGGCTCCTCAGATGAAGATGACGATGACAGCCACGAGAAGGGAAGTGGACCTTCAGGAGAAGTCATGAAATGCACGTCTAATGCTTCATTCAAACCAAGCTCTAGCATGTTGCGGAGTAAGACGAAGTCGAGGCTGCAGGATCCTCCTGTTGAAGAGACAAAGAAGTCAGGAATGATGAAATCAGGAATAATGAAATCAGGAATGATGAAATCAGGACAAATGAAATCGGGGCTTTTGGGAGGGAATGAGGACGAAGATGACCCGTTCTTTGATGAAGACATACCCTATGAATTCAAGAAATCTAATCTCAGTGTGGTATTCATCCTTGAATGGGTCAGCCTCATCATTATCTTGGTCATCTTCATATTCAGCCTCTCAATCCCCTACTTACGGCAGAAGAAAATCTGGAATCTGCCTCTTTGGAAATGGGAGGTCTTGATTTTGGTTCTCATATGTGGACGTTTGGTCTCCAGTTGGGTAATTAAGATCGCCGTCTTCTTCATCGAGTGGAATTTCCTGTTGCGCAAACGGGTCTTGTATTTCGTTTATGGCCTGAGGAAGGCCGTCCAAAACTCCCTTTGGTTGGGCATGGTTTTGCTTGCTTGGGAATGCATTTTCGACAAGAAGGTCAAAACAGAAATCGACAGCAAGCCACTTGCTTATGTAACCAAGATTCTGTTATGTTTCTTGGTGGCGACGTTGCTGTGGCTTCTTAAGACTCTTCTGGTGAAGGTCTTGGCATCCTCTTTTCATGTCAGTACTTACTTTGATAGGATTCAAGATGCGTTGTTCAACCAGTACTTGATCGAGACGCTTTCCGGCCCACCGCTGATTGAAATCCAACAGATTAGGGAAGAAGAAGAGAAGGTGATGGCAGAGATGCAAAGGCTTCAGAATGCTGGCGCGAAGATCCCTGCTGATCTCAGGGCTGCACTACTTTCAGGCCAAAGCGGGACGCTGAATAGGGGCAGCATAATCCAGAGGAGCTCGGTTGTAGGGAAGAGTTCCAGGCTCTCCATAACAGATGCTAAGGGGTATGATGGAATAACGGTAGAGCATCTTCATAAGCTCAATCAGAAGAATGTATCTGCTTGGAACATGAAGCGGCTGATGAATATCGTTCGACGTGGGGTTCTTTCTACTACATTGGATGAACGGATATCTGAATTAACTAATGAAGATGAGTCGACAATGCTGATTCGGAGTGAGTTCGAAGCGAAAGCAGCTGCAAGGAAGATCTACAAAAATGTAGCTAAACCTGGTTCAAAGTAAGTTCTAATTATTTCTTTCCCTTTCCTTCTTTTACCATTGTTTTGTAAGTTGATTTTTGTACGTGTGTTTTTCATTAATTTGCAAGATTGTGGCAACATTACATGAAAGCCCATCTAAGCTATCCAAAATCTTAAGCCCCATGGCCATGGCAATGGAGAATAGCTTGAAGGTCACAGACAATCCTCACAATTCGATCCAACATGATTTGCTTTACAGATATTCAAAAGGTGAATGCTCCATCCACAATCAGGTCTACGGTTTGGGCTGATTGGATAAATTTTGTTGGATGGACGGACATAAAAAAATCTAGCCATTTTAACCATCGAATGTTTCTTTTGTTGTTGCACTGATTGCATTTTGATTTGTGCTCCGTGGTGTGGAAAGAATGCAAATGGATTTTAATATTTGTGTAGATCTCTTTCAGTTAGTGATCATCATTAGCAATTTGGTTTGATCCTGATATGGCTCACTTGATTTTTGAATCTTCATCATCCATTGATGGGTTAGTTTCCTTCATATGGGTGTGGAGACTAATATTTTAGTGACACAGAGTCGTTATTTTCTCCGTTTGGACCATTTTCATGGCAGAGGTGTTAGTAGTTGATTACATGATGGATCTTAAAATAGCAGAACATATATAAATCTATACAAATGCAAGTTAGAGAGACCGTCTCTATTTGCACGCAAATCACTTGGCTAATGTTCATGAAATTAACAGGTACATCTACATGGTTGATCTGATGCGGTTCATGTTGGAAGAAGAAGCCCTGAAGGCTATGTATCTCTTCGAAGGAGCAAAAGAGAACCATAGAGTCAACAAAACTGCTCTCAAGAACTGGGTGGTAATGAATTTTATTCATTTGATTGTTTTTTTATTCAATTCAAGCGATAGAATTATGGACATTTGTATTTGTTCTGGTCCATGTTTGAGGCATCCAGACTATCTATCTGTTGAAACCTACAACAGATGAACTATGTTCTAATTATCTCCTAGTCTGGAAGATTAATCTAGACATCCAATCTGTGGGCTTCTCTCCATTGAATGGGTCAATTATCTCATCTATCCAAAGTGGGGTCCATCATATCAGTGGCATACATCATTGAACCTTGGTCCCCACTTGTAGGGACATAAGATTACTAGAGGATAATTGATGTACAGCAGGTCGTGGACACTTTCATGGCCAAGATGGACCATAGAAGGCCCAATCGACATATCATATATGATTTTGGGTAGGAGAAGCTACTTTAGCCAACCAACCCAGCCCACGATGGATTTGCGAGATTCCATTAGATCCACGGTTGAAAGTCCATTTTATTTCCTTTTTTACTATAAATAGTAAGTTTTAATTCAATCATAACTTTTGATCTTAGAGTTTTAAGAGTAGTGCCCAACATGAAAAGGGCTTAGAAAAATTAGGAGAATAATGTGGTTAGTCCAAATTGGACGCTTACTATTTTTGGCCCAAAACCATAAGTCTGGTAGGAATCATGACCGTCTATAAATAGTAAGTTTACTATTTATAGTAAGTCACGCTTTTGGGAGTTTGAGTTCACCACTTAAAAGATTGTAATTTTGTTTATATATATATATATATATATATATATATATATATATATATATATATATATATATATATATATATATAGATATATATATATTATTATTATTATTATTATTATCATCAATCAATTTATTTTCAAATTATTAGAAATTATTTCTATTTTCATCCCCCGTGGATTTGAGGAATCTCTGCGAGGAGTCCAAAGAAGCTCCATGAATTTGAGAGTAATTATCCCTAAGGAAGACGGTGACCGACCTCATCATATCCTTCCTTGCGTCAATAATATGTATATCCTTGGGTCGAAGATGATGGAAAATCTGATAACCTTTTGCAACTCTGAATTCGCAGGTTGAGGCATTTAAAGAAAGGAGAGCCCTATCGTTGACACTGAACGATACGAAAACAGCGGTAAACAAGCTCCACCAGATGGTCAATTGTATGGTTGGGATCATTGTAGTGATCCTCTGGCTACTTATTCTTGGCATCGCCACAACAAATTTTCTGGTCTTCCTTAGCTCTCAGTTACTGATGGTGGTTTTTATCTTTGGAAACACCTGCAAGATGATCTTTGAAGCAATCATCTTCTTATTTGTGATGCATCCATTTGATGTGGGTGATCGCTGCGAAGTTGAAGGAATTCAGGTACATATTTACTGAAACTTCCAATGAATATTGTGTGTGTGTGTGTGGATATATCTAATCTAATCTATCTATTAGCAATGCACACATGTAACCATACATCAGGTGGACCCCACAATGTAGATGCCCTTACAGGCTGATCCTGTCATCAGATGACATGCATGGCCACCTGATGAGTTGAACGGCCTGGTTTTTGTGGGCCCACCTGATGCATGCCTCAGACGTCATACACATGTGAGATGGACAGAACATGAGACTGCATGTAGGGAGGGGTGCATGTGTGCTTAGCCACTTAGCAAATATATATTAATTAAAGACATATACGGAAACAGATGAGACCTTGATTGTTGCATGTGCAGATGATAGTAGAGGAGATGAACATCTTAACAACTGTATTTCTGAGGCACGACAATCTAAAGATAACATATCCAAACAGTGTGCTCTCTACCTACCCAATCAGTAATTTCTACCGAAGTCCAAATATGGGAGATGCAATTGATTTTTGTGTTCATGTTTCGACTCCAGTCGAAAAGGTTGTCTTGATCAAAGAAAAACTCAAGGAGTAAGCAACAAAACCCGCACTATTTCCTTATCTTTTGAATTCCATGCAAAGGATATCAACGCAACACATCATTTTGTTACATGTTTTTTATTTTTTAATATCTCCATCTTCATGTTCTATTTATCACATATTGGTGGGGACCACACAAGCACACAAAGATGAATCAAAGATAGCAATCCAATAACATCAAGCAAAAGGAAGAAGACCACTGAGATTTTAACGTGGAAAAACCCTTTCAGGAAAAAAACCACGGCACAAAGTGATAAATGATCACTATAAAAGCAGAAACTACAAAGAGAAAGAGCTTACCCGATTCGAACAACATTGAATCTCACCCTTACTACATCCTTTGAAACCCTATAACAATTTAGAAACACTTAGAATACCTCCCAATCCCATTTACACACACACACACACACAAAAACATATAGCCTTGGAAAAAATCTTAAAAGAAATCGGAAATAAATCCCGCAAATTCGCAGCTTTGCAAAAAATCTGTGTACAATTTGTCGATGCCATCGAACACTCATAGATGACATCGAAACTAATCCTTAGATGGCATCTTTTTTTTTTTTTTTTGGAAAAAGTGGACTCATGCCACTATCATTTCATTGAACCAAATATTTGTACATGGATTTTCGGGAGGGTCCCAACAAAAAAAGACATTGGGCCGCTCCTATCGTGTCACTCCTACAGTCATGCCAAGACAGACGGGAGGACAGACCCTCATGGGGCCTCCATAACTACAGAAAACTAACTATTCACAAAGGCTCCAACCCGCCCTGCACACGGGGACCACGACCATAATCCGAAGCTGCTAGCTAACCTGGTCTAATACTCCCCAAGCCAATTTTGTCCAGAAAGACCCTGCCTCTCACTTCCATTGGCAAGTCTTTCACTTGGGAAAAGAGGGAGAAGGATTAATCATTATTACCTTGGCGGGCCATTCCGTTGACCGGGCCGTTACCTTCTCGAGGGATGAGACCGAAGGAGACAAAGGCCATTCGTGACCTCCTCCTGATCCTCGAGACCCACAGTTTCCAGTGTCAGGAGACATTCGACTTCCTCTGGAGAAGATCGATGATGACTTTGGAGTCTGATTCCACTTCAATCTTAACAAGTCCCCTCTCCTGACACAGGGCCAGGCCGTCATGAATCGCACAGAGTTTTGCTTCATTATTAGATCCCACTCTGTACCCCGTCGAGAAGGCAAAGAGTAGGTTCCCACTGTCATTCCTACACACCCCTCCGCCACCGGACAGACCCAGGTTCCCTCTCGTCGAACCGTCCATGTTCAGCTTGACCCAGCCCAAGGCCAGCTTCCTCCATTTAATGATTTCATGCCGCTGGGCATCAACCCTGGTGTGCCCCAAGCCGTCCCAGGGCTGCCAGAGAGGCAGGATTCGCAACGGCTAGCTGATGGTCTAACTCGGGATGTTTCCGTTGATGCGAGCAATGATTTTGGCTGTCTACATGGGGATACCGTCAAACCTTGCAAAGTTTATGGCTTTCCAAATCTCCCACACAATCAGCATAGGGAGGATGCTATGCAAAAGGGGAGAAGCCATGCCAGGAGCTTCTGCGCTACGCCATTGAAGGAATATCTGCTCAAAGGACTGCTTGACCCATCCCAAGGCCAGTTTCCTTCGATGGCATCGAACACACATCTATGGCATCGAACTAACATCTTAATTGTTCAGAGACAAAACATGATTTTTCAGTAATTCTCGATGGCATCGAACTAATCCTGTCGATGGCTTCGAACACTCATCGATTGCATCGAAAAAGTGCCCAGTTAGTCCAGTGACTAAGTAAAGAAAATCTAGAAAACATCGATGGGATCGAGCATTATTCTATGCCATCGAAGGTGATATCAAACAGACTGTCGATGACATCGACAAGCCCTGTATCTGACTCGATTTAAGACATCAAATACAACACATATGCGAGTAAAATCATTGTAAAAACTCATGGTGGAGTAGGTCTTTACCCTATAGGATTCCTTGAATTCATATAGGCTAGATTATGTTTGGTTGAATTGTGCATTGTTTGTTGGTACGGCGTTACCAAACGGAAGGATTCTCTGAACAAATTCTTCTAAAATTCAACTTCCAGAGTACCACTTACGAGACATAAAACTGACTAGCTTCACTTCATTACCTCACGAGCACTAGCTCTATATAAAGCCTTTGGACTAGAATGAACGGACTCTTAAGACTTAAATATAGCACAAACATAACTTACTATAATACAAAGTTTTGAACCAAAATGTGCCCTTCACCCAAAAAAAAAAAATGGCCTTTCTTCCAAAAATCTCACATGACCAACTAAGTACACCATTGCCACGTGTTATATAGCTCGATGATAGCTTTCCAACAATATATAACTATATGCAAAATGTTATAGTCGTTGGAAACTTTAATGTGCATTTAGGCTATTTTTTACTCAATTAGGGCCCTTCTAGCCCAAAGTCGTGCGTTCCTGGCAACTTCTTTGAATCGTCCATGACCCCTCCAATATTTTAGTACCCTCAAAAGCCTTGTTCCTAAAAGGATAGAAACAAAGATCTCTTTTCTCAAAAGGCATAAAGGGTTTACCTGACAAAGTCAAACAAGGCAAGATTTCTTTCTTTCTTAAGCAACTAGCCCAACAGTACCAAGCCCTACCAAGAACTGTATACTGTCAATGCTTATTCTTCTCCTCAGGATATAGTGTTGTAACATCAAATCAACGGCAGTTCAGAAAATCACTTTAATCATACTTCGTTACATTCTCTATAACCGATTCGGAAAGATTATATGCATGTCTTTAGGAGCCATTTATGTCTTTAGGTGATGGGGTTTTTTTTCCCATCTTCGACCGGTCTTGAGCCCCGCTCGACCGGTAGTGGGAGGCGCTCGACCGGTCGTAGGTTCGAGCCCTGGCACGACTCAAAGTCCAGCGAGTTCGTGCTGTTTTTTCTCGGAGGTTAAGGCCAGTCCTGGAATTTCCAGGACCAGTCGAAGGTGGGCTTCGACCGGTCGTGGACAAGCTTCGACCAGTCGAAGGAGGCTAAGACCAGTCCTGGAATTTCCAGGACTAGTCGTAGGTTACGCAGTTTGTTTCGCGATTTTGCGCGAAACTGTGGATTTGACTCCTTTCGCAACTGAGATGCGAAAGGGAAGTTTCCTAAACTATAAAAGGGGTTGCCTAAGGTTTTCTAGGTATAACAAGAGGGTTTCCTAAAGCTTTACAAGGGATTTGCTAAAGGGTTTAGGGCTATCAAAGGTGAGAGAGAAAGAGGAAGAGAGAGAGGAAGCTTATAGAAGGGAGGTTCTGCTCGTGGAGGCTATCCACTGTGCAATCTATATCTCAGCGCTTCTATGTTCTCGTAATCGGTTAGATCTCTTCGTTTTCTCTATTTCTCTTATTGTTTATCCACTCCTGCGTGAGTGAAGAAGGTTATAACGTTCTACTTCATAGTGGATTGTTGATCTGGACGAGGTCCCATGGTTTTTACCTCTTTGAGGGTTTTCCACGTAAAAATCCTTGTGTGGTGTGTGATTGATGCATTGATTGTTTTCATTGCATTATTATCCATAATTCTGGTTTTTCTGGAGGGCTAGATCCTAAGGTTTTGTGCAAGGCCCCCAACAAAGTGGTATCAGAGCTAAGTTCATTGAACGAGTAGGATTGGTTTTGAATTATGGAAGGTGGCTCATCAAGGATGATCAGCCTCAATGGTTCTAACTGGACCATATGGAAGGCTAAGATGGAGGACTTGCTTTATTACAAAGACCTATATTCTCCAATTTTAGGCATATCAGCAAAATCCAAGGATATGTCTGATGATGATTGGAAGAAGTTGGACCGAAAGATGGTGGGGTTTGTTAGACAATGGTTGGATAATTCTGTGTTCCACCATGTGTCCACGGAAACCTCAGCCGCTAGCCTCTGGCTGAAATTACAAGGGCTATATGAGAGGAAGACAGCCGGTAATAAAAATTTTCTGATAAGGCGACTTGTGAATCTTAGTTCAAGGATGGTGGTTCTGTGGCTGAGCACATGAATGAGGTCAGCAATATAGTGAACCAACTCACCTCTATAAAGATGGTCCTGGATGATGAACTACAGGCTTAACTATTGCTTAGTTCATTGCCTGACAGTTGGGAGACATTGGTGGTGTCTCTAAGTAACTCCGCACCAGACGGAAAGATATTCATGGAATAGATAACTAGCTGTCTCTTCAATGAAGAGACAAGGAGGAAGTCTCAGGGGTCTACTCAGCAAGAGGCCCTTGTGACACAGGAACGGGGGAGAGGAAAGAACAGGAAGGGCGGGAAGACCCGAGATAAATCAAGAGGCAAGTCGAGTAACAGAAAAGATGTTGAATGTTGGAATTGTGGCAAGAAATGCCACTACAAGCATGAATGTCGTAGTAAGAAGAACGACAATAAAGGAAAAGGGAAGGAAGATGAATCAGATTCTACTGCGGTCGCTTTAGATGGCGACATGGTAGTTATTCTTTCTGCAGATCATGATGTATGTCTCACGGCTGCGAGTCAGGACACCGACTGGGTGATAGACTCGGGAGCTTCTTTTCATGCAACTCCACATAGGGACTCCTTCACAAGCTACAAGTCAGGTGACTATGGGACTGTGAAGATGTGAAATTCTGGCGTATCAAAAATTGTGGGAGTTGGTTATATTTGTGTGAAGACCGATGTGGGCTGCACATTGGTTCTCAGGGATGTGAGGCATATCCCAGACCTTCGCCTCAACTTGATGTCGACGGGAAGGCTGGATGATGATGGCTATGAAAGCCGGTTTGCTGGTGGGCGCTGGAAGCTCATCAAGGGTTCATTGATCGTGGCCAAAAGAAAGAAGTATTCACCCTTTACAAGGCAAGTGTTAGTATGTGCAAGGGTGGGTTGAACGCAGTGGAAGATTCAGCTATTGACATGTGTCATAGGCGTCTAGGCCACATGAGTGAAAAAGGGCTTCAGGTACTAGCAAAGAAGCGACTCATTCTAGACGTGATAGATACACCTCTCAAAACCTGTCTTGATTGTTTATCAGGGAAACAGCATAGAGTTTCATTCATTAAAACTGCTTCTCATGTTAATAAAGTGCATGCATTAGATTTGGTTTATTCTGATGTTTGTGGTCCTATGAGAACAAAAACCTTGGGTGGGGCATTGTATTTTGTTACTTTTATAGATGATGCATTTAGGAGGGTTTGGGTTTATGCTTTGAAATCCAAGGACGAGGTCTTTGGTGTATTTAAATTGTTTCATGCTATGGTCGAGAGAGAGACAGGTAGACTATTGAAGTGCATCCGTACTGACAATGGTGGTGAATACATTGGCGACTTTCATGAGTACTGCAAGTCCCTGGGTATACAGCATGAATAGACGGTTCCCAAGACCCCCCAGCATAATGGTGTAGCTGAGCGAATGAATCGTACCATTGTTGAGAGAATCAGATACATGCTATCCCATGCGAAGTTGCCCAAGATGTTCTGGGGAGAAGCAATGCACACGGCGGTGTATTTGATAAACAAGTCTCTATCAGCCCCATTGAACGGAGAAGTACCTGAGAAGGAGTGGACTAGATATGATCTATCGTACAGTCATCTCAGGGTGTTTAGATGTAGGGCATCCGTTCACGTACCAAAGGACGAGAGGTCCAAGCTTATATGAAGATCAGGCAGTGTGTGTTCTTAGGGTACGGTGATGAAAAGTTCGGTTATAGATTGTGGGATCTAACCGAGAGGAAGCTCGTCAGGAGCAGAGATGTGGTTTTCTTTGAAGATCAGTATATAGAAGACATTGGTAAGCCATAGAAGAACCATCCTAGTTCAGGTGAGCTAGAGGACATGGATCCGGTTACTCCTCCCGTGGTGCCTGATGACGGGGGAGTACAGCAAGGTGTAGAGGACGAGAGAGTTCCTTCAGAAGATGGACCAGGGGAGCAGCCCCCACTTGATCCACCTGTTGAGCCACAAGTGAGGAGGTCATCTAGGGACAGACAACCGTCCAAGAGGTATTCGTCGCATGAGTACATTATGCTAACCGATGGGGGAGAGCCAGAAGATTATTCTGAGGCCCTAGCCGACGAGCATAAGGGGGAGTGGTTGAAAGCTATGCAAGAGGAGATGGAATCCTTGCATAAGAACCACACCTATGATATGGTGAAATTGCCTAAGGGCAAGAAAGCTTTGAGTAACAAGTGAGTGTTCAAAAAGAAAATTGAGCAGAAGAATTCACAGACGAGGTTCAAGGCCAGACTTGTTGTGAAAGGATTTGGTCAGAGGAAAGGCATAGACTTCGAGGAGATATTCTCACTAGTGGTGAAGATGACATCCATACGGGTGTTACTTGGGTTGACGGCTAGCATGGATCTGGAGATAGAGCAGTTAGATGTTAAAACTGCCTTTCTCCATGGTGACCTGGAAGAAGAGATCTACATACACCAACCAGAGGGGTTCGAAGTCAATGGGAAAGAGCATATAGTGTGTAGGCTGAGGAAGAGCTTGTATGGGCTGAAACAAGCTCCACGGCAATGGTACAAGAAGTTCGACTCGTTTATGTTGATACAAGGGTATGACAGAACGGAGTCGGACCACTGTGTGTTCATGCGCAAGTTCTCAGATGGTGATTTCTTAGTTCTGTTGTTATACATTGATGACATGCTCATCATGGGAAAAGACATCAAGAAGATCGACAGGCTGAAATAGGAGTTGGGCAAGTCTTTTGCGATGAAAGACTTGGGCCAGGCTAGAAAGATCCTAGGAATGGAGATAACCTATGACAGAAGCAGTAGGAAGCTTTGGCTGTTATAAGAGCGGTATATTGAGAAAGTCCTAGAGCGGTTCAATATGAATGCAGCGAAGCCGGTCAGTACTCCACTAGATGGTCACTTCAGATTGAGTGAAAGGCAGTGTCCCAAGATGAAGGCAGAGGTGGAAGAGATGCAGAAGATACCCTACGTGTCAGTTGTAGGAAGTTTCATGTATGCTATGGTGTGTACACGCCCAGACATAGCATATGCGGTTGGTATTGTCAGCCGGTATCTTGTCAATCTGGCAATGAGCATTGGGCAGCGGTGAAGTGGATATTACAGTATCTAAGAGGCTCATCCAAGTTGATCTTATGCTATGGTGACGGTAAACCTGTGTTAGAGGGCTACACAGATGCAGATATGGCAGGTGACATAGACTCCAGAAAGTCTACATCGGTGTTCATGTTCACGTTTGCAGGGGGAACGGTTTCTTGGCAGAGCAAGCTACAGAAGGTCGTAGCATTGTCGACGACAGAGGCCGAGTACATTGCAGTCACAGAGGCATGTAAAGAGATGCTTTGGATGAAGAAGTTCCTACAGGAACTTAGCCTAAAGCAGGAGGAGCACGTGGTTTATTGCGATAGTCAGAGTGCTATACACTTGAGCAAGAATCTAAGTTAGCATTCCAAGTCGAAGCACATAGAGATTCGGTATCACTGGATCAGAGATACTTTGGAACAAAAGGTGTTACAGCTTGAGAAGGTCTACACGGACGATAATGGGTCAGACATGATGACCAAGGCTTTGCTCAAGGGCAAGTTTGAGGTTTGTAGAAACCTGGCTGGCTTGAAGAAGGTGGAGCCCTCATGGGTTAAAAAGGGAGAGATTTGATGAAGTTTTTTTCCCTGTCTTCGACCTGTCCTGAGCCCCGCTTGACCGGTCGTGGGAGGTGCTCGACCGGTCGTAGGTTCAAGCCCTGGCACGACTCAAATTCCAGCGAGTTCGTGTTGTTTTTTCTCGGAGGTTAAGACCAGTCCTGGAATTTTCAGGACCAGTCGAAGGTGGGCTTCGACCAGTCGTGGACAGGCTTCGACCAGTCAAAGGAGGCTAAGACTAGTCCTGGAATTTCTAGGACTAGTCATAGGTTACGCAGTTTGTTCCGCGATTTTGCGCGAAACTGTGGATTTGACTCCTTTCGCAACTGGGATGCGAAAGGGAAGTTTCCTAAACTATAAAATGGGTTGCCTAGGGTTTTCTAGGTATAACAAGAGGGTTTCCTAAAGCTTTACAAGGGATTTGCTAAAGGGTTTAGGGCTATCAAAGGTGAGAGAGAAAGAGGAAGAGAGAGAGGAAGCTTATAGAAGGGAGGTTCTGCTCGTGGAGGTTATCCACTATGCAATCTATATCTCAGCGCTTCTATGTCCTCGTAATCGGTTAGATCTCTCCGTTTGCTCTATTTCTCTTATTGTTTATCCACTCCTGCGTGAGTGAAGAAGGTTGTAACGTTCTACTTTATAGTGGATTGTTGATCTAGACGAGGTCCCGTGGTTTTTACCTCTTTGAGGGTTTTTCACGTAAAAATCTCTTGTGTGGTGTGTGATTGATGCATTGATTGTTTTCATTGCATTATTATCCATAATTCTGGTTTGTTCTGGAGGGCTAGATCCTAAGGTTTTGTGCAAGGCCCCCAACATTAGGTACTAATAGAAATTCAATCAAACTTATATTAAAATGTTGCGTGATCATTGTTGTATAGTCAAATGCCAATCTTCCAACATAAAAAGCCTTTCCCCAAATCTATCTCATAAAAAAGGAGAGCAAAGAGCCACTATTAGATTCAAAATAGGGATGGGCAAGAACATTTAAGATTTGCACACAAGGTGAGCCCCACACGTGTAAACATGTGATGCAAAAGAGATGATTTTCTCTCTCCTCTTCGCTTCTCTTCCCTTTCTCTTTTCTCTCTCTCACACAAGACATCCCAATAGGTGGGGATGCATGTCCAAGGCTCTTATCATGTATCCCCTTTGGGATAGGATCTATTATAAGAAAGAGTCATGTTTCAAAGGGAATATCAATTATTTTACACCCCACATATAAAGACTTCGGTATGCCCTACACCATTAAAAGTATATATGCCTATCTTATCCATGTACCTAAATTGGCCAAATCCCTCTATCGTTTCAGTAGCATCCACTCTTAATCAAAGTCTCACGCTGACATAAGATGTGGATCATAAGATCTCAAATATCATATGTCCATCAAACAAAATAAAGCACTTTTAATGGTTAAAATAAAAAAACCAATGGTAAAAAATCTTCAATTAAACACTTAAAAGTTTTTAAGCACATAGCTAGTTAGAAAGCTACTAGATAGATGTTTTGATCACTAAGATCTAAGCCAAAAATAAGTTCCTCAAGGTAACAAGTGGATCCCATATTTGAACATTTGATCCACAACCGCATACTTGATGCAAGTACCTAACCACACTATATAGAGACCACTAATATAACTTTGTAGGATGAGCCAAAGCATAAAACACCAGAGCTCATACTCTTTATACAAACTCCAAATCTAAGGATTAGTAAAAGATAATATATGACCAAGTCAATTCAATCCGGACATGATAGGTCTCCAAATTAGAGACTTAATGCAATCCTCCAATGCAAGTGCTCAATCAAGACTAGAACATATAAACCCATGCCTATGAACACTCACACTCCTATGTGGGGTAAAGCAATTGCACAGTTGTCCTGGTGGTGGAGACCTTCCATCCTAACTCATCATTGAGTCTCTCACATAGGATGACCAATTAACTTTTCATTGATTGCCAATCTGTCTACTATGGTTGTGGACTTTATGGGACCAACACTCATGAAATGCAACCCCCTTGGCTAGTGGCCATTTTGTTCAAACTCACATTCCCTTATGACACTATAGGAAACTTTTCCTTAAACATGAACGAGGTTTTCCACACATTTAATTATGTATTCATGGTAAAACCAAGCACATGTAACCATTTATGTATATGATCATAACAATCATTATTGGCTTTCTACGGCAAATAATACTAACGAGTAGTTCATGCTCTATTTCTCTATTTCTTGGTTTTGTGATAAAATTTCTAGGAAACATCACTTTCCTCTTTAATAAGTGTCTTCCTTGTTGTAGCTCAAGAACATTTTGCCTTCTCTTAAAAAGAAGCTTTACATTAGAAGAATCTCTCATTGTAAGACAAAATCAGCATTACACACACAAAAGGTTATGATGCAGCTGTTGACATCTCTTAATGATGGGTTGTGAAGAATGACTGAGGAGTCTTAAGGAATGCTTTAGCTAGTTAGCAAGAAGAGTTTGAGATAAATTCTGGCTAGTAGCAATTGCACCTGTCATTCCCTAGCCCAAAATGAAGTAGATGGTTAATGTTAGGTGGGTAGTGTTAGGGGATCGTGGAAACACACATAGATGAATCTAGGAGAGTAATCCAATCACACTAAGCAAACATAAATATAACACATCGATTTAACGTGAAAAAATCCTTATGAGAAAAAACTAAGGCAGAAAGCGATAGATGATCACTAAGAAAGTGGAAATTACAAAGAGAATAGCTTACCCGATTCAAAGAACCTCTAATTTCACCCTTGTTACACCCTTTTGAACCCTTGAACAAATTAGAAATCCTAGTACTACCTCCTAATCCCGCTTACACCCATATATATAGCCTATAGAAGGATCCCAAACAAAATCGAAAACAAATCCCGCAAAATCGTAAATCCGCGTAAAATTGCACGGAAACTGTCGATGGCATTGAACAGTCTTCGATGTCATTGAGACTAATCCTTCAATGGCATCAAAGCAACAACGATGGCATCGAAATAACACTTCAACTGTCCAAAGACAAAACATGAATTTTTGGAAATTCTTAATTGTATCGAGTTATGTTCGATGTCATCGAACCTTACCTTGGATGTCATCGAACACCCTCCAATGGCATCGGAAAAATGCCATAATAATCCAGTGACCAATTGGAGAAAATTCAGAAAATCTCGATGGGATCAAGCACTGTTTGATGCCAACGAAGATGACATCGAATAGTTTTTCGATGGCATCGATAAGCCCTATACATGACTAAATTTAATACATCAAATACAACAATCTTCACCATGTCTTAAATCATCAAACATGTAGCTACTTGTCCCCTTCTCTTATCTTTGTCTTGCATCATAGCTCCAACAACGCTTCTTGTGCACACTCCGTCCTTCTTTTATGTCATTGTCAAGCCCAGAGAAGTCACACAGAACTTGAACTTCATTGTAGGGACCACCTTGGTTAGCATGTTTACCATATTCATGCTGGTTTGAATCTTCTTTAGAGTTACGCCTCCTTCCTCAAGCACCCGTTGGATTAAATGGTGATGAACGTCAATATTTTTAATACGTGAATGATAAACAGAGTTTTTAGCCAAATTGATAACGCTCTCATTATTACAATTAATCAGCATGGCCTCCTGCTAAAGCCCCAATTGATTTATCATGCCTCTCAACCAAACACCTTCTTTGAATGCCTCCGTCACTGCCATATATATTACTTTAGTCATGAAAAGAGCCACTATGGAGTGAAGCTTAGACATCCAACTAATTGCTCCACCCGATAATACAAACGAGTAACCTGAAGTCAATTTTCTGGAATCAACACTGCCTCCGTAATCTAAATCCACATACCCAACCAACTTTGCTCATGTCTTCTCAAAAGCTAAGATAGTCTTTTGTACCACGAATGTATAGAAGTAGTCATTTTACCACTTCCCAATATTGTTTGTTGGGGTTTGACATGTATTTGCTCACAATACCAACTGTCTATGAAATATCTGGTCTAATACAGACCACGACATATATTAAATTGCTCACAGAGTTTGAATAAGGCACACGAGACATATCCTATTTTTCCTCATTAAATATAGGATATTGCTCTAAGAAACGCTTGAAGTGAGCCACGTGGGGAACACTGACCGGCTTTGCCTTGTCCATTCCATACTTGATCAACACTTTTTCAAGGTATTCTACCTGTGATAACCAAAGCCTTCTCCTCTTCCTGTCTCTATGAATATCTATGCCGAGAACCCTCTTTGCAGCCCCCAAATCTTTCATCTCGAATGTTCTTAATAACTGAGTCTTTAGTACGTCTTTCAGACATATCATGACTAACGATTAAAATATCACAACATACAATACTAGGATGATGAACTTTTCATCATTTAGTGCCTTATAATAAACATAGTGATTGTATTCACTCCTAGTAAATTTCTGACTCAACATGAAAGAATCAAAATTTTATACCTTTACCTAAGCGACTGTTTTAGGACATACGACGACTTCATTAACCTACAAACCTTGTTCTACCCCTTTAACTTTATAGCCCTCTGGTTGCTTCATGTAGATCTGCTCTTCTAACTCCCCGGGCAAGAATGCAATCTTCACGTCCATTTATTTCAGCTCGAGATCATATTGGGCAACCAGTGCCAACGCGAATCTGATAGACATCTGCTTAACCATCGGCGCGAATATCTCTGTGAAGTCAATTCCTTCTCTTTGAGTGTAACCCTTCGCTACTAGCCTTGTTTTGTATCTATCATGTTTCCTTTTGAATAACCACTTTCATCCGATCACTTTTCGGTCCACTGGAAGCTCCATCAACTCTCATGTGTTATTCTTGTGCAAGGAGTCCATCTCATCGTCCATTGTCACCTTCCAATTTTCTGCATCTAGCTCATCAAGAGTCTCCTGAATAGTAGACGGGTCCCTCTCATTCGTAAGGAGGGCATATGCGATATTTGAGTCGTCCCTGTATCTTGCCGATAACCTGCAATCTCGTGATGAATTTCTCCTGGGTGGTTGTTCCACCTATTCTTGTACCTTTGTCTACACATCTGTCCTTGCCTAAGTATCATCTATGTCAATCTGACCGTCTACGACCAACCTTTCCATCTCCTTTTGCTCCTCCTGATCATTCTTCCGGAATAGGGAGCTTTTATTGAATCTGACGTCGCGACTAATAATGACCTTGCATGTGACTTTGTCGTATAACCTGTAGCCCTTCACACCAACACCATAGCCAACAAAGGTGTACTTTTTGGCTCTTTAGTCAAGCTTATCTCTCTCAACCGAGAGTACATGAGAGTAAGCCTCACAACCAAATATGAGCAAATCTAAGTAGTCAATCATATGACCACTCCAACTTCCTCTGGGATCTTACAATCAATTGTCTAGTATAGAACCGGTTAACCAAATAACAAGTCGTATAACAGCCTCAGTCTATAGGTCCTTGCCCAACGCAGCATTACTTAACATGCTTCGGGCCCTCTCCAAGAATGTCTGATTCATCCACTCGGCCACACCGTTTTGTTTAGGCATGTGGCGCACTGTGTTGTGCTTTATGATCCTTTCATCTTTGCAATATTCATTAAACTCAGTGAAAGTAAATTCACCACCATTATTAGTCATTAAAACTTTTATTTTTCGCCCTAACTATTTTTCCACAACAGCCTTTCATTGTTTGAATTTGGTAAAAACCTTAGATTTATGTTTCATGAAATAAACCCAAACTTTTCGAGAGTAGTCGTCAATGAATGTGACAAACCATGATGACCCTCCAACAGAAACCATGGGTGATGACCCCCATATGTCAGAGTGCACATAATCAAGCACTCCCTTACATACATGTCTACCAGTTTTAAAGGATAAACTAGATTGTTTGCCATATATACAATGCTCACATATATTTAAATCAGAATTCTTAAAAATTGGAATTAAACAACGATCGAAAAGTACCTTCATGCCCCGCTCGCTCATGTGGCCTAGATGAGCACGCCACATATGTACAGACGTGGAGTCCGCAACAGCCACTACCGCTTCACCTATTGAAGTGCTCCTGATCAACCTGTAAAGGTTATCATGCCTCTGCGCTCTCATAACCACGAGTGCCCCCTTTGATACTTTAAGGACATCATTAACACTATTGAACTTTCACCCTATTGCCTTAAGTGCACCGAGAGAAACCAAGCTCTTCTTCATGTCAGGAACATGCCTGACCTCAGTCAAGGTACACTCCATCCCATTAAACATCATGATGCGCACCGTACTAATAGCCATAACATTACAGGCATTATTATTGCCCATAAACACTTGTCCATCATCACACTCCCTGTAATTAGCGAACCACTCCGATGATGCGGAGTCATGTGATACGAAGCTCCTGTGTCAAGGATCCATTCATCTTTACAATCATCGTATAAGTGTACTATCATAGACATTAATAATGCATCACCTTTGCTTGTCTCTTTATTGGACGTGGTAGTGTTTGTCTCCCTATAAGAAGCCTCGGAATTCTCTTTCTTTAATTTAAGATTTTTACAATCCTTCTTCATGTGCCCAACCATCCTATAGTTCCAGCACTTTAACTTACCTTTACCCTTGCCCTTGGATTAGGATCTAGACCGAGAAGATCATGTATCTCGCTCATTATTCATGCCCCTTGTAAGCAGTGCATCAGTAAAGTCCCTCATGCTATAGTTTTTCTTTCTCGTGGCCTTTTCCTGAAGGGCTGAGATAACGGTGTCTACACTCAGGGACGAGTTACCGGTGCACAAGGAGTCCCTGAAAGACTCATATATGTCGAAAGTGAGTTCAACAAAATAAATGTTTGATCTTCATCTTTGACCACTTCCTCCACGTCCAGCAACTTGCAAATCAATTTGTTAAAGTTACTGATGTGAGCCTCCACATCTCAGCCCTTTGCCATCTTGAAGTTGAACAACTGCAACTTCAAGTGTAAGTGATTTTCCAAGGACTTCTTTGTATAAATTTCTTCTAATTTCGCCCACAACTCCGCCGCGATTTTCTCCCTCATGACGTTGTAGAGAAGCTCATTCATTAAACATAGTCGGATTGAGGATTTTGCCTTCTTATCCAGAGTCTTCCAATCATCATCATCCATAATTGCATGTCGCTCCTTAAGAGCCTCATCTAGCCCTTGTCGAGTTAATAGACTAATCATCTTAATCTTTCGTAACTCAAAGATATTTTTGCCTAAGTACTTCTCGATGTTATACTTCATATTTACTGTCATTAATACTTCTCCTTGCAAATTTAAACCTACGGCCCAATGTTAGCTTTGATACCACTTGTTGGGGGACCGCAGAAACACACAGAGACAAATCTAGAAGAGTAATCCAATCGCACCAAGCAAAAGCAAAAATAACACAACGATTTAAGATGGAAAAACCCTTACGGGAAAAAATCACAGCACAAAGCAACAGAAAATCACTATGAAAGCGGAAATTACAAAGAGAAATAGCTTACCCGATTCAAACAACCTCGAATCTCACCCTTGTTATACCCTTTTGAACCCTTGGACGAATTTAGAAACCTTAGTACTACCTTCCAATCCCGCTTACACCCATATATATAGCCTATAGAAGGATCCCAAGCAAAATTAGAAACAAATCCCATAAAATTGCAACTCTGTGTAAAATTGCGCAGAAACTGTCGATGGCATCGAACAGTCTTCGATGTCATTGATACTAATCCTTCGATGGCATCGAAATAACACCTCAACTATCCAGAGAGAAAACATGATTTTTCAAAAATTCTCGATTGTATCAAGGTATGTTTAATGGCATCGAACCTTACCTTCGATGTCATCGAACACCCTTCGATGGCATCGGAAAAATGCCCTGATAGTCCAATGACCAACTGGAGAAAATCTAAAAAATCTTAATGGGGTCGAGCATTGTTCAATGCCATTGAAGGTGACATCGAACAGTCTGTCGATGGCATCGACAGACCTTATATCTGACTAGGTTTAAGACATCAAATACAATAGGTAGTTGATCGTCAAAATTTCCCCATTCTACCATGTCCTGTTCAGAATCTTGTTTTTGGTGAAACGGGTTTCATAAAGCCATCTGATTAGGGACAAGGTTATGATGATGATGTGAAAGAAGAGCTCAAGTAAGCTTCCTTAATGGAGTTTGGCTAGGATTTTGATGTGCTTTATGTTGCTTTCTCATAAAGAAGAGTTGGAGGAGTACAATGCAGAGTCAAAGTACAAAGCGGAGAATGTGAGATGCAAGGAATGTAATATTATCCTATACTTTTTAAATGGTTAAATCAATCCATCTTTCTTCTTGGTACCTTAGATGTAGAGCTTGTCCAATAGTTGTCAAAGGCTAGCACATGGCATCCCCTTGATCATCTAGTGGCAATCCCTCAATCATCTTGGTGACCTTTCTCACTTGACTCTGGATGAATGGAGAAGTTTGTCTAGGGAAGTGTCCTTAGGTAGGACATTAAACTTTTTGTTAGGTGGGTGAAGGAAGAGAGGTCAATGGCTAGGAAAATATGACGTAATTGAGAATGACTAACGCATAAATCCTTCCATTCACACACAAGATTTGTTAAAGATAGTCATAGGAGTAAAAATCATATCTTAGATGGCGCCATTTTTTACTAGGAAGCTTCTAACTAAATGCTAGTAGGGAAAGTTTTATCCACCATCATGAGTTTTGATTCAGGACTTGGTACAACATGTACAAGATACATGTAGTCTAAAGGAGAATGAGAGACCTCTTTACCTTATTTTCACATGCAAATGATTCTGAGCTAAATTGTTTCTATAGAACTGTTGAAATGGACCAATCATCCAAACAACCTTCTCCGCTGAGAGTTTGAAAATGGCATCTAAATCATGAAAACTAAGAATAAAAACAACTAGGGACTTGTAGAAAAGCCTTGAAGAAGCCATTCGACTAGAGGTGGAAAGGGGAAGACGTGCAACTAAGAGTGTTAAAGAAAACACAAAAAAAGGTGCATCTATGAAGAGGAAGTGATGGATAAGCATTTCAATTTTCAAAGGTTCCACTAAATAAGCAACAACTAGGAAAAAGCTAATAGACATTAGAGAAGAAAGGCCACATTGTTTGTGATTGAAAGTGAGTACTGATAGGGAAAACATTGTAGCAAGGATGTTGGATGAAGAAGAAATGGGTATGGGTGCAGAAGAATGTCTCCTTTGCTTATTTGCAAGCATGTTTTCATTAGGAGATTATTGACAAGAAGAGGATACGGTCTTCATATCCATTGAACATTTCATACTATCGAGTCAAGTGGGTTGTGCTTGTTTGTCAAGAAGAGATACAATCAACTACAAGAACAACCATTCTGTGGACTAAGACACTGACCATTCCACAACATCACTTATATAAAAGCCAAGTCATTCATTAGGTCAATTTGCAATCAGGTATCAATATTGCATAAACATTCAATCATAAGACATTCACAATACATTGCCACATCCACATAAGAGAGACAAGAGCATATAGTTAGAAAGTTTTTATTATTATCTTAGGTTCTTATTACATTCTAGGCCATAATATACAACAAAATTTTAATTGTACTAAATAAAGTAACGATTGATTCTAAGACAATAGTAATGAGAAAATAGTTTATTGAAAAAAAGTTGTCAAGTAATGCAGATAAAGATGAATGTAACGTAGATGCATATGATGCATGATGAATGTAATGTAAGGGTGAACATAGACCTTGAGACTAGTCAACAGTGGATTTGGGCTTCGTGCCCCATCACTGGATGAGGAGGGCTCCACGCACCCTTGCAAAATGAGGTATAAAGAGTTCTTTGGGCATTGTACAACCCTCTCTTTCTCTCTCGTAGAGTCCATGGTACAATCAATACAAGATGGACTAGGGGAGTGGGGAACCATGTATGGTATTGCATTCAACTCATAAGATAGAGAGTGTTAAGTTGTGTCTTTCATGAAACATGCATCACAATATAGCTAAGACAAGCAAGTCAGGTTTCTTACAGATACAGATGGTACACAATATTATTTTATTTAATTAGAAAGGTGGGAGTACACCATCTGTAACTTTGTTAATGTGGAAAATGATTTACATCCATTTGGGTGGGCCCCAAAAAAAGAAAGAGACCTCACTTATCTTATAATCCACATAAAAAAAATAAAATAAAACAGATTGCCTAGTTAAGGAATTAGCTAAATATAAGAATATATATAGCCACAACAAAACACCTTGATACTATACGACTCAATATCTGAAAACAAGGCAATATAAAACATACACCAAAACTTTGGCTTGCATTCATGAACCTTAGCATAGGCCTCTTCTCAAGTTACTTAAACTCACTTCATCACCTTTCATAGAAGATCCCGACAAGTAAACCAAACACCTACACAAAATGATCCCTAAACTCCTAACAACCTCCAAAACATTTTTTTACTGTAAGGGGGCATGCTTTAGTTTTCGTTGCAAACTGCGATTGGAGATAATCAACTATTTTCTTGTCAACTTGGAATGCCTTGGCAAGAACATCATCTGAGATGGGCGGATTTGATCCAAACACAACATTCGCATTGGTGATGGTTCCAGGGTTTTGAATGCTCAGTCCTACAATGGCTATGGCATTGGTGTCACCAATGTTGAATTGGAAATGAATGAGGCCTAATGAGAAGACAAACACATCGCCTTTATGAAGGATCTTTGTTATGAGGCGATTGTTAGTGTTGGAAGTGATGAATCCGACGTAGAGGGTGCCTTCCAATACTGTTAGGATCTCTGTGGCCCACGGGTGTGTGTGGGGTGGATTGAGACCATAAGGTGCATAATCTATCCGAACTAGGGAGACGCCGAGGGTGTTGAGTCTTGGTATCTGGGCTAATTCACTTGGGTCACATTGGACCTAACCTTGTTATTCGCGTTGCCTAGTTTGTCCAGTCCCATGAAGAATAAATCATTAGCTAGAACTTCCTTTGGGTCTTTGCACACAAATCCATTCACCAACATAAGTTTAGAGTTGTCAAGACAAATGTAAAGATCCTCCCCTCCCTAAGAAAATTCTTGTATATCAATCATACCATTGGCCCATATCATGCATCCAATCCCGCTAACATGTGCATAGGTGACATAGGAGCAGTTCTTCAAACACACAGGTTCGCATCCTTTGGCATCACGAACATTCAACTAATTGGCAAAGTTTGGCAATTTCAGAAAATTAGGTAGGTCCAACAAGCATAGCCCAGAACCCACGGGTGCAGAACAAGACAACAAATCTTGAGCATAGCAGGGCCAACGCAACCAACACAACACTAGATCCAACCATCTAACAGTCAAATGCTCCTCAGAAGCACCAACTGCACGACCATCACTCCACAAATAGGCTAGCAAGGACATCATTTCTCCACTTTGAATTCTGCCTCTACAGCATCCTCCACATTCTTCCTTTCAAGTTTTTAACAACACCTTTACTTTTTCTCTAGACATCGACTGCATTCGAAGGGATAACATGCCCCTCTCGAGGGCTGACAAACCCTCCTTATATGTAACTTTTCATCTCTCTCTAATGTTTCTCAGCCCCGAGGCGTCTCAAGTGAGCCAACCTCTGGATTCACGAGGGAGATCATCTCTTCTAGTGTAAATTTTATCATCAAGGCTATTACTTCCTATCCGAGCAAGGCTATCTACAACAAAGTTTTTCTCTCGATAAACATGAGAGAAAGATATGGAGAGGCTGGGCGATTCTTCTTTAATCAATCCCATAGTATACCAAATCTGCTAGGAGAATTGATTAGATAGATTCTTAATCACTTATGTTATCACTAATGAGTCGGATTCCATGCAAATATTGTCAAGGTTGAACTACTTACGGATTTGCAGACCATCCAATATAGCCTTTGCCTTCATGACGTTATTTGAGGCTCTCCCATAATGGCGGTGAAAAGTGAAAATAAATTTACCTTTGTGGTCTCTACATACTCCACCTCCACCCATTCTCAGGTTCATTTTAGAGGATCCATCTATATTCAACTTGACCCACCCTGATGGCGGTTGAAGTCATTTGGTGAGGGTCACTTTCCTAAGATTCTCTTCCTTTAAGAAGATACTAAGAGCTTGCAATCCTACTTTTTCCAAGAAAGACCCTGAGGGCACACCATTCATTTGACTTGTGGCTTCCCTAGTCCATCTTAACACATTTGTGATCACCCTGCCTGCATCAACCTTCCCCTCTCAAACTCAAAGCATCATGAATGCTAAATGAGAGAGAAAGAGTACCGGACAATGGCGAAGGCACTCATGAAGGAGTTGCATGAGTAGGCGGGAACCTAGATGGGCATAAGGACTAGATGCGTGATAAACTTAAGGAAGTTTATTAGGGCTAATGTCCTTATTAAAGACTTTGTAGATCTTAAGAAGTGGATCATTCATAAAGCTCTCCCACTAAGCTCTAGCTAACTTGAAAGGGAAGTAGCCTTTGATGTCATAAGGGCACGAGAGTGTCGAATAGTAAGACTACCTCATATAAAATGTGTTGTTTGGCCTAATTATAGAAGGGCGTGACTCTTAATATTTCAATATTAGGGCTGACCTAGACTTAGCCTCATAGTAGTAATGTAGGCTAAGCTATAAGAATACAAAATTTTGAGTATTAGGGTGTGAGATGTGGCCCTTGTTATAAGGGACACTCCTTCATGTGCAAGGGTGCAACCGCCATTTGAGTTTGTTGTGATTGAGTTGCTGAGGAAACTCAAGTCCAATTCAAAGAGGGAATTGAGGGGAAGGTCCATTTGGAGAATAGTTTATGAAGTGTCAGTGCCCTAGTGAATGTCCACTAGGGGACACTCCTTCATATGATAGCTAATTTCCATGTATAGTGAGATTGTAATACTGTCATTTACTTTTCTTCTATGTATAATAGATTCATAGGTTGTATATCTTTATAAATAAATCCTTTTGGGGCTAGATCAATATAGAAACCTCAAGGGATAATTCTTCAAAATCTGGTATCAGAGCGGGTTGATTAGTTGGCCTCCAAAAGTCATGGTCCTTGTCAATCTGACTCAACACTCCATTTTTTGTTGCTACTTTGTCCAACAATCCGACCCGATCCAGCAATCTTCAACGCAATCTGGCAGCCATTTCTGTCATTGTATTCACTTCCACCATCATTTCTAGAAAACCATCTCCATCCGTTATTGCGTTCATTATCTTCTTCACCGATCTAAACCTAGATTGCACCACCCATATCCTACACAATCCATTGTTGCCTCAAACCCATCTTCCTCAGCACGTAGTCTTCGTTGCCCCAACAACCACCTACCTTTCACACCACAATTGCACCTGCTCCTGCATCGATCCAAACCTCGACCACACACTTCGATCACGCACCACTATTGCGCCACCCGACTACACACCCCTACTACACCACCTCTATCACATGAGGCAGAGATAAACTTGCCTCGGTCTACCATTATTACCATCATCGTGGAAGCTGCAAGCCCTCGCACCAACTACCGATGCCCTATCTCGGGCAGCATTCTGACTCGCATTTGCACGAAAACCCAATCTCTAGCAGCATCTCGGGCTACTGTCATCTACAGCTTATCTACTCATAGCCTACACAACCGTTTCTACTTTTGAAATCCATCACCAGACAAACCTATTTTCGACTGCCTGAAATCCAAAGTAAAACCCCACATATTTAGAATCATCCACCCCTATCATAGCCAGCAACCATTTCTACTCTGGAATCATTAACAAATCTAGAATCATCCATTGTAGCCTCTACCCTCGTTGTAGCCAGCATCTTCAACCACATTACCATCTTCGTTCACAACACTCTGAATCCAAAGATCTGCCATTATCATGAATCGTCCATCTATATTAAGATCTTGAATCCTATAACTGATTGAATTGATTAATCGAGTTAGCACTATGGTCCCTTACGTCAGGCACATCAGATCATCTTAAGATACTTTTTGGCCTAGGTACATCAAGCATTCGTCTTTTCTCTTGTTAGAAAATTTGATTGATCGTATATTTCCTAACATCATAGATCATGATGTATCTTTTCATTGCAAAATTAATGGCACCAACTATGGACTTTGGTCCATTCATTTCGAGAATTTTCTTTAAGGGGGAGGATTGTGTGGTATTGTTGATGGAACTAATTATATCTTGGAAGTATCAACCAAAAGAAATAAATTATTGGAAAATGAAGAATGGAAAGATTGTTACTTGGATTCTAGACTCGGTCAATAGGTCTAACTCCTCAAGACTGATAGCTAGTTTCCATTTATAGTGATATTGTAATATTATCATTTAATTTTCTTCCATGCATAGCGAGAGTCATAGGTTGTATATCTTTATAAATAAACATTTTTTAGGCTACATCAATACAAAAACTTCAAGGGAGAATTATCCATAATCTCCAGAATTCCCTATGTTATTAGGGAGAACTTGGTGGAATATTCCCTAAGGCATTGATCTCTCTAAGTCCAGTGTGCAACATTGAGATGGATTCTCATTGCGTGCAAGTTTTGAAGGAAATGTACTACTCGCACTAAGGCAAGCTTCCCCTTGCCATAAGTGGAAGTGGAAATACATTATTTGTGTTAAGGAATGGATTTCCCTTAGCGCAGGTATGAAAAATAGAATGGCATGAGAACCAATTCTACCTACAAGGATTTGGTGCTCTCGAGGGATTCTCAAAGTGTCCTTAAGGAGGATTTTGAGAATATGAAGATCTATGTCTGAAAATGGACCCCTAAGGGGATATTTATAAACACGCTATCAAGTTCATACCCAAATGGAGTCCACATGAGGTGACAGCTGACATGCACTGATTCTCACACCCTTGGAGGATTGGTCAAATTTGGTCACCTTGTGTCAAAGAGCTCATGCTCTTCGTCTATTCGCAAGGGTGCAACAGGTTAAGTTCTCTTTTAAAAAACTTACCCCATTGCCAGTGTCATTAACCCACACCCTAACTCTTTTTACATGGATGCAATGGGCTCTTATTACTCTCAAAGTTTTGATTTTTTACACCTAAATAGGGAGCAATGGCATGTAGCTAACAATAGAGATTATAAGTTTGGCAGCAAAGGCCTGTTGGATTTTACTCTACATGCGATACACTTAATGCATATAGGATCGAATGCAAATAAATTCAAACAAGATGTCATGTTCCATGAACATAAAAGTTTTCATATTTGATACAAAAAGAAGAAGAATGGAACATGTCCCTTTGGGAGGAGAGAAGGAAGAAGGATTATTGTTAAGCTATGACTCTAAAGAACCCTACCATTTAACTCCTCTCATTCCCAATGCCCTAGTTGTCCAGACCCTTGGGTGATGAACCTTTTCACGCTCGTAAACCCTTGGAGATAGAGAAAGAGAGAGAGAGAGAGAGAGAGAGAGAGAGAGAGAGAGAGAAGAGAAAATAAAGGAATGTCCTCTTTAATTGGGCATGGGATCCCTTGCGCATATCTACAGAGTTCTTGTGGCCATGAGCCTTACATTTCTTATTCATGTGGATCATCACCAACTACTTGCACATAGAAGGTCTTCGCACCTGAACTATACCCTTTGTCACTTCATCGATTCACATGTCCTTCCAGTTCATCATTACTTGATCGTCATGTGGGCCTGGCCCCAAACGTGGACTCCACTTAATGATCTTAAATATCCACCATTGATTAAGAAATTTGCCACAACCAAAGGAAAATTGATTTACTTAAGACTTATAAAAACACATGTTCTTTTGTAAGAACCACTTTAATGAAGTTTTTTTGTAAAACAAAAAAGACTACATGAGCTCATAACTAAGGCATACAATCCAAGAGATCTTTCCTAATAATAGTCTACACAAGAGACCTACTTTTTTTTAAATTTCTTTATTAGGCTCACATGAGGCTACAAATTTCCCCTTCAAGTGACCCAATCACAAGTATATGTCATCCCACGTCTTGAGAATCACATCATGTGTAAAAGCTTTTTAAAAAAATAACTAAGTCTCCATGTCTAGCCCTTAGATAAAGGACATGTGAACAAGGTGCATGAAAGTGTATGCTTCTATAATTGGACCTAATATTATTCCTTAATTGTGATTCCCTATTCAATATGCCCATAACAATATTATACACACTTATGTATTGATTTGAGTATCCAACCCAAATAGACTAGGACAAGGCCAACACTATTAGTGTAGTATATTGTCTAATGGCTTAAATCTGTCTACAACAAGGTATACGATGCCATCGAGAAAAGCTGAAAAAATCTTAGTTGATTGCTAGACAGTTTTGGAGGTTGTTACTCGATGGCATCGAAGGATCATCAATCTCATTAGTTGGTCTTCGATGTTTGTTGATGCCGTGGAAGGACCCATCGAAGGCACGCGCAGTTTTGCATAAGTGCGCGATTTGTTTTCTATTCCGGTTAGGTAGTATATATACCGGGTGTAATCGAGATTAAAACAACGATCAGAGGGGATTATGGCTTTTTAAGTTGTTCTAAAGATTTCAAGGGCATAACTAAGGTTTTCAAAGGACATTCGAGGGTTGTTCGAATCGATAAGATTTACTATCTCTTATAATATTGCTTTTATAGTGCATTACTTGTCGCTTTATGCTGTGGTGTTTTTCCCAAAAGGGCTTTTCCACATAAAATTGGATTGCCTTCTTGTTGGATTTTTTATTGTGATTTTGATTACTTTGTTTGATTCAGTTGTGTGCCTCCGCGATTCCCAACAAGTGGTATCAAAGATAATATTGGGAAGCATATCGAATATGAAAGTAAGGTATCAGTGGCATCTAACATGAAGTTTGATGTAGAGAAGTATTCCAATAAAAACTATTTTGAACTATGGAAAGTGAAGATGAATGACATCCTAGTTCAGTAAGGATTGAAAGATGCACTCCTTGAAAAGTGACCAAAAACTATGAAAGAAGAAGAATGGAATAAGTTAGATAAGCAGGCCAATATCTTAATACAGTTATGTCTAATGGATGAGGTCCATTATAATGTTATGAGAGAAAGCTACAGCAGATACATGGGCGAAACTAGAGAACATCTATGCGAAGAATTCTCTTAAGAATCGCTTGTATCTAAAGTTATGGTTGTTCAATCTGAAGATGACGAAAGGGGCTGATGTTGAGGTGCACATCAATAACTTCAATAGGCTCATTTGTAAATTGCTGGTTGTCGATGAGATGATGAAAGATGAAGATTAGGCATGTATTCTGTTGAATTCTCTTTCAGAATCATATGAGTCATTTAAAAACTCTTTGTGCAACGGTAAGACAACCATTAATGTCGAAACCATTATCTCAACACTTCAGTCGAAGGTGATGAGAAAGAAAAGCGGTGACGTTTGTGCTTCCACAAATGCATTGGTTACAAGGGGGAGGAATTCTGACAGAAATAGTGGATATTCGCGATCGAGATCTAAATCTAAGAGCAAGGGTAAAGGCAAGCTGAAGTGCTGGGATTGTGACATGACATGACACATGAAGAAGGATTGTCAAAATCCTAAGTCAAGGAAAAATTAGAGAGTTACTCTATAGAGACCGACACTGAGAGATCCAGTGAGGAGGTAAGTGGTAGTGATGTGTTAACCGCATCAAAATTTGAGTTTTAAATTGATGAATGGATTTTAGATAGGGGGATTCGTATCCATGATCCCTCATATGAGTTGGTTTACTAATTATAGTGAGTGCGATGGTGGCCAAGTGTTTATGGGAAATGACAATGCATGTAACGTGGTTAGTGTTGGATTAGTGCACATCAAGATGTTTAATGGCATGAAGCGTATCTTGACTAATGTGAGGCACATTACTGAGTTGAGGAAGAGTCTGATATCTTTGAGAGCACTCGAAACACTTTGTTGTAAATTCACCAGGTTTGATCGTGCCCTTAAAGTTTCAAAGGGGCACTCGTAGTCATAAAGGCACATAGGAATGGTAACCTTTATAAGTTGATTGGAAACACTTCATCCAGTGGAGCTGTAGCAGTTTTAGTGGATTTCAGGTCTGCATGTATGTGGCATGTGTACCTAGGCCACATGAGCGAGGGGGGCATGAAGGCACTTTCTAAGCGTTGTTTGATTCCATTTTTTAAAAGAATTTATTTTAGTATATGCAAGCATTTTATATATGGTAAACAGTCAATATTGTCTTTTAAATCTCGAAAACATGTATGTAAGGGGCTTCTATATTATGTGCATTATGATGTATGGGGGCCGCCACCCATAGTTTCTAGTGGAGGGTCGTCATGGTTTTTTAGGTTCATTAACGACTACTCCAGAAAAGTGATGTTTATTTTATGAAAAGTAAATATAAGGTTTTCACCAACTTTAAACAGTAAAAAGCAATAATAGAAAAATAGTAAGGGTGAAAGGTGAAAGTGTTGAGGATAGATAACGGTGGAAAAATCACTTCTGGTAAATTAAATATGTTTTGTAAGGATAAGGGAATCGTGAGGCACAACACAATGCACCATATACCATAGAAAAATGGTGTAGCTGAGTGGATGAATCAGACTCTCTTGGAGAGAGCCCGATGCATGATGAGTAATGTTGAGTTGGGCAAGGAAATTTAGACTAAGGCTGTTAATACGACTTGTTACTTGGTGAATCAATCCCCTTTTATGGCTATTGATGTAAAATTCTAAAGGATGTGGAATGGTCAATAGGTATACTACTCAGGGTTGCGAGTATTTGGTTGTGATGTTTACTCTCAGATATCGTCAATTGAGAGAGATAAGCTGGACCAAAGGGCTAAAAGTGCATCTTTGTCGACTAAGGAAATGTTATGAACGGGTACAGGCTATATGATCAGGTCACATGAAAAATCTTCCTTAGTCGTGGCATCCAATTTGATGAAGGATCCTTATTCTATGAGGATGACCACAAGAAGGACAAAAAGTTGGCTGTGGACATTCAAATAGACAGAGATGAGACACAAGCCGATAATGAGACGCATATAAAGGTATAGGAACAGGTGGAGCAGCTACCTGTTAGAAGAAATCTTCAAATTGATCATATGTTACTGACAAGATATATGGATGTCTCGAATGTTGCATTTGCCCTCACTACAGATGAGAGAGATTTGTTTACTTTTCAAGAGGCACTTGACTATGTAAACGGACTCCCTATACAAGAAGGAGACGTGGGAGCTGGTGGAGCTTCCCTTTGGACATAAAGCGATTAGGTGCAAGTGGATCTTTAAAAAGAAATAGGATAGGTACAAGGCAAGGCTGGTGGCGAAGGGATATGCTCAGAGAGAAGGTGCTGACTTCACAGAGATATTTGCGCTTGTGGTAAAGTAAGTATCTATCATATTCATATTAACATTGGTTACCCAATACAATCTTGAGCTGAAATAGATGGATGTGAAGACTGATTTCCTGCATGAAAAATTAGAAGAGCATATTTACATGAAACAACCAGAAATTTTAGAAATGCAATGGGTAGAGAACAAGGTTTGCAGGTTGAAGTGGTCATTGTATAGCTTGAAATAATCGCCTGGTTAATGATATAAGAAATTTGATTCTTTCAGATGATCCAAACGTTTAATAGGAGTGAGTATAATCATTATGTCTATCACAAGATGTTAAGTGATGGGAAGTTCATTATCTTAGTATTGTATATTGATTACATGCTTATCTTCAGTCATAGCATTTTTGAGATCGACATACTAAAGACTTAACTAATAGGAAAATTTGAGATGAAAAATCTGGGGGCTGCAAAGAGGGTTATCAGTATCGACATACACAGCGACAAAGATGAATAGGCTATGGTTATCTCATGTGGAATACCTTAAGAAGATATTGGTGAAGTATGAGATGAACAAGGAAGCTGGTCAACGTACCCCACGTGGCTCATTTTACGCTTTCTTCAAAAAAGTGTCCTGAAATAGATGAAGAAAAGAACGTTATGCCTCATGTGTCTTATTCTAGCACAGTTGGTAGCTTAATGTATGTCATAGTTTGTACGAGATCAGATATTTCATAAGCGATGGGTTTTGTTAAAAGATACATGTCTAACCTTGGTAGGCAACACTAGGAGGCAGTGAAATGGCTACTTTGATATATTTGAGGTATGTAGGACTACGTCTTAACATTTGAAATATCAGGGGACAAGTTATTAAGTTATGTGGATTCAGATTATACAGGTAGTGTGGATAATAGAAGATCGACCTCTAGTTACTCATTTGTATTAGCGGGTGGAGCGATCAGTTGAACGTCGAAGCTTCAGTCTATGGTGAATCTTTCCATAACCGAAGTTGGGTATATAGCAGTGATGGAAGCATTTAAGGAAGCGACTTGGTTGAGAAGAATGATAAATCAGTTGGGGCTTTAGCAGGAGGCCGTGCTAATTAATTGTGGTAGCGAAAGCACAATTAATTTGGTGAAGAATTTTTTTTTATCACTCACGTACTAAACATATTAATGTGCATTATCATTTTATCAAATAGGTGCTTAAGGAAGGAGGCGTGACTCTTAAGAAGATACATATAAGCGTGAATCGAACTGACATGCCTACGAATGTGGTTCCCACAGAAAAGTTCAAGTTATGTGTAACTTCTTTAGGCTTAGCAAAGGCTTAATGAGGATAGTGTGCACAAGAAGCAATGATGAAGTTATGATGGAAGACAAATAGAGATGGTGATGGCAAAGGAACAATGGAGAATCAAAATTGAAGACATGATGAAGAGTGTTGTCTAATGTCTTAAATATGTCTATAATAGGGTCTGTAGATGTCATCGACAGACCGCTCGATCCCATCGAGAAAATTTGAAAAAAAAAATCCTAGTTGATTGTTGGACAATTTTGAAGGTTACTACTCGATGGCATCAAAGGATCTTCGATGTAATTGACTAGTCTTCGATGCCTGTTGATGCCATCGAAAGCGCGTGTAGTTTTGCATAAGTGCACGATTTATTTCCTATTCCGATTGGGTAGTATATATATTGGGTGTAATCGAGATTAGGCCATGGATTAGAGGGGATTAGGACTTTTTAAGTTGTTTTAAAGGGTTCAAGTGCATAACTAGGGTTTTCAAATGAGATTCGAGGGTTGTTCAAATCGGTAAGATTTACTAGCTCTTGTAATATTTCTTTCATAGTGCATTACTTGTTGCTTTGTGTCATGATTTTTTCCCAAAAGGGTTTTTCCACGTAAAATTTGGATTGCCTTCTTGTTCGGTTTGTTTGTACAATTGTGGTTACTTTGCTTGATTCTACTCCTTGTGCTTCCACGATTCCTAACACAAACATCTAGTACCACGATAACCTCACAGATGTACTTCCCAAGCACATGGTCAGTTATGAACACTATTCTTGTGGACAAGAACATTAGGTTATCTCTCCTACATCATTATCTAGCACAATGCCAAATACAATATCCATAAATGACCACATGGATATAGTAATGCTATGCATTTAAGCATAACCCTTAATGCATTTACCATGTCTGGAACTCAAGATAGTAAATTGCGTTGCATTGATCACCTGTAAAGTAGTTAATAACTTACCTTAAGTGGAGATACATCAGCTTTTAAAGGCAAAGAAACCAAGAAAGCTAGGGTTCACATAAAAAGACTGACAAAAATCTTTGCCCGATCTTTATATAGCTCTCAAGGGAACAATCATAATCATTGCAGTTGCTATGACCTAAATGAGTTTCTTACTATTGACATAAACGTGGCATCCTCAGTATTTAGCCATAAAGGGGAGTGTTAAACTTCATAGATAGTAATAGTCCTTTGTTAGGGGACCGTGAAAGAACACAGAGATGAATCAAGCAAAGTATTCCAATCATACAATCAAGTCCAATAAAAAACACTCCGAATTTAATGCAGAAAAACCCTTATGGAAAAAAACTACGGCACAAAGCGACAGTAATACACTATGAATGCAAAAGATTACAAGAGAGAGATTACTCAATTTGAACAAGCCTCAAATCTCCCCAAGCTATGCCCGTGAAACCCTATAATTGCCCGTGAAACCCTATAATGAATTAGAAAGCTCTCCATACTCCCAAAATCCTGATTACAACTATATATATATATATATATATATATATATATATATATATATATATATATATATATCCTATACAAGAATCACAATAAAAAACAGAAACAAATCCCGCACCTATGCAGTTCTACATATACGCTCAATGGCACTTCGATGGCATCGACAGATTGTCGATGGCATCGAGAATGTTTAGTGATAAAACATGGATTTTTCGAATTTTTCCGATGGCATCTTCAATGTCATCGACGACTCGATGGCATCGAGCAGGACACCACAAAGTGTCCAACAGCCAATATGGGATTTTTGGATTTTTCATCGAACAGCTATTGATGGAATTGAATGGTCTGTCGATGGCATCAATAGACCCTGTTGTTGAAATATTTGAGACAGCAAAAAGTCTCTACCATGTCTTCATTTTTAATAGCTTCTTATTCTCATCTCTAATTTTGCCTTATATCATAGCTCTACCATCACTTCTCGTGCACACTCCTTTCATCTATGTCTTCGTCATGCCTAGATAAATTGCATAAATTGAACTTCTCTATGGGAACCACCTTAGTAAGCATGTCTGCTAGATTCATACTGGTGTGAATCTTCTTTAGAGTCATGCCTTATTCCTTAAGTACCTATCGGATAAAATGGTGACACACATCAATGTGTTTAGTACGTAAGTGATATACAAAGCTTTTAGCAAAATTTATCATGCTTTTGCTATCACAATTAATCGGCATGACCTCCTGTTAAAGCCCCAACTGATTTATCGTCCCTCCATCATGGCCATGTACTCAACTTCAGTAGTGGAAAGCCACCACAGACTGAAGCTTCAATGTCCAATTGATTGTTCTACCCACTAGCATAAACGAGTAACCGGATGTCGACCTTCTAGTATCCACACTACCCGCATAATAAGAATCCACATAACCTACTAACTTAGCCCTTGATTTCTCAAATGTCAAGATGTAGTCTTGCGTACCTCAAATTTATTGAAATAATCATTTCACTACTTCCTAGTGTTGCTTGTCGGGGTTAGACATGTATCTACTAATAACATTCACCACATGTGAAATATCCAATCTTGTACAGATCATGACATACATCAAGCTATCAACCGTACTCGAATAAGGCACACGAAACATATCTTGCTTTTCTTCATCAATTTTAGGACACCGTTAAAAAAAAAAAAAAAAAAGAGCTTAAAATGAGTCCTGTGGGGAACGTTTGAAAAGGCCAAGTTATATGTCCTAGAGGGGGGGTGAATAGGACTATGCCAAATCAAAATTTAACGGCGGAATTTAATCAAAAATAAGAAAGCCTTATAAACAGATAAATAAAAAACAGTAGTTCAAATAAATTAATGAACGGAAATGTAAAGCAATCTTAAATAAAGATCTTGATACTAATGTTGTTTTAAGGAAAACCTTTGCACCATAAAAACCAAGTGTTTATGGCAGGACAACCTTACTAGAACAAATTGAATATCAAAACTCAAACAGAAAGGAAGTAAAGGAAATAGTAAGAAATCAATTCTAAACTATTACAACATTCTCCACTTTGCTTGAAATGTAAATATTACAACATTCACATTCACATATACATTCCACAAATCTGAATGATTAAAGATATAGAAATTAACTAAACATCCAAATCACAAAACACACCGATATATAGTGGTTCGCCTGTGTGTTCACCAACTGTTAAACAACAGCCACACAGCTTGCTACTCCACTCCTAATATCCTCACACAGAGGATATTAGCATTCACTATCAAAATAAGTTTCACAGGTTCACCTAAAACCTTCACAATTGTGTCTTTTTAACTTAGACTTACACAATCCAAAAACCCACACTTTTTGAGTTTTCTGGCTCTCCTTAGATAACCAACACAATGAGATTTTTCTGGCGAATCTCAAACAAAACCAAAATAATGGAATTTACAATAAATGTAAAATACCTGTATTTCTTCTTTTGTAGCAGCCCAGTAGAACCAATCAGAGTAGAAGTTTGAATCAACGTTCAATGTCCAATACTCACTTAAGAAATGGTTCTAGGTTATAATTGATTTTAAATTAAACCAAATTGGGCGTAGCTCTATTTGATTTTGATTCCAAGAAGAAGGAATACAGGAATTCCTCTTTTTCAAATGAGATTGGAATATAGGAATAAAATCAAGTATAAATAAGCTAACAAAAGAGAATATTAAATATGTACAGAGTAGCTTAAAATGGACACTAACTTATCTCAGAGTGGAGGCTTGAATTTTCTTGAAATTAATCGATGAAAAACTCTGAAATTCGTGTTCAATTTATAGATGCAAAGATCACGTCTACGACTGGTCTTAGAAACCCTTCGACTGGTCATAGCACCAACAACATTTTAAAATTTTTTAGCGCGATCTTAAAAACTGTTCTACGACCGGTCTTAGGGTGTCTATGACTTGTCGTGGACCACCTACAACTGGTCATAGCAGACCCAGGACTGGTCGTAGACAACCATATTTGGTTGCTGGAGTTTGAGTCATAGTTCAAGGACTGGTCGATGGACGAGCCGTAATATCCCTACGATCGGTTGACCAAGTCTCAGGACTGGTCGTGGAATAACCAAAAAATTTCGAAAATCTTTAACAACTTAGGACTGGTCGTAGAATTTCTTGGACTGGTCGAACCAGGTCTAAGACTAGTCTTAGAATAGACCAAATTCATATAAATAGATTTATTTTGAATTATGCATACAAAATGACCTACCCTAAGGTATATTATACCTGGGACATGAAGTATGAACATTGAACTTCATTCTTTCAGATGATGGTTAACCTTTGAACCTTATGAAGCTTGAGATCTCTAACTCGATGTAGCTTGATCTTAAGATCTTCGAAAGCTTGAAATTAAACTTCATTAATGCACTTGAGTCTTGAAATGTACTCTTGAGTCTTGAAATACACTCTTCTTATCGATGTAACTCTGAACCATGATGCTTACAGAAGAGGACAAAGTACATGACCTTACATTTCTTGAAGCAGAGCACCGTACATGTCTTGAACCATTGTGATGCAGTGTCTTGATCATATCAGCATACAAACACAAGACACAGATAGAGGTTTTGGCACCACAAATTTTAACAATCAAAGGAGCATGAGACCATAGCACTTACAATCTCCCCCTTTGTCAAATTTATGACAAAACACATTCATATAAAAATAAGAGAAGCACCACATCAAGTAACATACTCCCCCTGAGTAGCAGCACACATATCCAAAATATAGCACTACTCATATCCATAAGCAATCAAACCAAAAGTTTCCAAAAGCTTCCAAAAGCCTTCTCCCCCTTTTTGTCACAATATGACAAAGTAAGCAACAATGTAAAGGATAATAATTGGAGGAATAGATGAAGTAACTCGACAATATATAAGTAAAAGTTCATAAACCATTTACTAGTATAACTAAAAAGTCATTAAACCAAATAGAGTGCACAATCCAACTTAAGTATGAAAGATATTACATACCAAGAATGAAAACACTCAATCGGATCCTGAAGAAGGAGCAGGAATGGTAGGATCAAGATTATGCATTCCCTTGTTCAAGCGCCTAAAATACTTGCGCATATATTTAAACTGAAGATCATGGGCAACATTCATATTCCCTACCTTCTCTTCTAAAGCACGAAGATGAACATCAAACTCAGATGGCTCATAATCAGGATCATTTTTAGAATCTGATTCAAGTTCATCAAAAATATCATCCATAATCACATCATCAGAAGGAAGATCACCAGCTTCTTCATCCCCAACTTCAGCTCTATCAACATCCACTTGGCCATGAGCCAATTCCAATTTCATTTTGTTAATATTCAAATTGTTAAAAATAAGATGATGAATGGGAGCTTCTCCAACAGGCATAGAGACTAGCATGTGATTAGCTAAAACAGTCATGAGATAGGCAAAAGGAATATCACTATGACCTGGATGGAGACGAGACTGAATAATGGAATGACATATCAATGAAGGAAGGAAAACTTGAGAACCAAAAATGACAGAGTGCAAAACATGAACCATAAAGGCAGTTAATTCTTTCTTATTACCAGAACGAGGATACAGGTTAGAAGTAAAAATCCTGTGAAGTACTCTATATTTGGGTAACAAGTACCTTGCGGGGAGCGCATTCCCTTTATGAGTCCATTGCACATTCATATTACTCAAATCTCTGGTAAGCATACGCTTTTCAGATTCTAAGGGTTTTTCAGCTAAAGTATGAATAGGAATACACTCCTCATTAATAGGTATATCCATTAAACCTGCAATTAGATGGCGGTCAACTTCAAATAGACATTCTCTAGTATCAACTTTAAAAGTTAAACTCTCAAAAGAGAACTCTGAGATACATGCAAACATGGCTTGTGCAATAGATTGGTATGCAAGTTCACCCCAATGTAAAATGTTATCACATCCTACAGCTTGGAGTAGACGTAGAATACCAAAAGGAGCAATGTGTTCAATACAGACAGACCGTTCAACAATGACTTTGCGCATACGCAAATCCCGTACATTGGAGGGATCATTTTCGGATGACCGAAGATGACGTTGAGTGAGAGGTATTGATCTAGAGGATGATGGACCATGGGAAGTTTTCTTTTTCCCTCTAACATCCATTTGCAATACAAGATTCAAGGAAACAAGAAGAATCACAAGATGAGAAGTGGGGTTTTGATAAATCAGATTTTACAATAGAAAACCTCAAACTTGCAAGAAAAGACAAAATAAATTACTCTAAAAGTAAAAATGGGGTACTATTAACAAGAATCTACAAGAATAATGCAAAAGAACCACTAACCTTGAAGAACAATGAAGGTGGGTTCGACTGGTAGGGCATAGGCTCGTTGGAGAGTGAAATTGAAATGAAGAAGATGAAAATTTTCCCCAATTTTAAAAGCACCACCGAGTTTCACTATTGGTCGTGGATGTGCTCGACCGGTCGTACCAGGATCGGTCGTGTACATTCACGACTGGTCGTGTCCTGACAAAAATAAGCATTTTTCATAAAAATTTAAAATTTAAACCATTAAATTATCAAATATAAATATACTATGATACAAGTATGCAAGAATATTCAATTTAAATTACACACACCAAGATTATATTTCAATTTACTAAACCTGTTTTTGTCAAGCGGTTTAGTGAAAATGTCAACAAGTTGAGTCTCGGTCGGAATGTATTCCAAAGATATTAATTTTTCTTCCACTAATTCACGAATCTAATGATACCTAATGTCAATGTGCTTGGTACGTGAATGCTGGATTGGATTTTTAGAAATGTTTATAGCACTGGAATTATCACTATATAAGACTATAGAATATTGTGCTATTCTGTAATCACTTAACATACGTTTCATCCAAACAAACTGAGTACATGCATTTCCAGCTGCAATGTATTCTGCCTCAGCAGTTGAGAGTGATACGGAACTTTGCTTCTTAATAAACCAAAAGACTAAACAATCTCCAAAATAAAAACAACCACCGCTGGTTGATTTCCTATCATCAATATTTCCAGCCCAATCAGCATCAGTGTACCCAGCCAACTGAACACTAGTATCATATGGATACCAAAGACCCAAATTTACAGAACTTGCGACATATCTAATAATTTGCTTAACAGCAGTTAAATGAGATTCTTTAGGATTACACTGATATCTAGTACAAATGCCAACACTTAGAGCAATATCAGGTCTACTAGCAGTTAAATGCAACAAACTACCAATCATACTTCTATACAATTTTGGATCCACATCTTTACTTGTAGAGTCCTTTGAGAGTTTTAGAGTTATACTCATAGGAGTATCAAAATTTTTACCATTCTCAATACCGAACCTTTTAATCAAGTTCAAGGCATACTTGGCTTGAGAAATAAAAATTCCATCAGGTTGTTGTTTTACTTGCAACCCAAGGAAATAATTTAATTCCCCAACCATGCTCATTTCAAACTTAGATTTCATTAAATCTACAAACTCAACAGTCATGTTAGTACAAGTTGATCCATAAATAATATCATCAACATAGATCCGAACCATTAAGATATCATCGTTATATTTCTTAACAAAAAGCGTCTTATCAACACCACCCATTTGAAAATTATGACTTAGTAAAAATTTAGTCAATTTTTCATACCATGCTCTAAGAGCTTGTTTTAAACCATATAGAGCTTTTTAAGACGGTATACATGATCAGTAAACTTAGGGTCTTCAAACCCTGTAGGTTGTTCAACATATACTTCTTCATGTGGATCACCATTCAAAAAAGCACTCTTTACATTCATTTGATAAATTTTAAACTTTTTAAAGCATGCAATGGATATAAAAAGTCTGATTGATTCAAGGCGAGCAACTGGAGTAAAGGTTTCATCGTAATCAATGCCTTCTATTTGAGTGTACCCTTATACAACCAGTCTTGACTTGTTTCGAATTATATTACCAAGTTCATCAGACTTATTTTTGAAAATCCACTTAGTTCCTATAATATGTTTATCTTTAGTCTAGGAACAAGATACCAGACATCATTTTGAACAAACTGATTAAGTTCTTCCTGCATAGCTACTATCCAGTTTTCATCAGAAAGAGCTTCTTTTACATTTACCGGTTTAATCTGAGATATAAAGCACACGTAATTACATATGTCTTCTAGTTGTCTATGAGTGTGCACACCAGTGAGAGGGTTTCCAAGAATTTGAGCAGTTGGATGATCTTTAACCGTCCTTAATTCAGAATTATTTTGACTTGATGAAGTATCGGGTTTGTCAATTAGAAGAACTTCATCATTATCTGAACTTGGGGCAGGTGTATTCAAATGATCGTCTATGACCACATTAATTGATTCTTGAATAACACCGGTCCTTTTGTTCAGTACACGATATGCATAACTGTTTAAAGAATATCTTAAAAAGATTCCTTCATCACTTTTTGTGTCAAACTTTCCCAGATTTTCACGCTCATGCAAAATATAACACTTGCTACTAAAAACTCGAAAGTATTTGACAGTAGGCTTTTTATCGAACCACATTTCATAAACAGTTTTATTATTAGATTTACATATATAAACTCAATTAATAACATAGCAGGCAGTATTCACTGCTTCAACCCAAAGATTTTTAGGGAGCTTCATACTATTCAACATTACAGTTCTCATTTCTTGAAGCACTCTATTTTTCCTTTCCACAATTCCATTCTGTTGAAGAGTTTTGAGTGCAGAAAATTCATGCGATATTCCCTGATCATTACAGAATTTCTCAAAATTGCTATTCTCGAACTCAGATCCATGATCACTATGGATCTTACAAACTTGAGAACCTTTTTCAGTTTGGATCCATTTGAGAATCCTTTTAACTTCATCAAGGGTTTCTGATTTATCCCTTAAGAAAGCTACCCAAGTGAATCTAGAAAAATCATCCACGATTACCAAGATGTATTTTTTGCCACCTCAACTCTTCGTCCTAGTAGGTCCTATAAGATCCATATGGAGAAGCTCGAGTGGTCTTGATGTGGCATTGGAGTTCACCTTTTTGTGAGAGCTCCTTATTTGCTTGCCATACTGGCATTCACCACATATCTTGTCTACATTTTGTAATTTATGTAAACCTCTTATTAGTTCTCCCTTACTCAATCTGTATAAATTACGATAGTGTACATGTCCAAGGCGTTTATGCCATAATTCTATTTCATCGGTATGGACAATGTAGCACGATTGATTAGATGAGCCACCATCGCTTACAATATAACAATTTTCAGAAGTCTTGCGACTAGTTAATATTACAGAACCCTTTTTGTTCAAGATTTCACAACCTTTATTAGAAAATTTCACGCTATGATTATTATCACATATTTGAGATATGCTTAACAGGTTGTGTTTTAGCCCCTCAACATATAAAACATTCTTAAATAAGGGGAGGTTATAGACTTGAACAGTACCTTGGCTAATAATTTTGCAATTGCTATCATCATCAAATGTGACTGACCCATCAGTCATATCTTTAAAATCGGTGAATAAAGCCTTGTCACCTGTCATATGCCTTGAGCATTCACTGTCTAAGTACCACTTCGAATGACTTGTAGCTTTGAAAGCAGTGTGTGCAACCAAGAAAGTAACTTTAGGAACCCATTTCATTACTGTTTTGGGTTTAGGAGTATAGTTGGTCTTCTTGTATTTGTAATTGATGTACGAGTGACCCACTGAGTTAGATTTTAAGAGCTCCTTAAGCAAATCAACTATTTTTTCTGCTAAAGGGTTTTGGTTTTGAGTTTTATAGTTGACATAATTGCTTTTAGGTTTTTAAAAAGTTTTAGCATTTTTAGAAAAACTTTAATTAATACTTTTACCTTTTGAGTTAGAGGTTTCTCCTCTCACAAACTTAAGAGGAGTATTCTTCTGTTTAGAAGGTATATTTTTATCATAGCCCAACCCGGATCTGTCGCCACATTTTCTAGATCCGGATAAAAGTTTCTCAAACTTCGGATCTCCTTGGGCATACCTCCATGTATCCTTTGAACTCAAAAGTGAAGAGTTTTCAAGCTTAAGTTTGTCATTTTCAGATTTAAGATTTTCAATCAGGGAGGTTTTGAATTCTAAATCACATTTAGTCTTTTCAAAACAATCTGAAATATGGAATTTTTCTAAAATAAGAGACTCAAAATTTTCTTTAAGTTTTAAAAACTTTTCTTTTTGAAGTTTTAGTTTTACGGCAATTTTACAACTTTCATTGTATAGAGCATTATAAGCATCTTAAAGATCTTCTTCATTTCCATGATCACTATTCAGATTTTCTTCACTAGTTGAATCATCATGATCTAAAAAAGTGAACTTGGCTAGAGTCATAAGGGCCTTAACTTCATTGCCTGACTCGTTTTCAGAATCTTTTGATTTAGAAGAGGCTTTAGTGCTAGAAGATTCATCCCAAGTAGCCAACATTCCTTTCTTTTTAGGTTTGTCCTTTTTAGGACATTTGTTTGCTAAATGCCCATATTCTTGGCAATTGTAATATTGACTATCTTTCAAAGATTTCCAAGTTTTAGACTTAGGTTTAGATATTTTCTTATCATTTGATTTTTGAAAATCAACCCTCTTTTTACTTTTGAAAATCTTATAAAACTTTTTCATTAAAAGAACCACATTGTCTTAAGAATTTTCTAAATCAGAGTTTTCTTGAGAAATATGTTTAGAAGACTTAAGGGCAATAGATTTACTTTTAGGAGCTTTAAAAGTTAACTCGTAGGTTTGTAAAGACCCAACCAACTCTTCTACCCTCATATTGTTCGTATGACGAAGTTCCTGGATTGCGGTTACCTTAGAATTAAACCGTTCACGTAGTGAGCATAGTATCTTTGTACACACTTTACTTTCTAGGATTTTATCGCCAAGACCCCACATAGAGTTTACAATGTCATTTAATCTAGTGTAGAAGTCCATAAACATTTCATTTTCCTCCATATGAATTTCTTCAAATTTAGTTGTGAGGAGTTGGACTTTAGATTTTTTTACAATTGAAGTACCCTTGTGTGTCATTTCTAATATATCCCAAGCTTGCTTTGCAGTATCACAGGATATGATTCTTTTGAACTCATCCGGTGATAGTGCGCAAGTGATTGCATTTAGTGCTTTTGCATTGGCACTACTCACTTTTCTAAAGAGTGGTCCATGAGTAATATGGTATTACTCTAATTGATTTTGAACTATCGATACCAGTCACTTCAGTGGTAAGTGGGTTCCATTCAGTCACTGTGGCAAGCCACACACTTTCATCCATTGATTTGAGGAAAATCCTCATCCTGGCTTTCCAATAGGCATAGTTGGAGCAATCAAAGGGTGGAAGCCTAGTGACTAAAAGGCTATCAAAATTTGATATCTTACATATAGCTTAGATCTTTAGCTCAGGAAATGAATCCAAGAATAAAGAATTAAAAAACGAGCTATTAGGCTATGATACCACTTGAAAAGGCCAAGCTATATGTCCTAGAGGGGGGGGGGGGGGGGGGGGGTGAATAGGACTATGCCAAATCAAAATTTAACGGTGGAATTCAATCAAAAATAAAAAAGCCTTATAAACAGATAAATAAAAAAACAGTACTTTAAATAAATTAGTGAACGGAAATGTAAAGCAATCTTAAATAAAGATCTTGATACTAATGTTGTTTTAAGGACAACCTTTGCACCATAAAAACCAAGGGTTTATGGCAGGACAACTTTACTAGAACAAATTGAATATCAAAACTCAAACAGAAATTAAGTAAAGAAAATAGCAAGAAATAAATTCTAAACTATTACAACATTCTCCACTTTGCTTGAAATGTAAATATTACAACATTCACATTCACATATACATTCCACAAATCTGAATGATTAAAGATATAGAAATTAACTAAACATCCAAATCACAAAACACACCGATATATAGTGGTTCGCCTGTGTATTCACCAACTGTTAAACAACAGCCACACAGCTTGCTACTCCACTCCTAATATCCTCACACAGGGGATATTAGCATTCACTATCAAAATAGGTTTCACAGCTTCACCTAAAACCTTCACAATTGTGTCCTTGGGCTTACACAATCCAAAAACCCACACTTTCTGAGTTTTCTGGCTCTCCTCAGATAACCAATACAATGAGATTTTTGTGACAAATCTCAAACGAAACCAAATAATGGAATTTACAGTAAATGTAAAATACCTGGATTTCTTCTTTTATAGCAGCCCGGTAGAACCAATCAAAGTAGAAGTTTAAATCAATGTTCAATGTCCAATACTCACTTAAAAAATGGTTCTAGGTTCTAATTGATTTTAAATTAAACCAAATTGGGCATAACTCTATTTGATTTTGATTCCAAGAAGAAGGAATACAACAATTCCTCTTTTTCAAATGAGATTGGAATATAGGAATAAAATCAAATATAAATAAGCTAACAAAAGAGAATATTAAATATGCACAGAGTAGCTTAAAATGAACACTAACTTATTTCAGAGTGGAGGCTTGAATTTTCTTGAAATTAATCGATGAAAAACTCTGAAATTCGTGTTCAATTTATAAACACAAAGATCACATTTACGATTGGTCTTAGGAACCCTTCGACTGGTCGTAGCACCAACAACATTTTAAAATTTTTTAGTGTGATCTTAAAAACCGTTCTACGACTGGTCTTAAGGTGTCTACGACTAGTCGTGGACCACCTACGACTGGTCATAGCAGACCCAGGACTGGTCGTAGACAACCAGATTTGGTTGCTGGAGTTTGAGTCTTACTTCTAGGACTGGTCGAAGGATGAGTCGTGATATCCCTACGACCGTTCGACCAAGTCTCAGGACTGGTCGTGGAATAACCAAAAAATTCCAAAAATCTTCAACAACTTAGGACTGGTCGTGGAATAACCAAAAAATTCCAAAAATCTTCAACAACTTAGGACTGGTCGTGGAATTTTTTGGATTGGTCGAACCAGGTCTAAGACTAGTCGAACAAGGTCCAGGACTAGTCTTAGAACAGACCAAATTCATATAAATAGATTTATTTTGAATTATGTATACAAAATGACCTACCTTAAGGTCAATCTAAGGTCTATCATACCTGGGATATGAATTATGAACATTGAACTTCATTCTTTCAGATGATGGTTGACCTTTGAACCTTATGAAGCTTGAGATCTCTAACTCGATATAGCTTGATCTTGAGATTTTCGAAAGCTTGAAATTAAACTTCATTAATGCACTTGAGTCTTGAAATGTACTCTTGAGTCTTGAAATGCACTCTTCTTATCGATGTAACTCTGAACCATGATGCTTACAGAAGAGGACAAAGTACATAACCTTGCATTTCTTGAAGCAAAGCACTGTACATGTCTTGAACCATTGTGATGCAGTGTCTTGATCATATCAACATACAAACACAAGACATAGATAGAGGTTTTGGCACCATAAAATTTGACAATCAAAGGAGCATGAGACGATAGCACTTACAACGTTGACCGACTTTACCTTGTCCATCCCATACTTCATCAATACCTTTTCAAGGTACTCCTTTTGAGATAACCAAAGCCTGCTCCTTTTCCTATCTGTGTATATCAATGCTGAGAACTCTCTTTACAGTCCTTAAATCTTTCATCTCAAATGTCCCTAATAGATGAGTCTTCAGTAAATCGATCTCAAGCATTCTAAGACTGGTGATCAGCATGTCATCAATATACAACACCAGGATAATGAACTTCTCATCACTTAGTGTCTTGTAATAGACATAATGATCATATTCACTCCTGGTATATCTTTGACTCACCATGAAAGAATTAAAATTTTTATACCACTACCTAGGCGACTATTTCAGGTCGTACAACAACCTCTTCAATTTGCAAACCTTGTTCTCTGCCCCTTTTATTTCGAACTATTCTAGTTGCTTCATGTAGATCTACTCTTCCAATTCCTCATGTAAGAAGGCAGTCTTTGCATCTATCTATTTCAACTCGAGATCATATTAGGCAACCAGCGCCAACAAGAATCTGATAGATACTTACTTCACAACCGGTGCGAATATCTTAGTGAAGTTGACACATTCTCTCTGAGTGAATCCCTTTACTACCAACATTGCCTTGGATTTATCTTATTTTTTTCTTAAAGATCTACTTACACTCGATCGCTTTTCTACCGATAGGAAGCTCCACCAGCTCCCCCGTCTCGTTATTATATAAGGAGTGCATCTCATCATCCATCGCAACATTCCACTTTTCGATATCCTGCTCATCAAGAACTTCCTAAAGAGAAGACGAATCCCCATCATCTATAACGAGGGCATATAAGACATTAGAGTAATCCATGTATCTTATTGGTAGCATGCGATCCCGTGACAGATTCCTTCTCATAGGTGGCTGCTCCCCTACTCTTGTACCTCTATCGATGTCTGTCTTAGCCTATGTCTCATCTCTACCTAACTAAATGTCCATAACCAACTTTCTCAGTTCCTTGTGCTCATCCTTACGAAATAAGGATCTTTCGTCAAATTTGACATCACGACTAATGATGATTTTTCCATGTGACCCGGTCATACAACCTATACTCCTTCACACCATCACCATAGCTAATAAAGATGTATTTCTTAGCCCTTTGGTCCAACTTATCTCTCTCAATTGACGGTAAATAAGAGTAAGCATCACAACCAAATATATGCAGTCCCAAGTAGTCTACCTACTGACCACTCAACCCTTCCTCTGGAATCTTACAATCAGTGGTCGTAGAAGGGGACCGATTAACTAAGTAACAAGCTGTGTTAACAACCTCAATCCAAAGTTCCTCGCCCAACCTTCCATTACTAATCATGCATCAGGCTCTCTCCAAGAGAGTCCAATTCATTCACTCATTCACATCGTTCTTCTTTAATGTGTAATGCACTGTGTTGTGCCTCATGATCCCTTCATCCTTACAATATTGATTGAATTCTCCATAAATGAATTCTCCATCATTATTTGTCCTTAATATTTTCACATTTCGCCCTGACTCTTTTTCTACTATTGTCTTCCATTGTCTTCCACTGCTTGAAGTTGGTGAAAACATCAAATTTATTTTTCATAAAATAAATTTATACTTTCCTGGAGTAGCCGCCAATCAATGTTACAAACCATAATGACCCTCCACCAAAAACCATGGGTGATGGCCCCCATACGTCAAAATACACATAATCAAGAATACACTTACATACATGTTTACCAGTTTTAAAAGATAACCTTAAATGTTTACCATATATACAATGCTCGCATATATTAAAATACAAACTTTTAAAAGCCAAAATTAAACAACGGTCAGAAAGTACCTTCATGCCCTGATCGCTTTTGTGGCCTAAGTGTGCATGCCACATACAGATGTTGTAGCTTCACCTGATGAAGTGCTTCATATCAACTTATAAAAAATTTCATTTCGATGTGCCTTTATGACTATGATTGCCCCCTTTGAAACTTTAAGGACACGATTAAAACCGATGAACTTGCACCCAAGTATCTCGAGTGCTTCAAGAGATATCAAGCTCTTCCTTATCTCAAAAACGTGTCTCACATCGGTTAAAGTATACTCAATGCCATCAAACATCTTGATGCGCACTGATCCAACACCCATCACATTACATGCATTATCATTGACCATAAATATCTGGCCACCATCGCACTCTCTGTAACTAGTATACCTACTCCGATGGGGAGTCATATGATATGATGGCCCAAAATCCAAAATCAACTCATCCTTACGTTCATCGTATAAGTGTCCGACCATGGACACTGACAACACATCACATCCACTCATACCTTCATCAGACTTCGTAGTGTTGGCCTCCTTAGAAGAAGCCTCTAAGTTCTCTTTCTTAGCCTTAGGATTTTAACAATCTTTCTTCATGTGCCCAGACATCCCACAATTCTAACACATCAACTTTCCTTTGCTCTTGCCCTTGGATTTGGACCTTGATCGAAAAGATCTATTGTCTCACTCAAAATTTCATCCATTCGTAACCAGTGCATTAGTAGAGGCGCCCACGTCACCACTTTTCTTTTTTATCACTTTCCATGAATGGCTGAGATAATGGTATCGACATTAATGGTCTATCTAACAATGCACAACAAGTCCTTGAATGACTCATACGAAGCCGGGAGAGAATTCAACAGGATGTATGCATGATCCTCATATTTCATTGTTTCCTCCACATCCAACAATTTGCAAATTATCTTGTTAAAGTTACTAATGTGAGCATCAACATCAACCCCCTCTGTCATCTTTAGATTGACCAACTGAAGCTTCAAATATAGGCGATTCTCAAAAGATTTCTTCACGTAGATGTCTTCTAATTTTGCACATATACTTGCTGCAGTTTTCACTCTCACGACATTGTAGAGGACCTCATCCATTAGACATAATTGGATAGAGGTTCTCGCTTTCTTATCCATCTTGTTCCGTTCTTTATCTATTATAGTCTCTCATTCCTTCTCAAAGAGTGCATCATCCAATCCTTGCTAAACTAGGAGACTGGTCGTCTTGACCTTCCATAGTTTAAAATTATTTTTTTTTGAATATTTCATAACATCGAACTTAGGATTATAAGCCATTGATACTATGCTTTCAGATTAAAATTATGTCCAAACATTTTCTCTGATACCACTTATTGGGGGACCGCGGAAGCACACAGAGATGAATCAAGCAAAGTATTCCAATCATACAATCAAGTCTAATCACAAACACTCCAAATTTGACAGGGAAAAACCCTAGTAGGAAAAAACCATGGCACAAAGCGACAGTAATGCACTATGAAAGCAGAAGATTACAAGAAATAGAGATTACTCGATTCAAACAAGCCTTGAATCTCCCCAAGCTATGCCCTTAAAACCCTAGAATGAATTAAAAATCTCTCCATAATCCCAAATCCCGATTACACCCATATATATATAGCCTATACAAGAATCATAATCGAAATCATAAATAAATCCCGCACTTGTGCAGTTTTATGTATACAGTCGATGGCACCTTCAATTTCACGTCGATGGCATCGAGAATGTTCTAAAATTGTCCGGTGATAAAACATGGACTTTTCAGATTTTTCCGATGGCATTTTCGATGGGCCTTCGATGTCATCGACAACCTATCGATGGCATCAAGTAGGACACCACAAAGTATCCAGCAACTATATAGGATTTTTAGATTTTCTCGATGGCATCGAGTAGCAGTCGATGGCATCGAATAGTTGTCAATAGAATCAAATGGTCTGTATATGGCATCGACAGACCTTGTTAATGAAAGAATTGAGACATCAACAACATCCTTAGTGGTTCTTATAGAAATAATAGGTTGGTCCAAAGGTTAGTTTTACTTATCCATGGTATGTGGTGTTTTAGTTGTTTACTTAAATACGTGTTCAAGGCATTGCAAGTTTCCTCAATGGTGTGTGCACAGTCAGAATTTGATAAGGTTTAAAATTATTCTCTCATGAAATAAGCTATTGGAGAGGATTATTTGGAGCAAGGATCAAAACTTACAGTTGAGTCTATTGATATAGATACATTACAAAATATCCTCGTATTTGTTTCTACTTTAACTAACCCGTTGATTGTGTGTGTGGAATGAAAATGATTATAAAATTACGGAAAAAAAAAAAAAAAAAAAAAAAAAAAAAAAAAAACATGACTAAAACCGAAAGTTAACTTGTATATCGAAATCATTTTAGCCCATGAATAAAGAAGTAAATCGAATGCTCTGTAAATAACAATAAAGTAAATCTTCAAATAAAAATAGACTGATTTCTGAATATCTCGACGATACACTGTTACTATGGTGATTATATGGAATGTATAGACAATCCATAATGGTATAAATCCGACATTTTGGTACTTTATCGATATTAGTTTGAAATTTGGTTTGAAATTCTTTAGCATGTCTCATGTGTCTAGAAGTTAGAGGTTTCAATATTTTCAATTTCATGGTTTCATTGGGTTTTTTCTTATATTACTTTCCACAGATTCATCGAAAGCAAGAAGGATCACTTTTACCCGAACCCAACGGTTGTGGTCAGAGATGTTGAAGATATGAATCGTTTGAAATTTTCTATCTGGTTACAGCACCGCATGAACCATCAGAACATGTCAGAGAGGTGGGCAAGGAGGGCCGCCGTGGTTGAAGAGATGATCAGAATCATGAGAGAGCTCGATGTCGAGTACCGCATGTTACCTGTTGACATCAATGTCAGAAACATGCCCACATTGACTTCTTCTCGGCTCCCATCGAATTGGCTAGCCTGCAAATGATCATAGAGAGTTTTGTTCTCACATCCTTTTTGTATCTGTCTACCAACCAATCTCAACTGCTATCATTTTACTCTGTGATATAGGAATTCAAAAGTTTATAGGATACTATACTTGAAACAGAAATAATAATAGAAACAGTAATGAGTGCAAATGAGGAAGTTTTTTTTTTTGGTGAATGTTGATTTATATCTATTCCTAGATGGTTAATGATTTCGATGCAACCTTTGAATTTTTCTTATTTTGAATGTGGATGTGCTGGTATCGAACTGTGACCTCTAGCATAGTGTGTTTGGCCAATGTTGTATGTCCATTCCAATAGTTAACCAAATCCATTTACCAAGATGGGACATTTTCCTTTCTAGTACTACCATAAATCCATTATACATGACCCAATCTTGATTTTTAAGTGAGTCAGGTTAGACGACCCACAGGTACCACAGATCGACCTGACCTATTGCCAGCAAAGCCTGATCTGAGTTTGAGAAGTCCTATTTATATATGTTAATGGGCAGATTTGAGCCTAAATAGGTCGGGTCTGGGGGTTGGCCTTTTGTCTGAATAAATAGGTCTGACTCAGCCTTGACCCACCTGTTGCCTACCCCAGGATTAATATCCCAACAAATAATATCATGGTTAAAAGACTACAACTCAGAACGACTCATTCCACCTGGAGTGACTCATGAGTGGCTCAAAGTAGGAGTAAGCGTCATATGAAAGTGCAGTGACATATACAACTCAGGCATCCTAACAAATTCAAGGATTTCTTGCATGACCCAATCAATTCAATCAAACACTTCATTTATTTTCATTTTTTAAAAATATTTGACAACATGAAAAAAACCAAAAAACTCTGTCACCCCTGTTTATCCAAGGGTTGGAAAGTATAGGCATTTAGTGTCTCTTTCAATTAAGAATTGGAGCCTCGCTGGCCATCTTGTATTGTAATTATTACAAATTCCTTTAACCATCCCCTATATTAGTAAACATTGTAACATTGTAATGATGACACATGTTATTACCATCATAAACTGTAATCCAAGTGCATCCTTAAGTTAGAGAAATGTTGTGTTGGGGGTACGCAGATTGCATAAGCCCACCATGATGTTTGTGAGAAATCCACCTTGAATGTCTCAAAGATTGTGGATTGAACACCCACGCTGGGACATTCATGGTACCATAACAGTTTTGGATCAAGCTAATATTCACTTCATTCCAGTGGGAATGAACTAAATCCTTTACTTTTCAAAGATAGTATTTTTTATGAAACAGGCATTGATGGGTATCATAATGCCTTGCCCATTCTGATTTACGACCCGATAGACCTTATTAGAATAAACTTCTGTTATGATATATGGGTCATCCTGTTGGTGCACGAAAAATGTGCAAAGTTTCTATCATGTGTTGATTTGAAGAGATGAGAAGATATCAGAAACAAGGAAGAAAGAAGGAAGGTACCGAAGAAAGAAGAGGAGAAGAAATAATAGCTTAGTATGGCGCCAGACTGCACGAACAGCAATATTGATTGCGCGGGACCGCGCAAGGGATATTGATTGCGTGGGACCACGTAACCAAAATGCCAGTTGCGGAGGGTTTTGTTCTCTGAAAAAGATCCGAAGTAATAAAAGGTGGTTTGCGCGAGTCCGCGCAACCAATATCCGTTGCGCGGGACCGCGCAACCGAAATATTAGTTACGCGGGTCCGCCCAATGAAATCCAAAACTGGTTCTTTGTAAGAAAGATCTCAAGCATTGAAAGGTGGGTCTCATGGCACCAAGATCGAGGCACCACACGTGCGAAGGCCTATAAATACGCCCTCCCCTCTTTCATTTGGACGGATTGAAGATTTTGGAGAGGAAGCAGAGCAAAGAGGAAGATCGAAGGTAGGAGAGGAAGCTCCAATGGGTTGCGCAGGTCCGCGCAACCGATATCCGTTGCACGGGACCACGCAACCAGACTGCCCTGCAATCTGTAAAGATAAAAGGCCGTTATGCTACCGAAATGGTTAGAGTCTTCAAGTTCCTTCTGTTCAAGTCTAAAGCAGAATGATCAGCAGAAGAGCATATTCCTCCTAAGTCCTAGGAGATGACTGAAATCATTGACGAAATGCTGCCGAATTTAATATTTGACTATAACAATTGCACTTATAATATTTCCTTTATTCTAAATAATCTATCTTAGAATCAAGGGATGCTAGAAGGATGTAAATGAACTCATTATTAATAAAATGTGATGATTGTTACAAAAACCCTTTCTCTGTTATGTTTGAATAAGATAATCTCCCAAATTAAACACTTTTGTTTCTTGTTCGAAACAAAATGGCGACTCTGCTGGGGAGTTATTTATCTTATTTAACATTAGTAGTAAAATCGTTATGAAACTTTCATCATAGTTTGGCGTCTTTCAAATGCCAAAATGGCGACTCTCAGTGGGAACATCCTCCCCTTCATCTCTAAGATGGATTATTTAATTCTTCAATCACTAACTACAATCATGTTTTGTGATCGAAGGTTTCTACATCTGATTCTAACCTACTACTCATGGCAATTTCTATAAGAAAGGTGAACTTCCGATTCACTCCAACCGGGTTCATAATAGAATGCACACCGAATCGAATTCCGAACTGCATGACTCAAATCCCTACGAGTGGAAAAAACATGACTCGGGTAATAGCTAGGGTTGTATCTGCATCACCTCAACCATTGAGGGGTGATGAAGGCTGGACTATCGTGACATCTCGTAAGACAAGAGCACGGAATGCAAGAAGCCTTAGAATGAATCTACCTTCGCCAAGAGTCAAAGAGCCGATAACGGCTTTGGGTATTTCAAGGGTCAGATGGATAAGAGAACAGAAAGGCAAAGCATTAATAACAAGCTCGCCAGCACTTGTGTCACCCTGAATAAATTTGTCAATATTTGTATCACCTCAATTGACCGACAACAACGAAAGCATGGAAAAGTCGAATCCGGATAATATGAGAACTACAGGGGATCATGTGAATGAGATGGTAGAAACGCAAAGAGCACTAATGAATGAGTGCAGAAACCTTAAAGAGGCTTTAGCAAGCCTTGCACATAATGTATCCCAAATGGTGACTCCCCTGACAGCAAGCATAACAAATAGACAAGGGAGTCAATCTGAAAACTCTCAACTATAAGGGGCGAGATCACGAGGGTCTGTTCTGGACACAGGGGCCATAACATGAAACGAGGCAAGGTAAATTGCTGAAGAAGTTGTCAAAATAGAAAGGGGACGTGGAGCTATTGGTCCTTTCAGGTATCGAACATTGTATCCAAGAGAGATAAATGATATTCCCTTTCCAGCCAATTTTAAGCATCCAGATTTTCAAAAGTTCAATGGAGAAAGATCTCAAGAGGAACATTTAATGCACTTCGTTACCAGCATGGGAAATTTTTCTACAATACCACAGTATTGCTTACGATTGTTCGGGTCATCACTGACGGATAAAACATTATGATGGTATTCCAGTTTGGCTCCGGGGTCAATCCGTACTTGGGAACAAATGCAAACTCTATGAAGACGGAATTCGTAGCTGGACTTGCCAATGCCGATATCAGAACTTTTCGTGACTTGGCCACTAAGGCTTATGCTGTAGAATTGATCAATCGGATAGTGCCAGCGTTTCACTATGATATAGCTCAGGGGGCTCGCAGCGGGATGACAATAAATACTATTGATCATAACAAGCAGTGCAATAATGCAAGAGATTTAAAGAAAGAAAGACCAAAACAAAAGAAGGATTGATTCAGCTAAGAAGTTATAAAAAAAACCCAGGATGCTCGATTTACATGAAGGGTTTGCATTCGATAAAGAAGGTGTCATTCCAATGATGGGTCAGCTACTGAAGGCCGGCACAATAAAATTGCCAGAACCCAAATGCCCTGGAGACGTAACAAGGATCGGAGAACGAAATTTTTGTCGCTATCATCGCTTGGTGGGACATCTAACGGAGAATTATTACACATTGAAATGTATAATACAACAAATGATAGACAGAGGTGAAATAATAGTTGGAAAGAAAAAAAAAAAAAAAAAAAAAGCAAGAGGGTCACGAGAAGTATGGGTTTTGATTGCAAGGAATATAACGGCCTAGATCACAGGAAAGGAACTCAAACTCCTATTGGGGTCAACCAAGAGAGGCAACAAAAATTTCAAGACATGGGGGTAAAATTGTCAGTAAATATGGTTACAACTGAGCAGTGTGCAGAAGAAGACCCTAAGATAGTTGAGCATCCTGAGATGGTTCCGAAGCAGATAGAAGACAGGGGGCAACCGACGACAGACAGTTTGCAAGAGTAAACTTGGGTATGACAGAGGAGCCACGGAACACGTTCATCAGTGGTGGCCTTTCTGAACAAGAATCAGCAGAATACGTTCAGCTTCTTAGAGAAAATAAAGATGTATTTGCTTGGACATATGCAAAAATGCCTGGTTTAGAGCCTTCCGTAGCATTGCACCGACTAAATATTTCTAAAGAAAAAAGGCCGGTTAAACAGGCATAAAGGCGATTTCACCCGGACCTGGTTCCCCTGATTGAGGAAGAAATCAATAAATTGATAAAGGTTGGATTTATTAGAGAGGTCAGATATCCCAAGTGGATATCAAATATTGTCCCGGTGAAGAAGAAAAATGGACAAGTCAGGGTGTGCGTCGACTTTAGAGACCTGAACGAAGCTTGTCTAAAAGATGATTTTCCACTCCCAATAACTGAATTACTGACTGATAGTATAACTCAATATGCCATCATGTCCTTTATGGATGGTTATGCAGGGTATAATCAGATTCGAATGACCCCTGAGGATGAGGAAGCAACAGCATTTCGGACATCGCTGGGAATTTTCTGTTATAAGGTTATGCCATTTGGACTCAAAATTGTTGGGGCGACATATTAGAGAGCGATGCAAAACATTTTTCAAGACATGATGCATAAGCACGTTAAATGTTATGTCGACAACTTGGTAGTCAGGTCGGGGAGACATCAGGAACATCGTGAGCACTTGACGTCGATTTTTCGGCGACTCAGAAAGAAACAATTGAAGATGAATCCTGCTAAATGCGCATTTGGAGTGTCCTCCGGTAAGTTTCTTGGTTTTGTTGTCCGGCATAGGGGCATTAAGATTGATCTAGGAAAAGTCAGGGCTATTCAAGATATGCCACCACCGAAGACATTGAAAGAATTAAAAAGTTTGCAAGGAAAATTGGCATATATTCGCCGTTTCATTTCGAATTTAGCAGGGAGATGTCAGCCGTTTTCTCATCTAATGAAAAAGGGTACAGAATTTGCATGGGATCAAGCCCGTCAAAACGCGTTCAATTCGATAAAGGAATTGATGAAACAGTCACCAGTATTGGCAGCTCCAGTGAAAGGAAAACTGCTTATTTTGTATAAATCTGCAGTTGAACATTCTTTAGGAGCTTTGCTGGCACAGGTGAATGAATTTGGAAAGGAAACCGCTCTTTATTATTTAAGTCGGACCCTAATGGGGGCAGAATGCAAATACTCCCTGATCGAGAAAGAATGTTTGGCGTTAATATTTACAGTACAAAAGCTGAGACATTATTATCTATCTTATCATATAACATTGATTTCGAGGGCCGATCCGATAAAATTTTTAATGACAAGACCAATGTTGTCCGAAAGATTAGCCAAATAGATGTTGTTACTTTTAGAATACACTATTATGTACGAACCAGCAAAAGAAATAAAAGGGCAGGCAGTGACAGCCTTCCTCGCAGTGCACCCTGTGGCAGAGGCTGAGGCCATCAGTGACAATTTTCCAGATAAGCAAGTTATGTTGTTTGAATCGCAGAGTCCATGGCAGATGTATTTTGATGGTGCTTCTCGAGCATTAGGAACGGGGGCAGGAGTAATATTCATTACTCCCCAAGGTGACTTATTACCTTACTCATTTACATTAGGGACTGCATGTACGAATAATGAGGCTGAATACAAAGCCCTGATTATTGGAATCGAGATGACTACAGAAATGAAGATAAGAACGCTACATATCTTCGGGGATTCTAAATTGATTATAAATCAATTGACAACTGAATTCGAGATAAGAAAGCAAGAACTTTTGCCATACTGTCGGAAGACACAACAGTTACTCGAACAGTTTTCCCATGTTGAAATTAAGCATATCCCTCGGTTAGAAAACGCAAAGGCAGATGCTCTGGCCAGCTTGGTAGCGGCTCTATCTTGTCCAAATCGAAGCCCTCTTCAAGTAACTATAGAAGAACAAAGATTTTTACCATCCTTAGAAGTTATTGAAGAAACTGTCGAAACTTTTCTTGTATCGTGTCAAGAAATCACCATAGAAGATTGGCGTCAGCCTTTCATAGATTATCTTAAATCTAACATCCTGCCGGAAGAACCCGCGCAGAGACAGCAGATCAAGCAACGGTTGAGTAGATTCATCATATGCAGTGAAGTGTTATACAAAAGATCTTACAACGGAACACTGTTATGTTGCTTAGACGAGCAAGAAGCAAGTCAGGTATTGCAAGAAGCACATTCTGGAGAATGTGGGGCACATCAAGTGAGTCAAAATTTATTCCATTGAGTACATAGGTTGGGGTATTATTGGCTCGCCATGTTCAAAGATGCGATAGATTATGCGAAACGATGTCACAAATGTCAGATTCACGGCGATGTTATACATGTTCCTTCAGATGACTTACATCAGTCAGTCGCTTCTTGGCCCTTCTCCGCTTGGGGACTTGACGTTATTGGTCCTATCAATCCGCCTCGTCTAAAGGGAAGCAATATATATATATATTTTGGTAGCGACAGACTATTTCTCCAAATGGACCGAAGCAGTCGCATTACGCAGTGTTAAAGAGAAGGATGTGGTCAATTTCATCCGACACGCAATAATATACCATCATGGTATTCCAAAGAAAATTGTTACAGACAATGGCACCCCCTTCAAAAACAAAGGCATGAAAAAATTGTGCCAGAAATTCAGCATTTATCATTCGTTTTCAACGCCTTATTATCCACCGGCCAATGAATTAGCAGAGGTGTTTAATAAAACAATAGTTAAAATACTGAAGAAGACAGTGACAGGGAATAAACGTGATTGGGACGAAAGGTTACAAGAAGTATTATGGGCATACAGAACTACTCACCGGACAGCGACAGGAGCAACACCATATTCACTAATTTATGGTGTAGAAGCAGTGGTCCCAATTGAAATACAAGTAGCATCACTGAGAGTGGCAGTACACCAATCTATAACCGATGATGAAAATGTAAAAATAAGATTAAAAGAGCTAGATTTACTCGATAAGAAATGCATGGCTGCCCAACAACGATTGCAAATGTATCAGGGAAGAATAGTAGCCGCCTTTGACAAATGAGTCAAATATCTCTCTTTCAAAAAGGGGGATATGGTGCTGATGTTGAAAAGACCTATCGTGGTTACCCATCGAATAGGGGGCAAGTTCGAACCTAAATGGGATGGACCGTACATAATAAAGGAAGTATACTCCAATGGAGCATATAGAGTCGTGGATCAAGATGGGCAAGGAATCAGTATACTGGTTAATGCTCGCTTCCTTAAGAGATATCGTCCGTAAAGACACTACTGATTTTGATCCAGAATATCATTAGAATAATGATTCTGAATCAAAAGGGGGCAAGATAGATCATAGCCATGTATCATCTGATGAATGAATAAAGAAAAAGCATACCAAGATTATGTAATAGCAAACATTGTAAAAGGAAAGTAAACATCGCCATCATCAAGTGAGCCTCTATAAAATTCTATCTGAAATTGATACTGTCACCAAGCTGGTATATTATTAACACAAACGGGTATAATCGAAGATATTAGTAGAAATGGTGATGTGTTAATTTCAAACAGAGATGTCTATCATTCTCACAACCATACCTATCATTGTCTTCTAAGACATTTTAAGGCAGCCTAATCAAGCCAATGGCCAATCGCGCATAAGGCCTATCAAGATCACCATTCGAGCAGCGGTGAGAAGACAGTGGCCCTAAAAAGCCCGTGAAGGCCATCGTACACATAACCATGCAGGCAGCTGACGGAGCCAGTGACCAAAAGTCTAAAAAGGCCAAAAGTCCTCAATGGTCAGTCATGTGTAACCCCCATGCCGTCTGTATAGTTTTTTGGTAGCGTCACGGGGAATGGAGGAAAATGCCCTCCCGTGAATGGGCTCGACTTTGCAGACGAAGAAAATGAGGGCCGCAGTGTGAGCTTTAGATAGGCCAACCGTGCATAAGACCCCCTAGGTTTACGGTTTGATTTCAGTACTAACTCATGAGGAAGGGCTTAAACCTACTCATTGATGGACTGCCGACCCTAGACTTGGTACCCCAAAGGTCGCCTTGTGAGCTCTGTGAACTCTAGAGAGTTACCGTGGTCAACCCTGTGCGTAATTCCAACCAAGTTCACGGCCCCGGTAGCTTCACTGGGCTGCTCTGATGGATCGTGATTTGTGAACTCCCTACGCTGTGAGAAGTCCAGTGAACTCTTGAGAGTTACAGAGGCCATCACGTGAGACCCAGTTCCACTACTCAAGACCTTACTGTGTGTGAAACTGACTAAGGGCGTGTTTGGATTCACGGTTTCGAGTGTATAGTATTGTATTAGTGGGGTTGATGAGACATATCCCTCGTTTGGAAACGAACGGCGGGCGACGCATTCCACGTGCACAAGTACGTCCGAGAACCACTTTGCATCGTCGATAGGATTGTACCTGCGGACGGCTATTCAGCGTCCAGCCCCGAGAACCACTTTGCATCGTCGATAGGATTGTACCTGCGGACGGCTATTCAGCGTCCAGCCCCGAGAACCACGAGCATTTTCTTCTTTCACTGTGTTGCTGGTAATGCCCAGTATGGCCATCTTTTGACAAATCTACACCGTCCATCATCTTCCTCTCGAGATTTAAACCATGAATGGTGAGCTTTAATCATCCGATGATGTGGCCCACTGAGACAATCAAGATGAAACAGCTGTCGAACGGTCTTCTTTTGATCATTGTAACGATCATGAGGAAGTACATGGCCATGAAAGGTCAACATGTTTTTTATGGGTTTTTCTTCCTCTACCTGATGAACAGTTCAGATCCATCTTTCACTGCATGATGGTGGCCCACAACGAAAAGATGGAACCTCTGTTTTGTAACAGAGTCGACGTACGTCGACTCTGTGAAGTTTGGTGGCCCACTTATTGAAGGTTTTTGGAAAATCCGCTCTGTCCATTGGATTTAGGACGAAAAACCATCTGGAAGGGAGTGCTTTTGGAGTGAAATCAGCGTGGCCCATGAGGGTGTTTACTCTGCCATCCATTTCATGTTAACAGTTGAGATTATGCAATAGTTTGTATAGAAATGAAAGGACACCTAGGTCAGGGTAATGCCCACCCTCTGAAGTGAATGAACGGCTCAGATCATTCAATGGAATAGTGAGTGCGTCCCACTACACAAAAATGTCCGACGCAGTGAAGACACTGTTGGAGTTTTTGTATTTGAGAAGAAGACACGCACGTATATGATTGCCCATCTACACGCCACCCCATGTGCAGGCACGTCGCATTTGTTTGAGATCCAAGCCATCCACCAGGTGGGAACTACCATGTAGATGCTTCTAAATCAAAATTAGGCTATTTCACTGTCTAACAATCCAGAATACAAGAAATAAGATCATGGCTTAGAATAACTCTTCTTTTATGCCATCCATTGGCTTCATAAACTGTAGCTCAAATGATCATTGGACAGGCCTCAATTTTTTTTCAAAGGCACCCATATGACGGGACTGATCTGATGGATGGCTTTGATCTCACACATATATCTCACTCTGCACATGAGACAGCCGTAGATGGGCTTCCTTACACGCACGTATATATATATCGTGTGCCATTATTCGATCGTTTCCAAACATTGATCTAGCATGAAATTGTATACATACTAGAGTAATACGTCCTATCCAAACATTGGTTAGTGGCACGTCTCCACTGGATGTATTCTGAATATCGTCCACCGTATACGTGAACAGTGCCAGATACAATACAATACAACCAAAACGTGAATCCAAACATGCCCTAAATTGAAATCTAGTACCGCCAATTAAAACAAAAATCATATAGGAAGTCCCGCATTGATAAGCATAAAAAATGCTAAGAGTTGTAATTAATTCCTTATTTATGTTAAGATTGTTATACAGATAAATATGCTTGAATTTGCTATGAATTAGAAATTTATGAATACTTTAAAGTTGTCAATAATATGAGTTAGGAATACTACTGCGTGTAAATGAACATATATATATTCTTATTATTAAATATGGTAAGACATGTCAATCATTTGATATAATGACAAGAATCCCAAAGTTTCAAATGCAAAATGTATTTCTGCTAAGTTAGAGAAAAATATTTAATGTTTGGTATCCTTTAATTTAAAGCCAAATATTTCAGGATATACTTATCCTTCCGAGGTGGATGACGATAGTCTGACAGTTCCTGCTTTTCTGATGAAGGAGAATTATTGCGCAATATCTGCAAAGGCAGAGGAGAATGGAACTGTGAAGGACCGTCATTCTTTGCAAGAAAATTAGTGAGTATTCGTCAAAGGAGTACCAAAAGCTATCCATCCTTCAAGGACATTAGCAAGCTTTGCTTCATAAATGGCATCTTCTAAAGAGATCTTTGTACCAAACTGACCTGGAAAAGGGGGAGGGCTTGTTTCTTCAAAATAGCCAATGCTCAGATCTTTTTGATAATCCTTAAGGCAAGGATGGGGGATTCGCATGACATGATCTACCGGGTGATAATTGTCCACCAAGTAATGCTGGTGAACCCACCATCGCATTCATCAGTAAGAGACGCTAATTGGATAATTGTAGCTAGGAATCATGAAATATGATCCAGTCCGAACGATCAAGAGTTGTTTCCATATCAAAGCCCAATTATATGGCCCAATGTCATAAGTCCTCATTGCTCTTGTTACAATGTCACGAGTTTCAGGTACGGCTTGATCAAAGCCAAATTGACGAGCAAACCTACTAGGGTAGTGTGGTTCGTGCTAGAATATGCTACCTTCTCTCCAGGGAAGAGTACTCGATCTGATAGAAACAAGGAAAGAACGCTCACCGAATGAGATTGAATCATTATCGATGGCATTTACATCTTCAGGGTAGCTGAACAAAGGAAATTGGTGAAAATCGATGGGATCGCCGCTTTTTATTCTCCTAGAAATCCATCCACTCGATTCCTTAATCATATCTCTCAATTGGAAATGTTGAAGAGGAAGACGATTGGGATTTGAGTATGTCCTTACAGAATCAGCAAACGTCCAAGGAAAGTATACTCCCAGCCAACCTACAAAGAAATGCCAAGGAGCATAGAAAGAAAAGGCTTCAGGAACAGGATCTTTTGGATCAGAAACGACGTCTCCAAAAGTGCGATAAAGGGAACACAGAACTGAAGGAGCTAGCAAATATTTCTAGCCTCCGCCATTGCTCCTACGACTACGAAGAGCGAAGACCTAATGGTATCTGCTTAATCAAGATCAGAGAATATCACCAAGCTCAACCAGTAAGCAAGGAGGGCGGCTAATTCGCAGGAAGGACTGTGTTCCGCAGCATGCTCTGTGTTCTTACGAATGTCTTTAAGTTTTGAATGATTGTGATCTACAAAACTGTCAAAACGTAGATGCAATATCTCGACAAAGACCATTAAAAGAAAGGGATTATGAAGAAAAGAAGGTAAGAGGAAAGGAATATACCACAGTTTTCGAGAAAAGTGAGCTAACCATTCAAGAGAAGAGATGCGATCCAGATGAGGGAAGGTGGTCAGTGCACTAAAGAGTTCAAGAGTAGTTCTAGAAATTTTGGAAATGCCTCCTTCCACAGATGTAAGAATTAGTTCTTCATTGAAGGGTATATATGCGTCGAAGATATCGCCCATAATGGGAAAACCGGCTATATAAAATAGGTCTCACAAAGTGATGCTCATTTTACCTAAGGGAAGGTGAAATGAATTGGTGATTGGAGACCAATGTTTAAGAAGGCATCTGAGGATAGTAGCATCCGTGCAAAAGTGTTCTGATGTGGCTATGATTACGTCAGAAAGCGTAATCTACTCCAGTATGGCGGTATGTTCAGGACGATGGCATGAGCCTAGGCACTACAAAAATCACGAAAGGATAGCAGGCCTGTAATTGTAAATCTCCATATGAGCCTTCTAGTCTTCCATGCAAGAATGATCATCCAGTCATTCTTCAGTTGCAGTTCATTCAAGTTCTTCGGGCAGAGGAAGATCGATTCTCCATTTGATTTCAGGAATCAATCAAAGAAGGATCAAGGGGGCATCTGTTGGTGCATGAAAAATGTGCAAAGTTTCCATCATGTGTTGATTTAAAGAGATGAGAAGATATCAGAGACAAGGAAGAAAGAAGGAAGGTACTGAAAAAAGAAGAGAAGAAGAAAGAATAGCTTAATATGGCGTCAAACTGCACGAACATCAATATTGATTGCGCGGGACCGTGCAAGAGATATTGATTGCGCGGGACCACGCAACCAAAATACCAGTTACGGAGGATTTTGTTCTCTGAAAAAGATCCGAAGTAGTAGAAGGTGGTTTACGCGGGTCCGCGCAACCAATATCCGTTGCGCGGGTCCACACAACGAAATCCAGAACTGGTTCTTTGTAAGAAAGACCTCAAGCATTGAAAGGTGGGTCCCATGGCACTAAGATCGAGGCACCACACATGCGAAGGCCTATAAATACCCCCTCCCCTCCTTCATTTGGACGGATTGAAGATTTTGGAGAGGAAACAGAGCGAAGAGGAAGATCGAAGGTAGGAGAGGAAGCTCCGGTGGGTTGCGCAGGTCCGCACAACAGTTATCCATTGCGCGGGACTGAGTAACCAGACTACCCTGCAGTCTGTAAAGATAAAAGGCCGTTATGCTGCTGAAATGGTTGGAGTCTTCAAGTTCCTTCTGTTCAAGTCTAAAGCAGAATGATCAGCAGAAGAACATATTCCTCCTAAGTCCTAGGAGATGACTGAAATCACTGACGAAATGCTGCCGAATTTAATATTTGACTATGACAATTGCACTTATAATATTTCTTTTATTCTAAATAATCTATCTTAGAATCAAGGGATGCTAGAAGGATGTAAATGAACTCAGTATTAATAAAATGTGATGATTGTTACAAATACCCTTTCTCTGTTATGTTTGAATAAGATAATCTCCCAAATCAAACACTTTTATTTCTTGTTCGAAACACATCCCATTTAGGATCAAACTTGCCACTGGTTCTATGAGTAACCACAATGGGTCTTTTCAACATTAGCTCTATAGCGCCTTTCTTGAAGGAGCAATGCTTGACTTTCTTATCAAAAGCAGTGGATATTTATGCTTGATATATTTCTAGACATTGTTGTGCTATTAGCCGCTTCTCGTCCAAAATATCCAATTCTACGAGCCTTATCTTAGCATTTTCATCTTCTGTTATTAATTCATGTATCGCTACCCTAAGAAACGTAACCTGCGTATTTTAGATGACGGCCTCTACTCTGTAAACTAGTGAATAGGGTATGGCTTTTGTCACTATTCGGTGAGTCGTCCGATAAGCCTACAAGGCTCCTCATTACTTTTCGTACCAATCGTGTTTACTTCGAGTATCACCATTTATACTCATAAGCTATTGGAGTATATAACGCGCAGAAATCTAGAAATAATCGGCGATGCTCTCATATATATTCGACAATATTCTTGAAATAGTTGGAGCTCAATAATCTCACTGATAATCGACAATAGTCCGGACATAATCAACGCTAGCGTGCAAATCTGGAGATATTTGGCAATAGCCTGCAAATAATTGGAGATAATCCAGAGATATCAAGCAATAGCTGGCTCATGGCATATATATACTTTCTGAAGGCCTTTTTCTTATGTTGCAGTAATAATTCAACCGTGATAACAATTCCAGCTAGAGTGTTTTTTCTGTTAAAACAGTTATTTTCAAATATTTATCTCAGAGGATTGACAATTATTCTCTTTCATGATCAAGGGGTCGACGGTCCTGTCTTACTATTTGAAGGAATACATGAAAGTGCCCTGGTTTGTCAAATTACGTGAGTGTTGATTCAGTCTTACAAGTGAGCCCCAAGCTGAAATTTACAAGATCAAGATCTCAACCAAGAAGAAGCTCGAGCGCTCCACATAGGTAAATAAAGCCTCAGTTCTCTAAACCAAACCCTTGAGGTATATGACCCCATTTAACTTAGCCTTACCCACAACGATTTTTTAAAAAACATCCTTGATAAGCTTAGTTTTGATCACTTAGAGTATTAGAGGAAAAATCATGAACTAAACAGAAAAAATCACGATTGCATCAATATGCAATTGAGGACATATTTTTTTTTGTTATCGAACATGGTTCAATTGCATCAAAAAATAAACCCATATTATCCAGCAACAAAATGATCATCTACTGGGTATTGTCGATTATATCGAATAGAGTTCGATGACATCAAAATTCAAATTTTGATGGCATCGAACCCACTTCGATTTAATTGAATTAGGGCACTCCCTCTTCAAAGAAAATACTCTCTAAGTGTTCCTTGGTGGAATCAAATTATCTTCGATCACATCGAGAGTAAGTTATCAGTGGCATCGAAGACTGTTCGATTATATCAAAATTCAGGACCAGTTTATTCAGCAAGCTATCAAGGAATATCCATCATTTTCGATTACAGCGAAGACCCATCGATGTCATCGAATTTCAAAATTCAATAGCATCGAAGGATGATCGATTGTGTCAAAATTTGGGACAAAATCTTCTAGCAACCAAAGGTAAATTTTCTAAAGAAATTCCGATGAGATCGAACCTCCTCTCGATGACATCGAAGTGTCATCGATAAAATCGAAGGATGCTCGATAAAATCGATCAGAATCTGTTCTACATACAAATGAATATCTTTCTGCAGGTAGTCGATACAATCAAATAAGGCTCGATGAAATTGAAGTTCAAATTTTGATTGAATTGAAGACTATTCAATAGCATCGACAATGTCAGATTTCTATCCATTTTTTTACCATTAGGATTCTTCTTTATATGTACTTAAGGGTTGCTTCTTTGCAAAATGAGCAAGAATTGAAGGAATCTTGAGAGAGTTATTATGATTGATTATACCCTCATCCTCAAGCCTTCTTTCCCATAAGAGTTCATCATTCAATTCATAGCACAAGCATTTATTGTCATCTTCTTGACTTGAATTGAATTATGAACTCTAGCATTCATTGAGTTTTCAGTAGCACTTTTTAAAGGTAAATCATTGTGTTGGAACTCTTGAATGCTTAACTCATGGGAATCTTCTTTAGGTATTTAATTCATATCATTTAATAGAGAAGATAGAACTAAACCCTAAACCTCACAACCTCAGAGCATTGTCTACAGCATCATAAGTGGTTGTGGTTCAAGAGAGCTGAAGACTCTTCATCAATAAAGAAGATCATCTTTAGATTATGCGAGAAAGGGGCTCACTTACTTATTTGTAAGTATATAGAGTCTATTGAGTCTGAATCCCTTTTCTTGTGTAGGATTGAGATTCAGAGTTTGAGTGACAAACTCGCCAAGACCTTTTGTAGGCCTCCGACGGGAGAATAAACTGTTCTTGTCTAGGGCATGTTATTTTGTGTAGCCTTTGCCTTGTGTAGGCATAGGTTGTCTTGTGTAGTCTCCTAGTTGTGTCCTTATGTAGGACTAGTTGTCTTATGTAGGCATCTAAGGTTGCCTTGTTTAGGCTCCTTAGTTAACCTTGTGTAGGTTGTGAAGGTTCATGGTTAACCTGATTTCAAACCATTGGATAGTAAAACTAGTACACTCTAGGAGAGAGTGCGTCAGCTAGGAGTGGAGTAGGTAAGTAGCCGAACCACTATATATGATTATGTTTGAAATGACTAATTGTGCATTGTTCTAGCTATGCTTATAATGATCATCTATGATGCATGATTAAATGAATGTCTAAGCATTAATAGGAATCACATTCCACACACTCTCACATTCATTATCTTCATAGGCTAGTTGCTTTACATATAAATCTTGTGTAGCCTATGCGTTTGGACCCTTTATTGGCTTGGAAGCCATAGAGTTACTTTGCCTTACTTATCTTGGTTAAAAGTTAGGCATTATATGTTATTATAAGTAAATATTTTTGAAAAATTATATTTACCCCCCTCTAGGACACTTGGACATATTTCCATACTTCTATAATAGCGGTCCCACTGCAATTTCAATATATTTTAAGGAATATCTAGAGATCGTATCTCTCTCTAACTCTCTTCTCTCTCTTTTTTATTCTCACCCTCGTTTCATTAGAGAAGAAAAGCTCACGAAAATACATGATTGGAAATCACGTTGTCACAAGATTCTTCATATTGTTGTGTCTCTACATGGTCATACTGTTCCACCAGACATTTGATTAGGTAGGCTTTTCCAGAATCATCCTTACAATCAAAATTTCCATCATTGCTTTCTTCAAGGAACGAAAAGGGCCATTTCATTTTGGGTCAGATCTACCCCCAATCTTGTGTATGAGCATGATGGGATGTGCAAAAACTATAACTTGCCTCCTTTCTAGAAGGATCACAAATGCTTTTAATGGAAATTGCATCGGTTGGTACTTTCTTCCCTTCGTCATATTTCTTCCACAACAACTTCGCCTTTATCGATCATCTTTTAGAGTAGATTTCTAATGGCATGACAATTTTCAGTCTGATGCCTGAGTATATAATGATAATGACAGTAATCCTTTTCTCTTGTCCTCTCCATTTCTCTAGGGCATTTTGGTTGAGGTAATTCGATCTTCCCTGCAGCTAATAATTGATTCATCATGGGAAGTATGTCTTTCTTTACAAATACATATTTCTTACGATCTTTATATCGTCTAGGCATTTTATCATCTTGATCATATAACCATTCCTATTTTCTCCATCATTGTTTCTTCGTCCACTTTGATGGCCTTCCCTTTTCTTTTCTTCATCAACAGCACCGAGTGATATTCCCTTAAGGTTCTAGCACAGCGGTTTCACGTGATGAGCAAACACTTCCTTAGTAATCCTTTTAAGAGAACAAGCCTTTATAACGAGGTCACGAAAAGTTTGTATTTTTGCACTAATCAAGCCAAACGCTACCTCTGGTTTCATGCAGCCTGAAACAGTTTAACCTGCTCTGATTCTCCTGGAAGTTATCGACATAATGCTCCCAAAGTTTTCCATTGTCTGATGAATCTTTCAACCGATTCATTTTCTTTTTGGTAGGTGGAGGCCAATTTAGTCAAACGAACTTTCTAAAGGATGACCAGAATAGTTGTAAGCAACGTCGAGAAGTTGTGGAGAAATTCAATGCAGGGGATATCGTGGGCGAAAGTTCGCTTGTCACGATGACTTTCCCTTCATCCTTCTGGACTCTTAATGAATCCATGGTGGGTGTCTTTACTGTCATAATTGGTAGTGTGTGATGTTCGTCTCTTTGATTCTCTTCATTACACGAAGGATCTCTTCCTTGTGACATTCCCAGAGTCTTCACTTGTGTTATTGCGGGGTCTTTCCTTTGTAAGGGGTTGGTTATTTTTCTCCCCAAGTGCAGCATGACCACCGCTACCTTATATGTGTTTTCTAATGGGGATTCAGCTGACTCTGTCGATGACTTGATAATAGTCACGTTGCAATTATCATGAACTGGGTGTGAGCGACTTGTGTCCCACATAAACATCATGTTTGTTGCCATTTTCTTACTCGTTCTTTGTCTTTCTCTATCACAATCTCACCCCGATTCATCATTTTCTGAAGTATATTTTTATCGTGAAGCAATCTTCAGTTAAATGTCCAAGTATGCGGTGATAGTAACAGTAATTTTTTTTCTTTCATCTTCTTTGCTTCTTTCGGACACTTCGATTAGGGTAATTTGATCATCCCAGCAGGTAATAACTGATTCATAATGAGGAGCACGTCTTCTTTTTCAAACGTGTATCCTTTATGATTGTCATACTGCCTAGGTCGATTATTGGTTGCCTATCCAATGTAATGATTTCTATCTTGTCTCTTGTCAATTCTTTACCTGTCACGAGGACTTCCCTCATTTTTTCTTGGTTGACAACATTCGGCGATACTTGACTTAAGTCTCGATGTATTATTTCGGTCTGGAAAGTGGGCATCTTTCTGGTCATGGCCTCGAGCACATGAGCTTTTATGGCTCGTGGTGAGATCACAGAAAGTCTGTATATCGACGCTTGTCAACCCGAATATGACTCCCATTTCCATGGAGTTCAAACACATTTTCACCTGTTCCCTTTCTCTGGGGAGTTGTCAGCATGATGGCCCAAGAGTCTTTCATCGGTCGATAAATTTCTCTACCGGCTCACCCTCCCATTGTTGGACAAAAGCCAGCTCGGTGAGTTTAATGTCCCTATCGGACGCAAAGAAATTTGCAATAAAGACATCCTACATTTGATCCCAAGTGTGTATGGACTCCATTGCCAAGCTGGAATACCATATGAAGGCTTTTCCTGTCAACGAAGACCTAAACAATCGTAAACGGCACTATGGGACCGTAGAAAAGTTGCCCATGATTGTAATAAAATGCATCAAGTGCTCTTCTGGCGATCCATCTCTGTTAAACATTTGGAAGACCGGATACTTAAAGTTTGCTGGAAAAGGCACGTCTTCAACTTTGTGAGGGTACGGTGTTCGAAAACAGAATCTTTCAGGGTGTTCTTGCTCTCTTTTCGTTCTGACGGCTTCGAGAAGTACTTGTCATATTTCATCTTGTGTTATCGTGCAAACCATGGGTGTCGATCCGTGCGATCCTGCTCTTGGGGATTATAAATCCTCTGCTTGTTGTTCATGCCCATTTACCGCAGCCATCATGATAGGGGCAGTGACCTAGGCCACGTTGTGAACTAATGTTGCTAATGCTTCTTTGAGGTTCCTACACTCTTCCATTAGAATGGTCTGTGTGCAAGACATCTCAGCTAATATTTCATTTGTTGATATTGGTTGAGTTTGACTCTTCCCTGCCATGTAAACGACTGCTTCTCCACTCCCTGATTGTCCGATTGTTAGAGAAAAGGAATTCAAAGAAAATGAATCTTCGTTAGACCCATTAATACTTCCATGCGACCCTTGTGATCCTGGCAAAGGCATATCCAACTTCGGTGTATGCAATGGCGTGGTTACGGTAAATCCTGGGGATGACAGACTGTTCATCAAAGGAGACTTCCCTTTTTCTGTCTGGGTCCATCGCGAAACTGTAACTGGAAGGGCCAAAAAGTCCTACACAGTAAAGGAAATTATTTTAGCCTATCCTGGATAAAGAGGGGTGGAGCCAATGCAAGGTTACGTCTCGTTGCATTGCGCATAACGGGCCCTCGGACTGTTTGAAATGGAATTAGACTTCTAGTGGGAGGGGACCGGGCCTTTTCTCTCCTAGACGTCACTACTATCCATTCTTCATCGTCATTGTGTTGTTGGTGATGCAGAAACCACTCCATCCATCACCCGTGGCTTATTGCCCCTAGTTAAGACTAACTGAACCTTCTTTGCTGAGTTTTTAGGTGGCGAACGCACATTATCAATGTAATTGATAGCAAATCCGTTAGGTGTAAAGTGGAAGACTACATTGGTTGGAAGAGAATTCATTATAGTTGTGAAAAGTTAAAGTTCCTGAAGGCGGAGCAGTGTGTCGATAATTCGAAATAAATTAGAATGTACTTTATTTTTGGAGATAAAAAGGGTATGTTCCCATTAAGAGTCGCCTTTATGGTGCCAATTAATGATAAGTGTTCTTTCAATTATTCCAAAATTAATATTAAACATAAATATTCCAAAACCAGAGATTATAGGTTCGATCCCCAGCAGAGTCGTCATTTTGTTTCGACAAAGAAACAAGTATTGCAGATCGAAATATTCATATTCAACAATAACAAAGAATGGAAGAACAATCATCATCAATCATTTTATTGATTTTGGATTCGAATTACATCCCTCATGCTTCCCTTGATTCTAAAAGAAAGTACATTTTTATCAATGTAATAAAAGAAAAGAAAACAGTTCAAATGACGATTTCGGCTTGTGAAGTGTCCGTCAAAATGACAGAAGAGTTGCGCGGGTTCGAAGACCCTTTATTCCACGCTGGTATGCTTGGAATACAAGTGTAAAAGACCAACTCATGGAGAATTCTGGATCTCTTGGGATAATATTGTTAAAACATTTCGATATCGACATGCAAATATGTTTGTTGTGTGGCCGCGTAACCTATCCCTGTTGTGCGGCTGCATAACAGGGCCCCACACTGCCTCTTACACCTTTCTTCTTCTTCCTCCTTGCTCTCTCCCATATCGTGTTGTGATACCTGAAGAAGCTTTCGAAGAATCTCCGAATTCTCTTTGGCTTTTCTGGAGCTCCTCACTTGTGAATGAATCGAATAAGAGGGGGAGGGGTATTTATAGGCCTTCGCATGTGCGAACTATAAAAATTGCACAACAGAGTTCAAATGAATCCATGCTCTATCATTGCCTGCCACAACATTAAGCTCTCCATAGAATGCTCTCAGGTGGTCATAGGACACTCCATACCATCATATCTTTTAATTTTTGGTATCGCAAATCATAAAGGTACCTTTACGTCAGGAAAGGGATAGAGATCCTTAAACTTGGAGGATGGAAGATTCACCCCCTATTACTTCTGCAGCTTGCTCTTCATCTATTGCATTTTCTCTTGAATTTATTCAATTTCAGATGGATCAGATGGGAGGGATTTTGCCCCTTACCAGGCCAGAATTGACCCCTTCTCATAGTAATTGGCACTGTGGATGCTCCTATGACTCCTGCTTGGAGGAGGTTGGACCCGATATTTACTCCCATTGTAGGAAGTTTATTGGACTGGAACTGTGAAGGAAGACTATGACTGGAAAGAAATTTTGGTTACATGATGATGTTGATATTGACTGGGATGCTTGAAATGTGAAGGGAAGGGAGGTATTTATAGCCCCCAGCCTAATTTTCTGATAATTTTAGTAAAGCTTGAGGTTAAAAAGGGCTTAAAGCTTATGGCAAAATTTCATGTGTTGGTTTGGATGGCATAAGGCATAATTTAGGCTCAAGATAGGGGCATCAGAGTCATTTCAGAGTTTTACACATGCATGGAATAGACAGGGAGGACAACTGCACATGAGTGAATCCAAACCCTAAACCTTGATCTAGAGCTTAATCCACATCCAACCCTATGAACCAACCAAACCAAATTAACCCCTATCACATTAACCCAACAAAAGCATAAACATGTTCCCGAACCCAAACTTTAATAAAAACTAACTTATATAGTTAAACCTTGAGTCAACCCACTTAATCAACTGACCTTGTTAAGCCAAGTCTATAAACCCATTTTTGGCCCAAGCCCATTCCAGAGTCCAAATTAGAGAGAAGGGAAGATAGTAAAGTGGCTTCGGATGATCAAGGTTATCTATGTGTATGGGAGAAGCCTCCCTATGAAGTGTTGAGTGTCAAATATTATATATTTTCCCTTATTTATACATTGGTTTTATGAACATGATAACACTTAATCAATATATTTATGCATGTTTGTCTTACAAGGCGATTTTGAGAGCTTAAAGTGGATAAGGGTGTTAAAAGTATGGATTTGATACTCAAGAATTGTCAAAGCAATGATTGGATATTTGGAGGCCAAGATTGAAGATTTCAAGATTCTAAGATCCAAAAAAACCAAGTGAAGAAAGAAGAAAATTGAATTTGCAAATTGCGGAATTCAGTGTTGTTGAACTTGACCTGTCAATGACATCGAACACACTTCGATGCCATCGAAGTAACTGTTCGATGCCATCGAAGGAAGAGTGATCACATAGAGATTTTAGTGAAAAATCAAGTTTGTTGTTGGACAATTGGTTGCAAAGTTTGATTCCATTGAAGACTCTTCGATTCCATTGAAAGAAAGGTTCTCAATTGATTTAGAAGATTCACATATATTTAGTCCCTATGGGTACGACCTTGGTCTCACCAAGATTATTACTACATTGCAACCCTGCACTTGGGTTACAAGCGAACAAGTTTTTAGCGCCACTGTCGAGGATTGCAACGTGTTGCATTTTTATGAATAAATTAAGTTTTAGAAGTACTTAGGTTTAGCTTTTTGTCTATTTTTCTTAGATTTGCTGATTTTTCTTTATGTACTAACTCAATTTTTCTGTTTTGTAGCATCTAACTTAGCGGTTCTTCTTTGGTAATATCCTTCTAACTTTTTTCTCCTTTTAGAATTTCTAGTTTCTAAATTTTTATTGGTAGGAGTAGTCTTAGAACACTCAACATCGGGTTCGTAACAACACTCAACATCTCTTGAGCGAAGGAGGATTAGTCGACGGGTTTCCTATGCATCATCGGATTAGACACCACTTAAGATTCTCTGAGTTAATTGAAATAATGGCTACAAATCAACCTCAACACCCAGTTGAGGAGGTTCAAGATAAGAATAAGGTGCAGCATGCTCCCCCACCAAGAACTTTACAATAGTATTTACAACCGACGAGAGCGAGTACACCTTCCTGCATGGTGTTTCCACTTAATGTAGGAAACGTGGATTTCAAACCAGGAGTGATACAACTCCTTCCTAAATTTTATGGACTAGACTCTAAAAGTCCATACTTTCACTTAAAAGAATTTGATGAGATAGTCACCATATTGCACTTTCCAAACGTAATGGATGACACTGTAAGACTGAAATTGTTTCCTTTCTCATTGAATGAGAAGGCTAAGTCATGGCTACACTCCTTAAAGCCGTGATATATTAGTACATGGGTAGAGATGACCTGAAAGTTCCTTAAAAAATTGTTCCCGGTTCGTAAAACAAACACTTTAAAGCGGGAGATCATGAATTTCGCCCAAAAAGAGGAAGAGACCTTCTTCCAAAGCTGGAAGAGATTCAAGGATCTCATAAATTTGTGTCCACACCATGGCTACGAAATATAGTGGGTTATAAGCTTTTTCTATAACGAATTGACTTCACCCATGCACCAGTTTATAGAGATGATGTGTAATGGCGAATTTATGAATTACAAGGAGGCCAATGAAGCATGGGATTATTTTAACCAACTCGCAGAAAACACACAATCATGGGACACCTCCCCAAGACCCATCACCTCTAAGGCCACTCAGTCAAGAGAAAATGGAGGAATTTACATCTTAAAGGAAGAAGACAACATGAGTACAAGGGTGGCTAATCTCACGAGGAAATCTGAGGCCATGGAACTTAAGAAGGTGGAAACAGTCAAACCCAATGAGGTTGTGGAAGTTGTCTGTAGTATTTGTGCTAACAACATACACTTAACACAGGATTGTCCTACAATTCCTTCCTTTTACAAGTTGTTGAATGAGCACCAACACCCATTCAACGGACCTACATCAAATACATACAATTCTAGCTGGAGAAACCATCCGAATCTCAGTTGGAGGAACAAACAAATGGCTACCCCTCTAGAGGCCCTTACCCAACTTCTTAATCAAAGGAAACCTCGAGAGGATCCGATTCAAAAATTCATGCAAAACCAAGAGCTATTCAACCAAAATACAGTGCATTCCAAGATTTCAAAACAATCATGATAATGTTTGCATCGTTTATTCAAAGGATTGAGTCCCACTTAGAGATTAGGGAGAAATGAGCCTTTCTCATTTCTCACTTAGGATTGTCCTACAATTCCTTCCTTGTACGAGTTGTTGAATGAGCACCAACACCCATTCAACGGACCTACATCAAATACATACAATTCTAGCTAGAGAAACCATCCGAATCTCAGTTGGAGGAACAAACAAATGGCTACCCCTCTAGAGGCCCTTACCCAACTTCTTAATCAAAGGAAACCTCGAGAGGATCCGATTCAAAAATTCATGCAAAACCAAGAGCTATTCAACCAAAATACAGTGCATTCCAAGATTTCAAAACAATCATGATAATGTTTGCATTGTTTATTCAAAGGATTGAGTCCCACTTAGAGATTAGGGAGAAATGAGCCTTCCAAACGTAATGGATGACACTGTAAGACTGAAATTGTTTCCTTTCTCATTGAATGAGAAGGCTAAGTCATGGCTACACTCCTTAAAGCCGTGATATATTAGTACATGGGTAGAGATGACCTGAAAGTTCCTTAAAAAATTGTTCCCGGTTCGTAAAACAAACACTTTAAAGCGGGAGATCATGAATTTCGCCCAAAAAGAGGAAGAGACCTTCTTCCAAAGCTGGAAGAGATTCAAGGATCTCATAAATTTGTGTCCACACCATGGCTACGAAATATAGTGGGTTATAAGCTTTTTCTATAACGGATTGACTTCACCCATGCACCAGTTTATAGAGATGATGTGTAATGGCGAATTTATGAATTACAAGGAGGCCAATGAAGCATGGGATTATTTTAACCAACTCGCAGAAAACACACAATCATGGGACACCTCCCCAAGACCCATCATCTCTAAGGCCACTCAGTCAAGAGAAAATGGAGGAATTTACATCTTAAAGGAAGAAGACAACATGAGTACAAGGGTGGCTAATCTCACGAGGAAATCTGAGGCCATGGAACTTAAGAAGGTGGAAACAGTCAAACCCAATGAGGTTGTGGAAGTTGTCTGTAGTATTTGTGCTAACAACATACACTTAACACAGGATTGTCCTACAATTCCTTCATTTTATGAGTTGTTGAATGAGCACCAACACCCATTCAACGGACCTACATCAAATACATACAATTCTAGCTGGAGAAACCATCCGAATCTCAGTTGGAGGAACAAACAAATGGCTACCCCTCTAGAGGCCCTTACCCAACTTCTTAATCAAAGGAAACCTCGAGAGGATCCGATTCAAAAATTCATGCAAAACCAAAAGCTATTTAACCAAAATACAGTGTATTCCAAGATTTCAAAACAATCATGATAATGTTTGCATCGTTTATTCAAAGGATTGAGTCCCACTTAGAGATTAGGGAGAAATGAGCCTTTCCAGCCTAACCTCTACCCAATCCAAAATCGCAATGTGAAATAAGTAACTTAAGCTCTTCAAATCAAAAGCAAGCCAAGTCTATCACCACTCTTAGAAGTGGAAAGACAATTGACAAAACTATTCCAGTGAGAGTTGTGAGAGCTGAAAAGCCTAAGGATTCAGAAGAAGTTAAGGGTGATAGAACTAGTATTGCTCTAAAAGACCAAGAACCAGAAAAAGTGTACAAGTCAGTTGCATCATTCCCCCAACGGTTGATTGCTCCAAAACCCCTATCTAATTCTCATGACATTCTAGCGATGATAAAATATGTGAAGATCAACATTCCTCTCTTAGACTGCCATTAAATAAATACCATCGTATGTCAAGTTCCTGAAAGATCTATGCACTACCAAAAGATAGCAAGGCATACAAAAGAAAATTTTGTTAACCAAAAAAGTGAGTGCCATCCTAAAACAAGAAGTACCATAAAAGCACAAAGATCCAGGTAGCCCAACTATCTTTTGTGTAATCGAGGACCATCGAATTGAGCATGCACTTCTTGATTTAGGAGCGAGCGTAAATCTGATTCCCTACTCGGTTTACGAACAACTTGGACTTGGTGAATTAAAACCTACTAGGAGCACACTTCAATTAGTTGATCGGTCGGTTCGTATACCGAGAGGAATGATAGAGGATGTGCTTATCCAAGTCCACAAATTCTACTACTCAGTAGATTTTATTGTTTTGGATACAACCTATTATAGATGCGAGCACTCAGATTCCAGTCATCTTAGGCCGCCCATTCCTCGTCACATCAAATGTAATCATCAATTGTTGGAATGGGGTGATGAAATTGACCATCGAGAACACGACATTAGAGTTGAATATCTTCAATATGTCCAAACAACTTGAGGAATTTGATGATGTCCACGAAATCAACCTAAACAACTCATTCGCGAAAGATAGAGTTATCCTAACTCTATACTCTGATGCCTTGGAGACGTGCTTGGCCCACTCCCCCGATTTGGATGATGACATGATTAGGGAGATAAATGCCCTACTTGATGCGACGTTGGTACTTGAGATTGACTGAGGGAGGCCACAATCTGAAATAATGCCCCTTAGTGAGATAAAGCCTCTACCGTCAAGCATCAAGGCACTGAAGCTTGACCTAAAACCTTTTGTAAGACCCGTATCCTAGACCGACCCATTCCGTAGGCTTCCGCCGTCTTCCCGATCGAATTCCGGCAACCTTCGACCCTTGACCGGCATTTGCGCGCGACCCTGATTCACACGCCGTCAACCCGAGACTTATACCCTAGCGACCGTGCCGTCGCAGCGGTTCCGATACCGCGACTCGCGCGCCGATCTGATACCCTGGTCAGGAGATGTGGGTCTACGTTTGGTGCGAGAAAAATGCCGTGCGTGCGAATTCTGAGAGAATCTCTACGACTTGTCACATCAATCAATCCCATCATGTCAAGTACACCATTACCTCTCATCCTTCCCCAAGCAACCCCAAAGTCAAAAAGGTTCTTACACACCCATACTTTTCTTACATCATCTACCCCTAAAAGTCAAAAAGTTCTTACACCCATCACTCACCACATCCATCACTCCATCACCCATCTCTCTTTCCCTTTCCCTCTCTCTCTCTCTCTCTCTCTCATTCTCAAACCACTCTCCCAAGCAAGAGAAAACACAATACGTCCAAGCTCTCCCACCAAGAGAGAGCTTTGTGTGTGGCCCACTTCCTAGCCTCTCATCTCCCATCTCAACCATCCAAACTCCATCTCCTCCGTTAGGATCGTAGCTAGGGAGCAAAGGAATCCTAGGGAGCAAGAAGGAACGGTGGGTGATCTTGGATCTCCACTTATTTATTGTTTTGTGATTTAAGGGCCCACTTGTGGTGGGACCCACCTTGATGTAGGCTTTGTATAAAAAAAAAAGGGGCCCATAGTGGTGGGGCCCCTCCATCCTCTCCGTTCTCTCTCTCTCTCCATTATTTTTTTCTTTTTCTTTATAGGTGTATGATGGCTTATGGCCCACTTGATGCATGACCTTATCCATGCCATCCATTGATGTGGACCCCCACTGTTTTCATAGGTGGCACGTGCCATGGGCAAAACACAAATATCAGGCTAATCCAAAACAGGTGGGCCATGTGGGACCCACCTTGATGAGGCATGCCACCCGTCCATCGGTGGAGGTGGCTAACAGTGAAGTATTAACTGACAGTGAGTGTGGACTGACGTAGGTGTGCTAACAGTGGGTGTGCACTGACGTGGGTGGCTAACATGGAGTGTGCACTGACATGTGTGTACTGACAAGGGTGTGGACTGACGGTGGGGTCCATAGGACCCATCCACACCGTCCATCCTTTTGGCGTGGGCCACTCACACCACCCCGCATGTATTTTGTCCATCGTCCATCTAACAGTGGGACACACCCCACGTGTGGGGCCCTCCTTGAGGTAGGTGACCATCCAGGCCTCCCAAGGGCCTGGACAATGGATGTAATACATATATTATTATATTATATATTATATATATTATATATTGTATATATTATATATTATATATTATGTACATATGATATGTGAGGGTGGGCCCTAAGTGGGACCCGACTCTGTCTTTTAATGCAGCAGGGCTGCATGTGTACTTTCCAAGCTCTTCTGGCGGTGGGACCCACTCCAGCTCTATGTGCTTCATCCATGTGGTGTGGGCCCCAATGATGTATGAGCTTTGTCTACACCGTCTGTTGTTTGGACGATGGGGCCCACCATGATGCATGTGTTGTATCCAAAACATCCAACCATTTGTGAGATCATTTTGTGGCATGAGGTAAATGGGTGAGTCAGATTTAAAGTTCAAGTGGACCTCACCATTTAAACAGTGGACAACGACATCCACCATTCAAACTTTTAATGGCAACGACAATTCCCAATTAAGCTGATATTTGTTTTCACTTCATTTATCTTCATGTTAACTTGTGAATAGGTTAGATCTCGAATATACATAAGGGTGGGCCCGACTTGATATACATGAGGCCCATCGGTGCGACCTATTTGATGTACATGAAGCCCGTTGGTGTGGCCCATGTGATGTGGCCGCTTGACATAAAAGGCTCATTGAGATGTATTTGAGGCCCTGGTGCAAGGCCCACCTGTTGTGTGTATTCGAGCCTGATGTGATGTATGTTGGCCCGTAAATGAGGCCCATCATGATTGTACACGAGGCCATGGGCCCACTATATGTCTATCCCTATGTAGGCCACTCCTAGGGAGCAATGTTGGTTTGACGTCCACATTAACAAGCAATGATGGTTAGATGTCCTCATTGTGACCTTCCCTTAGGCCTTGTAGGCCATTCTCTTCATGGGTTAACTCAAAATAAGTGGGCCCCATTCGCTGTAGATGAATAACTTCATAGCCACGCCGACGCAGATTATTAACCCTGATTATCGGTGCCAATTACCGATGCTGATTATTGGTGCTAATTGTCGAGGCCGACACCGATTATCGACTCTGATTGCCGGTGCCGATTACCGATGCTGATTATCGGTGCCAATTGTCGTGGCCGACTGCAGATTAGCGATCGAGGTCAATTGTCATGACAGATTATCATTTTTTGATTGACGTGACCGATTTTTTTATTCTATTTATCGATCGATTCCAATTGTCTTAGCCGATTTGTCGTTTTCGATTGTCGTGGCTGATTGCCAATTCTGATTGACTTGACCGATTGCCGATTAGCGATCGAGGCCGTTTATCATGACCGATTGCTGATTCGGATTGACGTGACCGATTTGCTGATTCCAATTATTGACCGATTCCAATTGTCGTGGCCGACTGCCGATTAGCGATCGAGGATGATTGTTGTGACCGATTGCCGATTTTCGATTGACATAACCGATTTACCGATTCTGATTATCAATCAATTCCGATTGTCATGACCAATTTACCATTTTCGATTATCATGACCGATTGCCAATTTTCAATTGACGTAACCGATTTGCCAATTTCGATTATCGATTGATTCCGATTGTCATGACCGATTTGCTGATTTCGATTGTCGAGGCCGAGTATTGAGGCCGATTCCAAGTGATGATTCCAATTGTTGAGGCCGATTCCGATTGTCGAGGCCCATTGAGATGTATTCGAGGCCCATTGGACGTGGCCCATTGTGATATATTTCCGACCCATATGGTGAGGCCCGACTTGATGTATATTAGGCCCATGGGAGCGGCCCATTACAATGTATATTAGACCTGTGAGATGCGACCCACTTGATGTATATGTGGCCCATGAGTGAGGCCCATCGTGATGTGTATTAAGCTCTTGAGTGAGGCCCATGGTGTTATATATTTGGCCTCGGTGTGAGGCCATGAGTCCACTGTATGTTAGGCTCTATATAGGCCATTCCTTAGGGGCAATGTTTGTTAAATGTCCACATTGTCAAGGTTGATTGTCGATGTCGGTTATTGATACCGATTATGAGTATGTGACTGCATAACATCAGGATACATGCCCATACGCATCATATGCATGTTTGTTATGAGATGTGGTTTACCATTGTATATGTCGTTGGGCAGGTTGTTATGAGACTCCCTGATAAGCGGAGGTTATCTCACATGAGCACACCATATGTGCAGGATTGGTGCATGACTGGATTGTATGACTCATGCATCTTGCATTGTGTGTTGTGATTACTGTACGCCCTAGCAACATCAGGGCCGTAGCCTTCACAGGAATATCGTGGATGGCCAGATGGGACACCGAAAATGTTTGGTTCGAGCATCGGGCTGTCATAGATGGCCTTAGGTGAAAATCCCTAAAACCCTCTTGGTACCAGAGGATTCCCCAACATCGAGACCGAGTGGATGTACATGAGCGCTCGAGTGTCGAATACTAGGAGGCCGCGTCTCCTACTATGTCGTGGTCGGTTGAGAGGGAGTGTGGCCTTACCCGCCCGAGGGAGTAGGCATAGCTAGGCTGAGTTTGACCAGCTCGAGGAATGGGTCCGCTATCGATGAGCCAGGTAGGTATTGGTAGACTACTGGCCAGGTGGATAGTGAGGTCTCTTCCACTTACCCAATTGTGCGCTTGATGGGGCGGCAGGTGGCATGGAGTGTACTAGACCTCGGTGATGATCCCAGAAAGGAACCATACTGATATGTGGACTTATTGAGTAGGAGTTGCATACTCATGCATTCGTTTCATTCACTATCCACTCGAGTTGGTGGTGCGCAACTAATTGTTGTGTACCTTCGCATGGCCAGGATTTCGGTTAGGCGCGCGACTAACCTAAGATCAGGAATTCACCACATTGAGTCTGACTATCCAAATTTAGGTATGGGACTGGTTTGGATAGAAGTCCCTTGTGATGGACCCCATAGCCTGCGATATTATGTACTACCATCCCGACTTCACTCCAGCTTGGTCATTTCATTCGCACCACATATTACATTACATCCACAGTACTTAGCATTTTGGGTTGTCATGTTTCTACATTGATATGACCATTAGTACTCATGTCTTGCACCGCATAGCCTTGGTACGGCTAATGACACTCATAAACTTATCAGTATATTTTCGTTTATTTCGATATTGTATGATTTATGGCATTGTATCTTCGGCATCTAATATTTGGCTCGCTTTAACTCATCATTTGCATAACTAATTTGCATTGTGTACCCTGATATTATATGACTCATGGACTTGTCAGTACTTCCGCTTACTCTGATATTGCTTACTTGGCACTTACCTTGTGCACACACTTACACCACTCATTAAGCTTTCTATAAGCTTATGCACGATAGATGCGTGCAGGTGGTGTCAGGTTGCAACAGCCTGAGCTTTGAGCTTGCAGCGGACTTATGGGGCTTTGATTTTTAACATACGTATTTTCCTTTCAGCACTGTATTCAACTGTTTATATTAGTGGATATGTGATGATGATGTTGCCTTTGTGACTTAGGTAAACTTGTGGTTATGCTTATTATGAGTTAAATGTACATTGAAAAATCCTCCTTGTAGGATCCTAGGATCGGAATCTGGCGTATGGACGTTGGGAGCCGAGAATGGGGTACTACGGAGGCTGTCAGCACCGGATTCGGCGATCGGAAATTTTGTGAGCCCAGTTTCCGAGTTTGGGGCGTGACACCTTTGCTAGTTGTTCTTAAATACACTTACTTAGGTCAAGATAAGACATATCCGGTGGTGATAGCCAATGTCGATAATGAACTCATGCCAACTAGAGTCACAACTGGTTGGAGAATGTGCATTGACTACCGAAAACTAAATACCATCACTAGGAAAGACCACTTTCCTTTACCTTTCATTGACCAAATTCTAGTAAAGTTAGCTGGTCATCCCTACTATTGTTTTCTGGACGGTTATTCGGGCTACAACCAAATAGAGATAGCCCCTAAAGACCAAGAGAAGATCATGTTTACATGTCCTTTGGCACTTTCGTATACCAAAGGATGCCATTCGGACTATGTAACGCCCCTGCCACATTCAAGCGATGCATGTTAAGTATCTTCTCAGACATGATGGGGCAATATTTACAGGTCTTCATGGATGACTTCTCTGTATTTGGTTCATCTTTCAGCGATTGCATTGAAAATCTGTAACAAGTGCTAAAAAGATGCAAGGAAAAGAACCTTATACTTAAATGGGAGAAGTGTCACTTCATGGTTCGCAAGGGAATTGTGCTTGGACATATTATATCATTTAATGGAATCAAGGTGGACAAAGCAAAAAATCGATCTTATCTCTAACCTACCTCCTCTCAAAAGCACTCGCAACGTGCATTCCTTTTTAGGACACGCTGGCTTCTATAGAAGATTCATAAGGGACTTCAGCTACATATCTTGTCCCTTATGCAATCTACTTTAAAAGGAGACCTCATTTGAGTGGTCTGAAGAATGCCAAAAAGCTTTCTCCAAGCTAAAGGGCATGTTGACTCGCACTCCAATCATGCAGCCACCCGACTGGAGCCTTCCTTTTGAGATCATATGCAACAAGAGAGATTATGGCATTGGGACAATTTTAGGCCAGAGAAAATATAAAAATCCTTACGTGATTTACTACACAAGTAGAACTCTAAACTCTACCCAGATGAATTACTCTACTATGAAGAAGGAACTCTTAGTTATAGTCTTTGCACTGGACAAGTTTAGGTCCTACTTGATCGGATCTAAGATCATAATATTCACGGACCACTCAGAGCTTAAGTACCTTCTTTCCAAGAATGATGTTAAGCCCCGATTGTTGAGATGGATCCTCCTACTCTAGGAATTTGACTTAGAAATCAGAGATAAGAAGGGAGTAGAAAACGTAGTGGCCTATCACCTATCTAGGCTAGTTATCTCTAATTACATTGAGACGACGCATATTTACCCTGGTTCTCTGATATTGTCAATTATCTTGCTGTAGATATCACGCCGACATATTGGACCAAGCAAGATAATTGGCATATTAATGACATATTTTTCTCTGAAGTGTATAAGTATATCTGAGATGATCTGTACTTGTTTAAATATTTCCCATATCAAATCATTATGAGATAAGTTCCTGACAACGAACATCAAAGTGTCATCTCCTTCTGTCACTCTTATACCTGTGGTGGCCACTTTTCGGCCAAGAAAATCATAGCGAAAATTTTTCAGTGCGGCTTTTATCGGCCCACTCTTTTTAAGGACACCAATGAATTTTACAAATCTTGCAAGCATTGTTAAAAACTGAGAGGATTGTCCCGTTGAAACACGATGCCACTGAACCCCATTCTAACCATTGAGGCATTTGATTGTTGGGGCATCGATTTCATGGGACCATTCCCCCAATATTTTAAAAATCTTTATATTTTACTTGTAGTAAACTATGTTACCAAATGGGTTGAGCGATACTGTGGCGAAATAATGATCATCAAATGGTCATTAAATTTCTAAAGAAAACATCATTTCTTGGTTCAGTATGCCTCGAGTCATTATCAGTGATGGTGGATCACATGTTTGTAATAGGCCGTTAAGAAGCTTAATGAATAAATATGACATTACACATAAGGTAAGCACCCCTATTACCCACAAACAAGCAGCTAAGTTGAGATCTCTAACAGGGACATTAAACATATTTTAGAGAAAATAGTTAACCTTAACTGTAAAGATTAGTCAATTCGATTGACCGATGCTTTATGGGCATACCGTACTGCTTATAAGACCCATATTGGAATGTGTCCCTTTAGACTCATCTAAGAGAAGGCTTGTCACTTGCCTCTGGAGCTGGAACATAAAGCTTACTAGGCAATCAAAAATATGAACTTTAATTTGGATAACATTGGCTTGATGCGTAAATTGCATATTAATGAACTCGAAGAAATCCGGAAGGATGCATACGAGAATTCTAGAATTTACAAGGACAAGATGAAGAAGTTCCATGACTAGAACATTCTTTGAAAAACATTCACGATAAACCAAAAAGTTTTATTGTATAACTCTAGGCTTCATTAATTTCTAGGGAAATTGAGATCTCGTTAGACAGGCCCCTTCATTATTAAAACGGTCTATCCTTACGGGGCTGTACAGATTGAGAATCCAATGAATGGTCATGCTTTTAAGGTAAATGGTTATCGTTTAAAACCATTCATTGGGAAATTTGATTCATAGGATACATCCATCCCTCTGATTGATCTTGTGTACCAGGACTAACCTCCTAGTCTGAAGGAGGTATAGTTAGATTTATTACTTTCCTAGGATTTTGTATTAGGATGGTTTTTTTTATTTGTTTAGTTTTCGTCCAAACTCCTTTTACATGATGAGAACTTTGGAAAGGCTTCAATGTCATCTTCTTCAGGTATTATCTTCCCATCAATTCCCTTTTATTTTTGTTTTCTCATGTGCATTAATTGTTTATCTTTTTTACATTGAGTACAATGTAGAATTTAGGTTGGGGTGAGATTAGGTAGACTAATCTATGTTTTCCTAGCTTTTGAACAAAAATTCTTTGAAATTTTCCAAAATTCTCAATTTTAAAATTTATTTGGAAAGTAAAAATCCGTGTAATCATTCATGTTTGAGTATTACAATAAGATAAAGAGTTGAAATTTTGAAATTTTTGGAGTTTGATTAACTGAGTAAACTATTGGGTAAGTTCTCCCAGTTAAATGATTAAAAGAAAGTTAAATATCAATTGAATCTTATTCACAATTCACACTTGACTCGTTTTCTGTGAATAATACTAGAATTCTTTATTTTAGCATGTTTATCATTGAAAAGTGTTTAGGAACCAAGTCTGGAGATCTTTATCCACCTTAAAAGATGAAAAGAATCAGCTAGAAAATAGTTAAATCGACAAAAAGGCCATGTGCTTCAATGAAAAAGAAGGAAAAGACTAAAAGTAATGTGAAAAGGGGTCATCGATATAAAATTCGAAGCTAGAGAAAGAAGAGAGAAGGAGATAGGTTTGGAATCAATGCTTAAGTTAATCTATTCACTTGGAAGTGATGAGCATGGCTAACATTATAAAACGATAGTTATCTTTTATGGAAAGAGAGTTAGGATTCACTGAGCATATTGAAAACTTGATATTTGAACACATTTTATTAGTTCATTGATATAGGAAGACTTAATTCAATTGTTTCACGCATGTTTTGTTCGGGACTAGCAAAATGCTCTAGATTACAATTTATCACTATTTCATCATAGACTCTTACTCAATCATAATCAATTGCACAAAAGGTTATTTTCTAAAAAGAGGTTTAAAAATTTAGAATTTGAAAGATTGTTTCACGCATGTTTTGTTCGGGACTAGCAAAATGCTAGTTGGGGGGTGTGTTGAGTGCCAAATATTGCATATTTTTCCCTATTTATACCTTGTTTTTATGAACATGATAACGCTTAATCGATATATTTATGCATGTTTATCTTGCGAGGTGATTTTAAAAGCTTAAAGTGGAAATGGTGTTCAAAGTATGGATTTGATGCTCAAGAATTGTCAAAGCAAGGATTGGATATTTGGAGGCCAAGATTGAAGATTTTAATACTCCAAGCTCTGAGAAAACCAAGTGAAGAAAGAAGAAAAATGAATTTGCAAAGTGCAGAATTCAGAGTTGATAAACTTGACCTGTCGATGACATCGAACACACTTCAATACCATCGAAGTAAGTGTTCGATGCCATCAAAGGAAGATTGATCACATCGAGATTTTAGTGAAAAATCAAGTTTGTTGCTGGACAATTGGGTACAAAGTTTGATTCCATCGAAGAACCTTCGATTCCATCAAAGGCAAGGTTTGATGTCATTAAAGTCAATTTGATGACATGGAGAATTCCTGATTTTCAAGCTCAACTCGTTGGATAGTTCTGAACCATTTTTTATTACATCGAAGAGTTGTTCGATGACATCGAAGACTGTTCGATGACATCGAAGGTCGAGTGATGACATCGACAACTTACGCAGTGCAAGAAAGTGAGAGTTTCTGAATTTGAATCCAATTGGTTACTAAACCTTCAATGACATCGAAGGTGGAATCAAAGGTGCATAAGTGCATAAAATTGAAGCAATTTTCAAAGTCGGTGTAAGGCCCGTATCCTAGTCTGTACTGTTCCGTCGACTCCCGCGACCCTTCCCGTCGAATTCCGGCAATCTGCGACCTATAATCGTCGTTTGCACACGACCCAAAGTCGTATCCCGTAGATTTGAGTTGGCTTAATCCGAGACTTGTACCATTGTGACCGCGCCGTCGCTGCATCATGCGCACCGATCCGATACCCAGGCCAGAAGATGTGGACCCGCGTTCAGTTCGAGAAAACACCGCGCGTTGCGAATCCTAAGAGAATCTCTACAACATGTCCCATTAATCAATCAATCAATCAATCACCTCATGTTAAGTACAAGAGCAACCCCAAAGTCAACTTTCTCTCACCCTCTCTCTTACACACCCATACATGTCAAGTACAACATCACCTCACATCCATCACTCACACACATCACCTCTCTTACAACCACCACTTCTCTCTCTCTTTCTCAACACAAGTTCCAAGAAAGAAGTGGTGGACGTCCAATCTCTCCCATGAGAGAAAAGTGAGTTGTGTGGCCCACTTCCCATCTCAAGATCCATCATCCTAGCCCTTCATTTCTCATCATCTCCATCAAAGAGGGACACAAGGAGATCGGCGTTCCATCGGACTAAGAAGATCGAACGGTGGGTGTTTCTATAGGCCCGGATTTCATGGTTTTGATGATGGGCCAAGTGGGGCCTACCGATTGATGGTATGGATCGCACTTTAGACCCTAGGTGTGGCGATGGCCCACCTTGATTCTCATGATCATTCCATGAAGGGGCCATTCTCCATGGACCCCATCATAATGTTTATTTTCCTTACATGGATAGGGTCATCTAGACCTTGCATTTTGGTGGAGAAAGGATCTCTACCGTTGATTTTGATCGGTGGGCCCACATGTAATAGGACCCACTTGATGTATGTTGTAAATCATGGAAGGGAGGGCTGTAAGTGCTATGATTTGATTCCTCTTTGGTTGTCAAATTTTGTGTGTCAAAACTTCTGTATGCGTCTTGTGTTTATATCTTGATAAATTTGTTTGAGACACCATGTCAACAACTGAAGTCAAGAAGGTCAAGAAGATAAATTCTTCAAGCTAGTTCAAGTTCAAGTTCACGTGTATTCAAATTCAAGACTCAAGCTCAAGTTCACGTGTATTCAAGATCAAGACTCAAGCATAGTTTGGGACTCAAGTGCAACTCAAAATGACATTGATTTCAAAGCTTGTGAAGTAGTCAAGCTACATCAAGAAGAACTCAAGCTTCGTAATGTTTAAAGTTTAAGCAAATGAAGTTTTCAATGTCCATACTTCATGTCCCAGGTATGATAAACCTTAGATTAACCTTAGGGTAAGTCACTTTGGCTACATAATTCATTTATATATTAATACATGAATTTGGTTTATTCTAAGACTAGTCCTAGACCTTGTTCGACCAGTCCTAGCACTACTTCGACCAGTCTAAGAAATTCCAGGACCAGTCCTAGAGTCGTTGCAATTTATCAAATTTTCTCTTCGGCTACGACCAGTCCTGGAGTCTGCTCGACCGATCGTGGGATGGTCTCGACTCGACCTTCGACCAGTCGTAAAGCTACGACACAAACTCCAGCGACAAAATCAAGTGTCGCATGACCAGTCATAGAGGGGTCTCGACCAGTCATGACTGCCTACGATCGGTCGTACAACGGTTTGATCTGATCGCGCTCAAAAATTCATAAATTTGTTTCTCCTTCGACCAGTCGTGGTGTCCCTATGACCAGTCGAAGACGAATTTCTACAGCTATAAGTAGCACACGAATTTCAAAGTTATTGAAAACTAAGTGAATTTAAGGCTCCACTCTGAGATAAGTTTGTGTTTATTTTTAAGCTACATTGTGCATAATTCTATTTCCTTTTGTTAGCTTAGTGTTATTTGATTTTGATTTCCATTCCAATCTGATTAGAAAAAGGGAAAATTCTTAATTCCTTCTTCACGGAATCAAAATCAAATACAGCTAGCCCTAAGTTGATTAAACTTAAAATCAATTAGAACTTAGAACCATTTTAAAGTGAGTATTAGACATTGAACTTCCATATTTGTACTTCTACTCCGATTGGTTCTTTCGGGCTGCTACAAGAGGAGAAATCCAGGTATTTTACAATTTTGTAAAATTTTCTTTCCTTTGGTTTTTGTTTGGGATTTGCCAGAAAAATTTCATTTGTGTGGTTATCTGAGGAGAGCCAGAAAACTCAGAAAGAGGGGTTTTTGGATTGTGTAAGCCCAAGTTAAAAAGATATAATTGTGAAGGTTTTAAGTGAACCTGTGAAACCTATTTTGATAGTGAACGCTAATATCCCCTGTGTGAGGATATTAGAAGTGGAGTAGCATTTTGTATGGCTGTTGTTTAACAGTTAGTGAACACACAGGCGAACCACTATAATTCTTTGTCTTGTGGATTGAATGCTTGCTTAATCTTTTACCTTTTATCATTCAAAGCTGTGGAATGTATGTGTGGTTGTGAATGTTGTAAATATTTACATTTCAAGCAAGTGTGGGGAATGTTGTAATAAGTTAGATTTAAATTTCTGCAATCTATTTCAATTCCTTGCTATTTATTTTTATTGAGTTCTTGATACAAAGGACGTTCTAGAAATAAGGTTGTCCTGCCATAAACCTTTGGTTTTTATGGTGTAAGGTTGTCCTTAGAACTGAATTCATATCAACCTCTCAATACTTGTTAATTGAGGTTGAGTTTATTTCAGCATTGTGAATTGATTTATTTTTGTAAGGCTATCTCTTTATTGTTTATTCCACTCTTTTAATTTTAATTTGGCATAATTCTATTCTCCCCCCCCCCCCTCTCTCTAGGACATATAGGTTGGCCATTTCAAGTGGTATCAGAGCCTAATAGCTCGCACTTATTGCTTTTTATTTGGATTTATTTCCTGAGCTAATGATCTAAGCTATATATATATATATATATATATATATATATATATATATATATATATAAGATGTCAAATTTTGATAGCTTATCAGTCACTAGGCCTCCACCCTTTGATGGCTCCAACTATACCTATTGGAAAGCCAGAATGAGGATCTTCCTCAAATCAATGGATGAGAGTGTGTGGCAAGCCACAGTGACTGAATGGAACCCTCCTACCATTGAAGTAACTGGTATCAATGGATCAAAATCAATGAGAATAACACCTTATACTTCTTGGTCCACACTTTAGAAAAGTGAGAGTAGTGCTAATGCAAAAGCATTAAATGCACTTACTTGCTCACTATCACCGGATGAGTTCAAAAGAATAATATCCTGTGATACTGCAAAGCAAGCCTGGCATATATTAAAAATGACACACGAGGGTACATCAATTGTCAAAAAAATCTAAAGTCCAACTCCTCACAACTAAATTTGAAGAAATTCATATGGAGGAAAATGAAATGTTTATGGACTTTTACACAAGATTAAATGACATTGTAAACTCAATGTGGGGTCTTGGCGATAAAATCCCAGAAAGTAAAGTGTGTGTAAAAATACTACGCTCTCTTCCTGAACGGTTCAACTCTAAAGTAACCGTGATCCAGGAACTTCGTGATACGGATAATATGAGGGTAAAAGAACTAGTTAGTTCTTTACAAACCTATGAATTAAATTTTAAAGCTCCTAAAGGTAAATCTATAGCTTTGAAATCTTCTAAAAATGTTTCTAAAGAAAACACTAATTCTGAAGATGATATGACTCTTTTAGCAAAGAAGTTTTATAAGATTTTTAAAAGTAAGAAAAGGGTTGATCTTCAACAATCAAATGATAAAAAGAAATTTAGACCCAAAACTCAAAAATCTTTGAAAGATAGTCAGTGTTACAACTGCCATGAATATGGGCATTTAGCAAACAAATGTCCTAAAAAGGACAAACCCAAAAGGAAGGGTATGTTGGCTACTTGGGATGAATCATCTGAGTCTGAAGCTATTTCTGATTCAGAAGATTCTGAAACCGAGTCGGGCAATGAAGTTAAGGCCCTTATGACTCTAGCCAAGTTCACTTTTTCAGATCATGATGATTCAACTAGTGAAGAAAATCTGAATAGTGATTATGAAAATGAAGAAGATCTTCAAGATGCTTACAATGCCCTATACAAGGAAAGTTGTAAAATTGCCGTAAAACTAAAACTTCAAAAAGAAAAGTTTTTAAAACTTAAAGAAAATTTTGAGTCACTGGTTTTAGAAAAATCCCATATTTCAGATTGTTTTGAAAAAACTAAATGTGATTTAGAATTCAAAACCTCCCTGATTGAAAATCTTAAATCTGAAAATGACAAACTTAAGAATGAAGTATCTTCTCTTCTGTGTTTGAAGGATACATGGAGGTATGCCCAAGGAGATCCAAAGTTAAAAAAACTTTTATCCAGATCTAGAAAATGTGGCGATCGATCCGGGTTGGGTTATGATAAGAACATACCTCATAAATAGAAGAGTACTCCTCCCAACTTTGTGAAAGGAGAAGCCTCAAATTCAAAAGAAAAAGGTATTTGTCAAGGTTTTTCTAAAAATACAAAAACTTTTCAAAAACCTAAAAGAAGCTATATCAATTTCAAAAATCAGAATAGAAACCCATTGGCTGAAAAAATAGTTGATTTACTCAAGGAGCTCTTAACATCTAACTCAGTAGGTCCTTCTCACAACTATAAACAGAAAAAGACTAACTATGTTCTTAAACCCAAAACAGTTCTGAAATGGGTTCCTAAAGTTGCCTGTTTGGTTGCTCACACTACTTTCAAACCAACAAGCCATTCAAAATAGTACCTAGACAATGGATGTTCCAGGCACATGACAGGTGACAAGGCTCTATTCACCGATCTAAAAGATATAACTGATGGGTCAGTCACATTTGGTGATGGTAGCAACTACAAGATTATTGGCCAAGGTACGGTTCAACTTTATAATCTTCCCTTATTTAAGAATGTTTTATATGTTGAGGGACTAAACACAACCTGTTAAGCATATCTTAAATATGCGACAACAACCATAGTGTTAATTTTCTAATCAAGGTTATGAGATTATTGATAAAAAGGGTTTTGTAATATTAACTGGTCGCAGAACTTCTGAAAAATGTTATATAGTAAGCAATGGTAGCTCATCTAATCAAACGTGCTACATGGTCCATACCGATGAGACAGAATTATGGCATAAATGCCTTAGACATGTACACTACCGGAATTTATACAGATTGAGCAAAGGAGAACTTATTAGACATCTACCTAAGATTCAAAAAGTAGACAAGATATGTGGTGAATGTCAGTATGGTAAACAAACTAGGAGCTCTCACAAAAAAGTGAACTCCAATACCACATTAAGACCACTAGATCTTCTCCACATGGATCTTATAGGACCAACTAGAACGGAAAGTCGATGTGGCAAAAACTACATCTTAGTTATTGTAGATGATTTTACAAGATTCACCTGGGTTTCATTTTTAAGGGACAAATCAGAAACTTTTGATGAAGTGAAAAAGATTACCAAACGGATCCAAACTGAAAAAAGTTCTCAAGTCAGTAAGATCCGAAGTGATCATGGATCCGAGTTTGAAAATAGCGGTTTTGAGAAATTCTGTAGCGATTAGGGAATATCACATGAATTCTCTGCGCCCAAAACTTCACAACAAAATGGTATTGTGAAAAGGAAAAATAGAGTGCTCCAAGAAATGGGAAATGTTATGTTGAATGACATGAAGCTCCCTAGAAATTTATGGGCTGAAGCAGTGAATATCGCCTGCTACATTATTAACTGTGTCTATACTTGTAAATCTAATAATAAAATGACTTATGAAATGTGGTTTGATAAGAAGCGACTGTCAAATACTTTCGAGTTTTTAGCAGCAAGTGCTATATTTTGCATGACCGTGAAAATCTGGGAAAGTTTGACACAAAGAGTGATGAAGGAATCTTTTTAGGATATTCTTTAAACAGTCGTGTATATCGTGTACTGAACAACAGGACCGGTGTGATTCAAGAGTCAATTAACATGGTCATCGATGATCACTTGAATACATCTGCCCCTAATTCAGATAATGATGAAGTTCTTATAATTGAAAAACCAGATACTTCATCAAGTGAAATTAATCCTAAATTAAGGACTGTCAAAGATCATCTAACTACTCAAATTCTTGGAAACCCTCTCACTGGTATATGCACTTGTAGACAACTAGAAGACATATGTAATTACGTATGTTTTACATCCCAGATTGAACCGGTAAATGTAAAAGAAACACTTTCTGATGAAAACTGGATAGTAGCGATGCAGGAAGAACTTAATCAGTTTGTTCGAAATAATGTTTGGTATCTTGTTCCTAGACCTAAAGATAAACACATTATAGGAACTAAGTGGATTTTCATAAATAAGTCTGATGAACTTGGAAATATAATTCGAAACAAGGCAAGACTGGTTGTACAAGGGTACACTCAAATAGAATGTATTGATTATGATGAAACCTTTGCTCCAGTTGCTCGCCTTGAATCAATTAGACTTTTTATATCCATTGCATGTTTTAGAAAGTTTAAAATTTATCAAATGGATGTAAAGAGTGCCTTTTTAAATGGTGATTTACATGAAGAGGTATATGTTGAACAACCTACAGGGTTTGAAGACCCTAAGTTTACTAATCATGTATACCGCCTTAAAAAGGCTCTCTATGGTTTGAAACAAGCTCCCAGGGCATGGTACGAAAAATTGACTAAGTTTTTACTAAGTCATAATTTTCAAATGGGTAGTGTCGATAAGACGTTTTTTGTTAAGAAACATAACGATGATATCTTAATGGTTCAGATCTATGTTGATTATATTATTTATGGATCAACTTGTACTAACATGACTGTTGAATTTGCAGATTTGATGAAATCTAAGTTTGAAATGAGCTTGGTTGGGGAATTAAATTATTTCTTAGGATTGCAAGTAAAACAACAATCTGATGGAATTTTTATTTCACAATCTAAATATGCTTTGAACTTGATTAAGAAGTTCAGATTTGAGAATGGTAAGAATTTTGATACTCCTATGAGTACAACTCTAAGACTCTCAAAAGACTCTACAGGTAAAGATGTAGATCCTAAATTGTATCGTAGCATGATAGGCAGTTTACTTTACTTAACTGCAAGTAGACCTGATATTGCTTTAAGTGTTGGAATTTGTGCTAGATATCAGTCTATTCCTAAAGAATCTCACTTAACTGTTGTTAAGCGAATTATTCGATATGTCGCAAGTTCAGTTAATCTAGGTCTTTGGTATCCTTATGATACTAGTGTTCAATTGGCTGGGTACTCAGATGTTGATTAGGCTGGTAATATCGATAATAGGAAATCAACAAGTGGTGGTTGTTTTTACATTGAAAATTACTTGGTTTCTTGGTTCAGCAAGAAGTAAAGTTCCATATCCTCTCAACTGCTGAGGCTGAATACATTGCAGCTGGAAATGCATGTACTCAGCTAATTTGGATGAAACGTATGTTGAGTGATTATGGAATCGCATAGAACTCGATGGTTTTATACTGTGATAATTCCAGTTCAATAAATATTTCGAAAAACCCAATCCAGCATTCACGTACTAAGCACATTGACATTAGATTTCATTATATTCGTGAATTAGTGGAAGAAAAAGAAATATCTTTAGAATATATTCCAACCGAGACTCAGCTTGCTGACATTTTCACTAAACCACTCGACAAAAGTAAATTTAATAAGTTGAAATTCGATCTTGGTATGTGCAATTTAAAATGATTGAGCATGCATCTCTGTATCATATTGTAAATACTTTAATGGGTTATATTTCAAAATTTCCTGAAAAATACATGTTTATTTATTTTTCTGGTACACGACCAGTCGAGGACGTGCTCAACCAGTCGTGGCATGACCAGTCGAGGACATCCCATGACCAGTCATGTAGTGCGCTGATTGATTTTATTTGGAGAAAAATCACACCTTCTTCATTCTAACATTTCTCTCCAACAAGCTGTGGCTCGACTAGTCGAATCTCACTGTTCGATTCACTCAGGTTAGAATGTTTTCTTGATTTCTTGAAGAATCTTAGTCTTTTCTCTTCAATTTCTTGATTGTAGTTGTCTATTTCAACTCATTCTTCAAGTTTTTGGGTTTTTCTTCTCATTTGCTGAATCTAGAGAAACCCATCTATATTTTCTTGATATTTCTTGTATTTCTTCAAGAAAATGGATCCTATAGGTAAAAAGAAAAATCCTAGAGGTGCTTCTTATTCTAGATCAAATGTTATCACTAGACGCCATCTTAGGGCTCCTGAAGATGATCCACCATATGTACGTGATTTACGTATGTGCAATGTAATTGTTGAAAAAGCTGTCAGTTTAAACGATATCGCTCCTTTTGGTCTCATTTCTCTCCTTCAATCTGTAGGATGAGAAAACATTTTACACTGGGGTGGGCCGGCAACCCAGTCCATAGCGCAGGCCATGGTTGCATGCATAACTGAATTCTCTACTGAGCAACTGACTTTTACTATTGCTACTAGAGAAGGGCCTTTTCCTGTTGATCGACATTTAATTTCAGGCCTTATGGACATTCCAGTAAATGATGATGGTATTCATCCTAACACACTTGCTGAGAAAGTGTCAGAATATGAAAAACGTGTTTATACTAGAGCATTGTATAACATGAATGCACCATAGACTGAAAATGGGAATGCCCTCAAATCTAGATATCTGTTACCCAGATACAGAGTTTTACATCGTATCTTCACTTCTAATCTGTATCCCCACTCTGGAAACAAGACTGAGTTGACTCTACTTATGGTTCGTATTTTGTGATCAATCGTTACTGGTGCTAATGTCTGTTTGTCCTCTTTGATTTGTTCCTCTATCATTCAATTCCGTATTCATCCTGGACATGGTGATATTCCATTTGGGTATCTGTTGAATGTATTAGCCACTCACATGTTAGTCGCTATGCCCGTCGGAGAGGCTCGTATCCAACACCTAATATTCAACAACTCCAACATAAACAAAATGAAGTTGAAATTAGCTCTAGGCCAAGTTGATGTTGGTGAAGGTGGAGCTGCTGCTGAGGCTGGGAATGATGAAGAAGGTGATGATCTTCCTCCAGATGATATCAATATGGATGATATCTTTAATGAAATGGATTCTGACTCTGAGAATGATCCTGACTTTGTGCCATCTGATTTCAATGCTCGTCTAAGTGCATTAAAAGAGAAGGTAGAAAATATGAATGTTGGCCACAATCTGCAATTTAAAAATATGCGTAAGTATTTTAGGCGCTTACAAAAAGGCCTTCATCAAATTGATCCTACCATACCTGCTCCTTCTTCTGGACCAGATTAAGATTTTCATCTTTGGTCTGTAATAACTATAATACTCTTTACTTTCTCTGGTTGTGTTAGACTCTATCTGACTTGACTTTATATCTCCTTATGCTATGTTCTGTACTCTTAACTTTCAATCTTTCTCTCTTTATGACTTGATCATTACTTTACTGTCTTTTACATCCTATTTGTGCTTCTTCCTTTGTCATATTTTGACAAAAAGGGGGAGAATTTATTATGATTGGATTGATGATGTGATGGGATGGTTGAAGTATACTACTAAGGGGGAGATATAGAAGTTATTCACAAGGGAAGTTAAGAAGTTAAGTGGTTGTATGTTGTATGCTAGTTCATGACAACTGGTGCATGATTCGTTAATATACATGTTGTGCTTCTCTTGTTGAAGTATGTTTTGTCACAAATTTGACAAAGGGGGAGATTGTAAGTGTTATGAATTGATTCCTCTTTGGTTGTCAAATTTTGTGTGTCAAAACTTTTGTATGTGTTTTGTGTTTATATCTTGATAAATTTGTTCGATACACCATGTCAACAACTGAAGTCAAGAAGGTCAAGAAGATAAATTCTTCAAGCTAGTTCAAGTTCAAGTTCACATGTATTCAAATTCAAGACTCAAGCTCAAGTTCACGTGTATTCAAGATCAAGACTCAAGCATAGTTTGGGACTCAAGTGCAACTCAAAATGATATTGATTTCAAAGCTTGTGAAGTAGTCAAGCTGCATCAAGAAGAACTCAAGCTTCGTAATATTTAAAGTCTAAGCAAATGAAGTTTTCGATGTTCATAATTCATGTCCCAGGTATGATAAACCTTAGATTGACCTTAGGGTAGGTCACTTTGGCTACATAATTCATTTGAATATTAATACATGAATTTAGTTTGTACTAAGACTAGTCCTAGACCTTGTTCGACCAGTCCTAGCACTGGTTCGACCAGTCTAAGAAATTCCAGGACCAGTCCTAGAGTTATTGCAATTTATCGGATTTTTTCTTAGGCTACAACCAGTCCTGAAGTCTGCTCGACCGGTCGTGGGATGGTCTCGACTCGACCTTCGACCAGTGGTAAAGCTACGACTCAAACTCCAGACACTAAATCAAGTATCGCACGACCAGTAATAGAGGGGTCTCGACCGGTCATGGACTGCCTTCGACCGGTCGTGGACTGCCTACGACCGGTCGTACAACAGTTTGATCCGATCGTGCTCAAAAATTCAAAAATTTATTTCTCCTTCGACCAGTCGTGGTATCCCTATGACCAGTCGAAGACGAATTTCTGCAGCTATAAATAGCACACGAATTTCAGAGTTATTCATTAAAAACTAAGTGAATTCAAGGCTCCACTCTGAGATAAGTTTGTGTTTATTTTTAAGTTACATTATGCATAATTCTATTTCCTTTTGTTAGCTTAGTGTTATTTGATTTTGATTTGCATTCCAATCTGATTAGAAAAAGGGGAAATTCTTAATTCCTTCTTCACGGAATTAAAATCAAATATAGCTAGCCCTAAGTTGATTAAACTTAAAATCAATTAGAACTTAGAACCATTTTAAAGTGAGTATTGGACATTGAACTTCCATATTCGTACTTCTACTCCGATTGGTTCTTCTGGCTGCTACAAGAGGAGAAATCCAGGTATTTTACAATTCTGTAAAATTTTCTTTCCTTTGGTTTTTGTTTGAGATTTGCCAGAAAAAATCCATTTGTGTGGTTATCTGAGGAGAGCCAGAAAACTCAGAAAGAGGGGTTTTTGGATTGTATAAGCCCAAGTTAAAAAGACACAATTGTGAAGGTTTTAGGTGAACCTGTGAAACCTATTTTGATAGTGAACTCTAATATCCCCAGTGTGAGGATATTAGGAGTGGAGTCGCATTTTGTGTAGCTGTTGTTTAACAGTTGGTGAACACACAGGCAAACCACTATAATTTTTTATCTTGTGGATTGAATGCTTGCTTAATCTTTTACCTTTTATCATTCAAAGCTGAGGAATGTATGTGTGGTTGTGAATGTTGTAAATATTTACATTTCAAGCAAGTGTGGCGAATGTAATAAGTTAGATTTAAATTTCTGCAATCTATTTCAATTCCTTGCTATTTATTTTTATTGAATTCTTGATACAAAGGACTTTCTAGAAATAAGGTTGTCCTGCCATAAACCTTTGGTTTTTATGGTGTAAGGTTGTCCTTGGAACTGAATTCATATCAACCTCTCAATACTTGTTAATTGAGGTTGAGTTTATTTCAGCATTGTGAATTGATTTATTTTTGTAAGGCTATCTCTTTACTGTTTATTCCGCTATTTTAATTTTAATTTGGCATAATCCTATTTACCCCCCCCCCCCCCCCCAGGACATATAGCTTGACCATTTTAAGGGCCCATAGTGTCGGGGTCCCTCCATCATCACGTGTCTCTCTTTCTCTCTCTCCCTCTCTTTTTCATTTGTTATTGTGTGTGATGATGTGGCTATGTGGCCCACTCGGATGGACCCCACCTTGATGTATGTATTACCCACACCATCCAACCTTTTGGTGGCCCACGTCTGTAGGTGGGGCCCACCTTAAAAGGGTGTTGCAACCAAACCGTTTAGCGTCCAGGGACGCTGGATGTGGCCACAAATGAAGTGTGCACTGACTGTATGGTGCTGACGGGCCAACCAATATATATATATATATATATATATATATATATATATATAAAGGTTTTGGGTGGGCCGCTTATGTAGGCCCCACATTGATGTATGGCTTTAATCCACGCCATCCATCTTATTTCCCAAGTCATTTTAGGCGTTAAGCCAAAAAATGAAGCTAATCCGACTATCAAGCGGGTCATACCCTAGAAAACTATGATTTCTACCGTTCAAGGTTGTTAGGACCCACCTTGATGTTTCTACACGCCAAAACATATTGAATATTGGGCTCATTTAGACTGTCTTGAGCCATAAGATCCACTGGTTGGGTTGGATTTTTCAGATGCGGGCCCCACCTGTGAAAAACCACGGAAATACTCTTATATATATATATATATATATATATATATATATATATATATATATATATATATATGAAGCAGCAGCGTCTACTGCTGCTGCTGCTGACAGAGGACACGCAGCAGTGTCCTGCGCTGCTGCGTTTTGATGGACGGCCAGGGACGTGGGTCCTAACTATGGGCCCCACCGTGATGTGTGGGAACATCAACACCGTGCATTTTGACGGGGCCCCTTAGGGCAATGGGCCCTCCAAAAATCAGCCATGTAGCGAACTCAAGTGACCCACGTCATAGGAAACAGTGGATTGAGCATCTGTCATTGAAACCTTTTGTGGTCACAAAAGTTTTGGATCATTATGAAATTTGTTTTTCCTTTTCATTCAGGTCCGTGTGACCTTATTAACAGATTGGATGTAAGATAAACTTATGGTGGGCCCCACGTGGGACCCATCCTACACCGTCCCCACTTTTGGGGCGGGACGGCTGGTGTACCTCACTCCAGCCACTTAGCTGCTGTAAGTGGCGTCACCAAGTTTTGTTGGTCCCATCTGTTACATCTATGTCGTCCATCCTTATGGGACCCACCATGATGCATGTGTTGCATCCAAACTGTCCACCAATTGGCAAGCTTGTCTTAAGGCTTGAGGCTAAAAATAAGACAGATCTAAGATCAAGTGGACCACATTATAGGGAACAGTGGGTTTGAACGCCCACCATTAAAACCCTTGGGCTACAGGGTTTGGACTAATACGATATTTGTTTTTCCTCTAGATCCAGGCCTTTGTGACCTTATAAATAGGCTGGATGGGAAATAAACCCTATGATGGGGCCCACTAGAATTTAAGCGTGGAAATTATTATCACCACAGTTAAATATGGTATGGTCCAGTTGATTTTTGATATGGTTCATTTTATATATATATATATATATATATATATATATAATATATAATATATATATATATATATATATATATATATATATATAATACTCTATATTAATTTATGAAATTAGATGAATTGTGTTCGGCCCATTTGAATTGGCCCATTCGACTCGGCTCATTGATTTGGCCCATTGATTCGGCCCATTTGATTAGGCCCGATATATATATGAGGCCCATTGTTGAGGCCCACCTTGATATATATATGGTCCATGTGATGCGGCCCATTTGATGTATCTAAGACCCATGGGTCGAGGCCCAATGGGATGTATATAAGGCCCTTTGCAATGTGTGATTCCACCTTAGTTTATGTTATGATGTTTAGAGCGGGATATGCCTTCGGAGCAATAATGGTTTGACGTCCACATTGTAAGAATAATGTTGGTTAAATGTCCGCATTTTAACTCTCCCCAGGGCCCATTGATAGGCCCATACTTGTTGTGTGTAGGCCGTCTATGAAATATCGGTGAAGACCACTTGAGTTGAAGTTGGAATATGTCAATATGTCCTAGATGGGGTTGAATAGGACTTTTTAAAGATTTACGAGTTATTAGAAATCTTATGACTCTAATCCTAACAAGTATGCAATTTTCAGGATTACTCAAATGTAACTCAACTGGCTTCCAAGCCTAGTAGAGGATCCAATCACAGAACTATTCAAATAATAAGCATGAAGCAGCTATAGTCTATGATGGATGTGACTGTGTGTGAAGTGTGAGCAGATATGAATTCAGTTAACATAATCACACAAATGATCAAGCATAAGAATCAATCACAGACACAGTCATTTTTATAGTGGTTCGACTACTTGTCTACTCCACTCCTGGCTGCCGCACTCAACCCTTGAGTATACCGGATTTCACTAAGGAGGTTTCCCAGGGTTCACCTCAAACCTAAGGTTTTGAATCAGGTTCGCCTTCAACCTTTACACGGGGTTTCTACTCGGTTCACCTATAACCTTGAGTTTTACTAGTTCACTTCTAACCAGATGTTTATGCTCTCCATAGAGCAAGGGTCCACACAGCGCACTTGGGAGTTTTACTGGCTCACTCCTAACCAGATGTTTATGCTCTCCACATAGCAAGGGTCCACACAACGTACCCGCCACGTACACTCCCGCTGGAGGCCTCCTTGAGGACTTCAATGGGTGAGAACCACTTAAGACCCAATCCTAGAAAGGAATGATCACAAGTGTCCTCTGGACTCTAGATACTTACAAATAAGTTGATGAGTCCCATTAAGCACAACGCCGAAGATCTCCTCCTCCTTATTGACGAAGAGTCTTCTGCTCCCTTGATCCACAACACAAAAGATATACCAAGACTAGGCTTAAGGTTGGGTCAAGGTGAAGATGGAATCCTACTCTCTAAAGATTTTCCTATTAGGAAGATAGAGTAGCTCCAATCTTATGCATTCAAGGCATCCCAGCATAATGATTTGCCATTAAGGTAGTAGCTGGAGGATCCTTGAATGCGGAAGTTCATTCCCTAATCCACCCTATTGAATATCAATGATGAGGGTGGATTGGAGGATGAACTCCCTTGAGAGAAAGGGCTTTAAATATAAGATATAAGTTGAAACACACAAAAGCTCTCTCTTCTTTCTCTCACAGCAACAAAAGACAAGTCCTTTATATATAGGCAAAAAGTTCCAACGGATATAAAACGGTCACATTTATGACAGAGTTCGATATCATCGAGCAGGTTCGATATCATCGAGCGTATACTCTCGATAGCATCGATGGTCTGCTCGATGACTTGGACTCAATGTCATACGCTTGTGAAATTTCTTGCCAATTGGTCGATGAATCGAAGTTACTGTCGATGTCATCTGATTTTGAACTCCAATTCCATCGATGACAAGCTCGATCAATCGACACATGAAAAATGAGAGAGTCTTGACTTTGAAATATTTCAGGATTTCAAGATTGATCGGGGAACCATCGAGATCATCAGAATTTGAATGTCGATGATATCGAGATCAGAGTCGAGGCATCGATAAATCTAGCTGATTTATCTTGAGCTTCCTGGACAATTTATGACTTTGTTCGATGCAATCGATCTAGTGTCGATATCATCGATATTTGAATATCGATTCTATCGAAGGGTCCCCGATCATAGTTAAAACAACCTGAAATATCTGCTGTAAGAAATGCGCGCCCACTATCGATATCATCGATGGACCTCCGATCTTATCGATATTTAAATTCAGATCATATCGGACGGTCATCGATATATCGAAGGAATTTGAGATTTTCATTAAAAAACAGGGGCGCCGGAAATCTGCCTGTCGATCTTATCGAGCCACTCCCGATGGACTCGAGATTTGAATATCGATGATATCAATAGGTGTATCGATACATTGATAATTCGTCTAGATATGTTGTGAAGTTGCTAGACATATTTAGTACTTTTATCGATGATATCGATAGGTGTATCGATACACCGATAAATCCGTCCAGATGAATATTTAGTTGCTGGACACTTTGGTCCTCTCATAGATAATATCTTTAAGGTATTGAGGACATTGACAGTGCATGTCGATCATATCGAGGGTGCATCGATAAAATCGACAAGGCAAGAAAAACTTACAGATTTTCCTATTTGCAAAAAGTTTTCTTACCTTAAAAAGCCTAAGATGTCTATCTTGTTTTAAGGGTTGTAATCACCTGGTGTTTTGGGACATGAGATGTGAGGCTATGATTTACCTATGACGAGCTTCCACACATTCGGATGAGGCAGACGCTTGAATTGATCCTCCTATCGAGCTCTATAGACAGTCTGACCCACCGTTCACGTAACTTGACAAACCAGGGCTCTAGCAGGTGCACTTTCAATATCCCCCTTTGTCAATTACGTGACAAAATACCCAAAACACCCTAAGAGACTTCTAGAAAAACACACCCTAAATTGTGTGTACATGTTTTTACACAATTTTATAATTTTTCTACTCCATGTACACAACCAGTAGTATATGCTCCCCCTTTCTTGGTGCAGCTGCTCCCCCTAACACTTGCAACAACATAGATAGATACACAATTTTCCACTTGGGGTGTTTTGAATTGTTCTCCCCCTTTTAGTCAGTCATTGGCAAAGGTATAGCAAGTGATATTGACTAAAGAGTGAATCGCATGGGAAAACCCATCAGTTAGAAGTAGATCATTGATGTATAAAAGTTGTAACTTAATTCAATCAAACATCAATTTCAGAAATCATGAATGCATATTAGATAAGATATAGCAGTTATAGAACAGTGAAAAATATTCATTTAAGGACATCACATGCATGCCAGAACTTTGATAAACCAGCTAGACTTAAAAATGGCAGAAAATATATGAGTTATACTCAGTCATAGCCAAAATGAACTGCCCAAGATTGGCAGTTATATCCATATTTCCAAAAAGTATACTGCCACAGACAGTAGTAGCTTAACAGTTACCTAACCAAAAATCACCAAGCCCAATTGAGGGCACCCAAAAAAAACAGTAATTGGCCCATTTATGGGCATATACAACCACAAAAGAAAACAACCTATCAGGTTAAAGAACTGTCACGTACACCCGAGAAGGCGTAGAACATTCAAAAAGATACTAATGTTCATGCGCTGAGTGAAGAATGAGATGTACGTGAGACAGTATTCAGAGATCAGTGCTATAGAGCAGAGTGAGATTGTGTTGTGTCATCCCGTCGGCAGGTCATTAAATCTACCAATTGTTGCACAGACTGCTGTACTTTATTGACGACCCTCTCCAAGACTGTGAGTCACTCTTACACTGATTGAACATCCCGCTGAATTGCCCCGATCCTATCCAGCTTGTATCTTTTTGCATGTCCGAGTATTGACATAGATGGGGCTGGATCGGGTCCAGAGGGTTCATCTCCTGTCCTCTCAGTTTCCTCCCCACGAGGATCACCAACACCTTCAGCTTCACATCCTTAAATGCCTTCTTCTTTGTACTCGTAGTACTCCAGGTCCATTTTTTGAATGTTCTTTGTATTAAAGACTTGAACTGGAAGTACGGGATCAATGGTAGGTGGAAAACAAATCCTTTGACATATCCTGCTTATGATCCATGGATATGGCAAATGCAGATCTCTGGATGTATGTATTGCATTTACCAACTGGTTGACAATCAGTGATGGAAGGCAAACCTTTGTCCCATTTGCAACAGAGTATACAATCATGACCATAAGACTCGTGAGATCGGATCGATTTGTACTCCTTGGATACAGATTTGTCGTGAAGATCCCATGCATAATCCGAAAGCGGGGTTCCATGTACTTAGATTTTAAGGCATTCCCCTGGTGCAAGGGAATATCTCTATTATTGCACAGGTACTTGGTTACAATGGACCAGACATCAGGAAGATCGAGATTCAAGTTGGGAAGGCCTTCTGGTGCCATTTGCAGATTGAGAATGTCAGCCAGTGTGGCAGGAGTGATGAACGCATCATCACCATCCAGAGAAACCATGAACGAAGGAGGATCAGATACCGAAGAGTGACACGCTGCAAGGAAGTTGCGTGTTTGTTTGAGTTGATAAGGCCCTCCGAAATCTAGGATGGGCAGCCAACCGACTGCAGCAAATAAGGGTTCTAGATTGTACGGTGCTAAATAGACCCTGTCAATTTTCTCTCATGGATTAGCTTCCTACCGGTGTATTTCGCTGGACGTGTGGGCTGCCTAACCGGAGGAGGAGGTGCTAGAGAATCAGTTTGGTACCCACCTCACGAAGTTTGTGATCTTTGTCGAGTGGGGATCCTACTTTCCGGGGCCCTCGCTCTTTCTCTAGATGAGAGTACTTTTCATCGGGTAGCTCTTGAAGACTCCCCCTGACCGAATGCAACCCCTTTGTCCTTTCCCATATTTCAGATAGAAAGTTGAGTGATTTGGGAAAGACGACAAAAACCAAAAGAAAACGACAAAAACGGTAAATACCCAAAAGAGAAAGGCCTCTTAACGTGTTAGAAGGATATTACTGGATTTGTAGAATGATTTGAGTAATCTGACGTGGATTCAACTGATTTGGTTGAGAGAATCGAGCAGAGAAAGTGAGAGTGAAACCCTTGAGAAAATAACCCCCTTTTTCGTTTCGCTGGCTTTTTATCGGGCGGCATCTGTCGATATGATCGACCATTGTTTCGATGATATCGAGAGGTTACTTATCGATTCTATCGAGTCTGTCTCCGATATCATTCTTGGCCATCGACTGTTCATATCCCAAAGAGGTGTCGATAATATCGATCTTTTATCGATGAATCAAGAATGTCATATCGACAGTCATATCGAAGATGAGAATTTTCAGTTTTCTGCATTCAAACAGATCTTCAAATATACTCTTCATATTTCTATCAACAGTATTCTCAACAAAAATTATGTACACACACTGTACACAGTAAAATTATAAACATTTAATTGTTTATACAAAAAGAGGAGGTGAAGCACCTCAGATATATCATTTGAAGTTCAGCAAAAACATTTCCTCATTTTAGCACAGGTTCAGATTCCAATGTATGATCTGAACTAATTCTTTCTTACCCATTTCATTTTGTTGATCGATTTGAGTGGTGATGCAGGGGCATTGCTTCTATCCATATCTTTAAGAGGACTTTTGAAGTTTTGTATTTCTCTGGTTGATAATTCGTTAACATGATTCTGACCAGAGTTAGGTTTAGTCCTCCTAGGAGTTATGCATTCAAAATTATAATGTCGTAGATCACCACACGAATAACATGCTGGAGTTGTTCTGGTTTTGCTTCCAAAAGCAGCAGATTTTTTAGTTCTGGGAGCTGCATTTCCAGACTTTGATTTATGTTTTTCATATCCAAGTCCGCTTATATCCTTTCCAAGTCTTCCCATTCCTAACAGTTTTTCTAGCTTTTCACCACTCTGGGAAAACTTGTAATTTTTCCTGGCTATCTTCTTAGATTCTTCTTGTAAGACCTGTATCTTAGCCCGTACTGTTCCATAGGCTTCCGCGGTCATCCCGGTCGAATTCCGGCGACCCACGGTCGGTTATCAGCATCTGCGCACGACCCAGAGATGTGTCTCGTATATCAGAGTCAGCTCGACTCGAGACTTATACTAGTGCGACCGCACCGTCGTCGCGGTTCCGATGCCACGTATTGCTCGCCGATGCGGTACCCTGGCCAGGAGATGTGGGCCCGCGTTCAATTCGAGGAAGACGCCGCAAGTTGCAAATATCAAGGGAATCTCTACGACACATCACATCGGTCACATCAATCAAGTGCACATCACTCCCATCACTCACACCCATCCCCAAGTACAACCACCCTCCCCAAAAGTCAACTTCTCTTACAACAAAGTACCCCCTTACATCACTCACCATCCCTCTCATCCCATCACTCCACCTTACCACTTCTCTCTCTCATTTCCTCTCTCATCATTCCAAGAAACTCCCATGGGAGCAACCCACGTCCAAGCAAAAAACTCCATGAGAAGCTAGTGTGGCCACCTTCCTAACTCTCATCTCCACCATCCATGATCCATCTCAACCGTTGAAGTCCGTCCATTGGGGTTCTAGCATGCACTGGCGGAAGAAGGGAAGATCTAATAGTGGGTGTTCTCTCTCTCTCTCTCTCTCTCTCTCTCTCTCTCCTCCCTGATTGATGGCCCACCCTGATGCTTGATTTTTTATCCATGCTGTTCATTTAATGGGCCCACCTAGATGACCTTCCTACTGTCCGTTTGGACAGGCATGGGTGGAATAACAAACATTAGAGTGTTTCAATGGGTGGGCTACACTGACGTGGACCCACCTTGATGCAATGAGCTACACGTGTTTGGTGGACTGCACCATTGTAGCAGCAGGACGTCCAGACGTCTGACCGTCTGGACGTAGGTTAGACACAACTATCAACTTGTCCCCCTCATGTGGACCCCATTTTGATGTAAGGATCTAATCCACACTGTTCATCCCACTTCCCAGCTCATTTCAGGCGTTGAGCCGAAAAATGAGGCCAAACCAAATCCCTGGTGGACCATATCATAGAAAATAGTGGTTTTGGGTGATTTTAACTGTTAAGACCCGCTGTGATGTTTTTATACACTGAAAATATTGCATTTTGGACTTGTTAGATCTATTGCGAGGCGGGGAGACCAGTAGTCGGTGTGGATTTTCCTGATGTGGGCCCCACCTTTCAAATTCCTTTGAAAAAAAATAGATGAAGGAGCCCTGGACGCTGTTGCTGTCAGCGTCCAGAGGACGCTGTGCTTGGACGGGCGGATTAGTGGGCCCCACCTCAGGCCCCACCATGATGTGTGTTGACACATCAACACCGTGAATTTGATAAGTCCCCTTTAATCAGTAGGTCACCTCCAAAATCAGCTGTATAATGAACTCAGGTAACCCACACTATAAGAAACGGCTGGGGATTTAAACGTCTACCATTGAAACCGTTGTTTTTGGGTCACAGAAGTTGTGGATCGATATGAAATTTGTTTTTCTTCCTTATTCAAGTGTTTGTGATTTTATGAACGGATTAAATGGAGAAATCAACGTTATGGTGGGCCCCATGTGGGACCCACCTACATTGCACGGACTGACTGATGTGCACTGACAGCAGCTGCATTGCTGCTGTCAAGGTGTCAGCACGTTGTGTGGAACCCACACGTGATGTATGTTTTGTATCCACGCCGTCCACGTGTGGGATCACCACGATGTAGGTTTGATCCACACCGTCCACCGTGTGGACCCACCAAGATATATACCTCATATATGCACCGTCCAGATCATGAGACTATCTGGACGGTGGCTTTTGTTATAATATATTATATTATACTATAGTATATATATATATTACATAATATAATATATACTATAGGTGGGCCACGTGCGTGGGACCCACCATTGATGTAAGTTTATATCCACGCCGTCCATTCCTCAGTTGGACAGCTGGAGTCCACCGTGATGTATATTTGCATCCACACCGTCCGTTCATTTGCACGAGGCCCCACATGATGTATGAGTTCTTCCAGCGTCGTCCATCCATTTGTAATCCAGACCACCCAAATGGATGATGGGCGCTGACTTGCTGATCTGCCACACCAGTTATATAGTTGTTGTTTCCAGCAGCAAGTTCTCTGGGCCCCGCACGATGTACGTGCTTCATCTATACCGTCCAACCATTTTAAGAGATCATTTTATGGCATAGGAATGAGTCAGATTCAAAGTTCAAGTGGACCCCACCATTTGCAGTAGCAGGGATAGTGACATCCACCGTTCAAAATTTCTACGGGTCACATTAGTTTCAAATCAAACTGATATTGTGTTTTCACTCCATCTATTCTATGTTAACTTATGAATAGGTTGGATCTCAAACACATCACGGTGGGCCACACCGTGCAATCCAACCATTGATCAGGTGGACCACACCGCAAAAGCCAGTGGGGATTGAACGCCTACCATTGAAACTCCTTTTGGGAGTACGGAAGTTTTGGATAAGTATGAAATTTGTTTTCCTCTTATCCAGGTCTTGTGACCTTGTGAACAGATTGGATGGAAAATAAACATTATGGCAGGGTCCACCTTGATGAATGAGCTATACATCCATGTTGTTTATCTGGTGGGCCCATTAGGGAGGTGCAGACCCACCTGCTGGTTATGTAGGGCCCACCTGTTGTATGGCTCAATGTGATGTATGTCAGGCCCAGATGGAGAGGTCCATTGTGATGTATTTGAGGCCCAAGGGATAGGGCCCATTATGATGGAATTGCGGCCCAGATGGAGAGGCCCATTGTGATGTATATTGGGCCCATGAGTGAGGCCCGATGTGATGTATACAAGGCCCATATGATGGGGCCCACCTGCTTGAATCTGAGGCCCATGGGCAAAGCCCGTTGTAATGTATTCGTGGCATTTGGGCAAGGCCCATTGCGATATGTATTAGGCCTATTAGTGCAGCCCATTGATGTAGTCCAAGTGATATATATGAAGCCCATTGGTGCGGCCCGTGGATGCGATCCACTTGATGTATTTGATGACCCATGAGTTGAGGCCCAGTGTGAGGTATATAATGGCCACGAGTGAGGCCCAATGAGACGTATGTGGGGCATTCGTATGGGGCCGAATGTGATGTATATGAGGTTCATTGCAATGTGTGATTACTCCATGATGTATGTAATGATGATTATGGTGGGTCATGTCTTGGGAGCAATGATGGTTTAATGACCACATTGACGGGCGATGATGGTTTAATGTCCTCATTGTGACCTTCCCTTAAACCTTGTTAGACCTATTATCACTGATTGCCGATCCCGATTGACATGACCGATTTGCTGATTCTGATTATCGGTCGATTTCGATTGTCGTGACCGATTGTTGATTCTGATTGACGTGACCGATTTGCCGATTCTGATTATCGATCGATCCCAATTGTCATGGCTGATTACCGGTTCCGATTGACGTGACCGATTTGCCGATTCTTCTTATCAATCGATTTTGATTGTCATGACCGATTGCCGATTTACGTGACCGATTTGCCAATTCCGATTATGGATCGATTTCGATTGTCAAGGCCAAGTATCGAGGCCGATTCCGATTTATCGAGGCCGATTGTATAGGCCGATTCTGATTGTCGAGACCGATTGTATAGGTCGATTTCGATTTGTCGAGGCCTATTGTGATGTATTTGAGGCCCATGGGCAAGGCTTATTGTGATGTATTCATGGCTCATGGGTAAGGCCCACTGTGATGTATTTGTGGCCTATGGGCAAGGCCCATTGGGATATGTATTATGCCCATGAGGCATGGCCCATTTGATGTATTCGAGACCCATTTGTGGGGCCCACATGTCATGTATTTGAGGCCCATGAGCAGGGCCCACCTATTTTGCATATGTGGCCTGTGAGTAAGGTCCACTATGTTGAATATTAGGCCTTTGTGTGAGGCCGTGGGCCCATTGCATGTTAGGCTCTATGTGCGTCATTCCTTAGGGGAAATGTTGGTTAAATGTCCACATTATCGAGGCCGATTGTCGGTGCCAGTTATTGGTACGGATTATGAGTATGTGACAGCATAGCATCATGATACATGCCCATACGCATCATCTGCATGTTTGTTATGAGATGTGATTGACCATTGCATGTGTCATTGGGCAGGTTGATATGAGACTCCTTGATAGGCGGAGGTTATCTCATATGAGTGCACGGCATGCGTAGGATTGATGTATGACTAGATTGTATGACTCATGCATCACGTATTTTGTGATATGACTACTATACGCCCTAGCGACATCAGGGTCGTAGCCTCCACAAGTATATCGTGGATAGCCGGATAGGACACTAGAAATGTTTGGTTCTAACATACGGGCGCCATAGATGTCCCTGGGTGAAAATCCCTAAACCTCCGTGGCCAGGAGATGCCCCAATGTCGAGACAGAGTGGATACATGAGTGCCCGAGTGCCGAATACCAGGAGGCCGCTTCTCCCACTGTGTCATGGTCGGTTGGGAGAGGGTGTGGCCTTACCCGCCCGAGGGTAGGGGGCAATACTAGGCTGAGTTTAACCAGCTCGTGAATGGGTCCGCTATCGACGCGCCGGATAGGTATTGGCAGACTATTGGTCAGGCGGATAGTGAGGTTTCTTACGCTCACTTGGACTGTGCAGCTGGAAAAGCGGCAGTGCCATTTGGAGTGTATTAAACCCTAGTGATGATCCCAAAGATGAACTGTACTGATATGTGGACTTTTGAGCAGGAGTTGCATACTCATTCATTCATTCATTCACTATCCACTCGGGCTGGTGGTGCGTAACTAATTGTACGTGTACCTTCGCAATGGCCAGGATTTCGGTTGGGGCGCGCGACTAACCTGAGATCAGGAGTTTACCACATTGAGTCTGACTATCCAAATTTAGGTATGGGACTGGTTTGGATAGAAATCTCTTGTGATGGACCCCATAGCCTGCGATACCACGTACTACCATCCCGACTTCGCACTCCAGCATGTTCATTCCATTTGCACTGCATATCGCATTACATCTACAACATATGGTATTTGGGGTGACTATGTTTATGCATTTATACTACCTAGATACGACTGACGGTATTCATGGACTCATCAGGATTTGTATATTGCATTGCATCATCAACATCTGATATTTGGCTTGCTGTATCCGCATTGCCTAGCTGATCTACATTGCTTCATCAGTATATGATATTATTTTTATTATATTTTTGCATCGCATAGCCTGGATAAGGCTAATGGTATTTATGGGCCTATCAGTATGTTTTCGCATTACTCTGATATCGTATGATTTATGAACTTGCCAGTATTTCTGATTTTGTATGATTTATGAGCTTGTCAGTGTTTTCGCTTACTCTAATTTCTCTTATATTGCTTACTTAGCACCTACCTTGTGCACACACTTACACCAGCCTCTAAGCTTTCTATAATCTTATGCACGATAGATGCGTACAAGTGATGTTAGGTTGCAGCAGTGTTGAGCTTGGAACATGCAACGGTCTTCTGGAACTTATTTTCGATTTATATATTTCTCTTTCCGCATTGTACTCAAATGATTATATTAGTGGATATGTGATGATGATGTTGCCTTTGTGATTTGGGTAAATTTGGTTATGCTTCTTACAAGATAAATGTACGTTAAAAAAAAATCCTCCTTGTAGAATCCCAGGATGAAATCTGGCGCAAGAGTGTTGGGAGCCGAGAATGGGGTACTACGGAGGCTGTCGGCACCAGATTCGGCGATCGAGATTCATGTGAGTCTGATCTCCGAGTTTGGGGCGTGACACTTCCAGATCAAACAGGAGTGAATGATTCTCGTTTTGAAGAAGCATATTTTCGTCTTCTAATTGCTCAACCTGTTTGTTCAGTTTTTCAGACTCGTTTTTAAGAAGAGTATTAACTTGTTCAAGTTTATCATTATCCATATGATATTACTGCAGATCATTTATCAAATGTGTGTTGATTTCCAATGCTTTATCTAAGTCTTTCTGCAGCAACTTGCTTTTGTTCTCCGCTATTCCGAGTCTTTTGAGGATATTGATGTTATGAATATAAAGTTGATTATAGGCATCTTGCAGTTTATCCTCTTCGATTTCTTCTTCTTCTTTTTCTTCAATTTCCTCATTGTCAGATGAAAATGATTCAGTGGCTAACTGTTCTTTCTCATTCTCAGATTCAGTGGGGATGATTGAAGCAGTGGAGACAATGAGTATTTTCAATGATTTCTGATCTCCGTCTCTTTCTGAGTCACTAGATTCTGAATTTGACTCCTCATTATCATCCCACGTGGCGGCCATAGCCTTGCCCTTGGTTTTTTTGTTTGGGCATTCGGTAGATAGGTGACCATACTCGTGACAAGCGCAGCATTGAGGTTCTTTGGTTCTTTTACCAAATTTGCCTACAGAAAGTTTATAATTCACCTTTCTTCCTCTAGAAGGACAGCCACGATTCTTTTGAAAGAATTTTCTGAATTTTTGTGCTAGCAAAGCCACTTCCTCGTCATCATCCTCTCTTTCACTTCCACTATCCTCACGAATTGTTTTCTTTGAAGTTTTTAGGACAGTGTTTTTGAATTTTTGGGATTGAGTGAAGTGTAGTTCAAAAGTTTATAGGGAACCTACCAGTTCTTCTACTTTCATCTCATCAATATTCCTACACTCCTCAATTGTTGTAACCTTAGGATTAAATCGTTCCGGTAGGGATCTTAGAATTTTCCTACAAATTTTCGGTACCGGAACTTTCTCTCCCAATCCACCCATGGAGTTGCAAATGATGTTCAATTTGGTGAAAAACTCCATAAATGTCTCATGCTCCTCCATTCTGAGACTTTCGAACTGTGAGGTCAATAGTTGAAGTTTGGACTTCTTCACAGTACTTGTGCCTTCATGGGTTGTTTCCAATAGATCTCATGCTTCTTTTGATGTCCCACACATACTTATTTGATTGAATATATCCTGGGACACGGCACAATAGATAGCATTCATAGCCTTGGCTTCAGATGTTTGCCTTTCTTTGTTGAATGCTGTCCACTTTTCTTTAGGTTTGGGCTTTATGATTGTTGTGCCACTATCCAGTACAATTTGTTCAGTAGGTGGCACATATCCACTTTCAACTATATCCCAAACGTCATGATCCAAAGATCTCAGAAAGTAGTGCATCCTAACCTTCTAGTATGCATAATTTGAGCCGTCAAATACTGAAGGTCTAGTGACAGATGAGCCCTCTCCTTTAGCCATATTCCCAACTTCAGTCAAGATCACTCTCTAGGCGGTGAAGCCCTTAAAGAGAGACCTGCTCTGATACCAATTGAAATAGCGGTGAAGACCGCTTCAGTTGAAGTTGGAATATGTCAATATGTCCTAGAGGGGGGTGAATAGGACTTTTTAAAGATTTACGAGTTATTAGAAATCCTATCAGTCTAATCCTAACAAGTATGCAATTTTCAGGATTACTCAAATGTAACTCAACTGGCTTCCAAGCCTACTAGAGGATCCAATCACAGAACTATTCAAATAATAAGCATGAAGCAGCTATAGTCTATGATGGATGTGATTGTGTGTGAAGTGTGAGAAGATATGAATTCAGTTAACATAATCACACAAATGATCAAGCATAAGAATCAATCACAAACACAGTCATTTTTATAGTGGTTCGACTACTTGTCTACTCCACTCCCGGCTGCCGCACTCAACCCTTGAGTGTACCGGATTTCACTAAGGAGGTTTCCCAGGGTTCACCTCAAACCTAAGGTTTTAAATCGGGTTCACCTTCAACCTTTACACGAGGTTTCTACTCGGTTCACCTCTAACCCTGGAGTTTTACTGGTTCACTCCTAACCAGAGTTTATGCTCTCCATAGAGAAAGGGTCCACACAACGCACCTGGGAGTTTTACTGGTTCACTCCTAACCAGATGTTTATGCTCTCCACAGAGCAAGGGTCCACACAACACACCCGCCACGTAGACTCCCGCCGGAGGCCTCCTTGAGGACTTCAAAGGGTGAGAACCACTTAAGACCTAATCTTAGAAAGGAATGATCACAAGTGTCCTCTAGACTCTAGATACTTATAAATAAGTTGATGAGTCTCATTAAGTACAACGCCGAAGATCTCCTCCTCCTTGTTGACGAAGAGTCTTCTACTCCCTTGATCCGCAACACAAAAGATATACCAAGACTAGGCTTAGGGTTGGGTCAAGGTGAAGATGGAATCCTACTCTCTAAAGATTTTCCTATTAGGAAGATAGAGTAGCTCCAATCTTATGCATTCAAGGCATCCCAGCATAATGATTTACCATTAAGGTAGTAGCTGGAGGATCGTTGAATGAGGAAGTTCATTCCCCAATCCACTCTATTGAATATCAATGATGAGGGTGGATTGGAGGATGAACTCCCTTGAGAGAAAGGGCTTTAGATATGAGATATAAGTTGAAACACACAAAAGCTCTCTCTTCTTTCTCTCACAGCAACAAAAGACAAGTCCTCTATATATAGGAAAAAAGTTCCAATGGATATAAAACGGTCACATTTATGACAGAGTTCGATATCATCGAGCAGGTTCGGTATCATCGAGCGTATACTCTCGATAGCATCGATGGTCTGCTCGATGACTTGGACTCAATGTCATACGCTTTTGAAACTTCTTATCAATTGGTCGATGAATTGAAGCTATTGTCGATGTCATCGGATTTCGAACTCCGATTCCATCGCTGACAGGCTCGATCAATCGACACATGAATAATGAGAGAGTCTTGACTTTGAAATATTTCACGATTTCAAGATTGATCGGGGAACCATCGAGATCATCGGAATTTAAATGTCGATGATATCGAGATCAGAGTCGTAGCATCGATAAATCCAGCTGATTTATCTTGAGCTTGCTGGACAATTTATGGCTTTGTTCGGTGCAATCGATCTGGTGTCGATATCATCGATATTTGAATATCGATTCTATCGAAGGGCCCTCGATCATAGTTAAAACAACCTGAAATATCTACTGTAAGAAATGCGCGCCCACTATCGATATCATCGATGGACCTCCGATCTTATCGATATTTGAATTCAGATCATATCGGACGGTCATCGATATATCGAAGGAATTTGAGATTTTCATTAAAAAAATAGGGGCACCGGAAATCTGTCTGTCGATCTTATCGAGCCACTCCCGATGGACTCGAGATTTGAATATCGATGATATCAATAGGTGTATCGATACATCGATAATTTGTCAAGATATGTTATGAAGTTGCTGGACATATTTAGTGCTTTTATCGATGATATCGATAGGTGTATCAATACATCGATAAATCTATCCAGATGAATATTTAGTTATTGGACACTTTGGTCCTCTCATAGATAATATCGTTAAGGTATCGAGGACATCAATAGTGCATGTCGATCATATCGAGGGTGCATCAATAAAATCGACAAGGCGAGAAAAACTTACAGATTTTCCTATTTGCAAAAAGTTTTCTCACCTTAAAAACCCTAAGATGTCTATCTTGTTTTAAGGGTTTTAATCACCTGGTGTTTTGGGACATGGGATATGAGGCTATGATTTACCTATGACGAGCTTCCACATATCCGAATGAGGCAGACGCTTGAATTGATCTTCCTATCGAGCTCTGTAGACAATCTAACCCACCATTCACATAACTTGATAAACCAAGGCTCTAGCAGGTGCACTTTCAGTCTAGGCCCTTCTTCGTTGTAAGGATAGTTCATCACCTTATAACATACTTAATATAATTCCATGACTCATGCCATATGCATCATATGTATGCTTGATATGAGTAGTGACTGATCATAGCATATGCCATTGGACAAATTATTTATGAGACTCACTGATAGGAGTTACCCACATGAGCGCGCGGTACGCGCAGGATTGCTGCATGACTGGATGGTGTGTGACTCATGCATCTTGCATATGTATGACATGATCGTTGTATGTCTTAGCGACATCAGGGCCGTGGCCCCCACAAGCATGTCGTGGATGGCCAGATAGGACACCAGAAATGTTTGGTTCGAGCATCTGGGCACTTTGGATGTCCGTGGGTAAAAGTCTTTAAACCTTCAAGGCCATGAGATGCCCCAACGTCTAGACCGAGTAGAACATGAGCGCCCGATTGCTGAATACCAGTAGGCCGCATCTCCCACTGTGTCGTGGTCGGTTGGGAGGGGGTGTGGCCTTATCCTCTAGAGTGAGGGGGTTGTAAGCTAGGCTGAGTTTGACCAGCTCGCAAATGAGTCTGCTATCAACGAGCCGGGTAGGTATTGGCAAACTATTGGCAGGCAGATAGTGTGGTCTCTTCCACTTGCTGGGCTGTGTGGCTAAGGAGGTGGCAGTCAGTGTGGAGTGTAATAGACCCCAGTGATTCTCCAAAGAGGAACCGTACTGATATGTGGACTTGATATGAGGACTAACATGATATTATGACACCCCGTCACTGTTGTACATGTGGGCGGGCGCATGTGGGCAGACGCTGATGTGGGCGGGTATGATGTGGGCGGGGCTGAGGCCTGGGCGAGCTACCACACTAGGTGAGCTACCAGTGGTTGGCAGGCTACTGTGTTGGCAGGTTACTGAGCAGGAGTTGCATACTCATTCATTCATCCATTCACTATCCAATCGGGCTGGTGGTGCGTAACTATTTGTTACGTGTACCTTCGCAATGGCTAGGATTTCGGTTGGGTCGCGCAACTAACCTGAGATCAGGAGTTTACCACATTGCGTTTCACTACCCAAATTTAGGTATGGGACTGGTTTGGATAGAATTCCCTTGTGATGGACCCCGTAGCCTGCGATACTATGTACTATCATCCCGACTTCACTCCCGCTTGGTCATTTCATTCGTATCGCATATTGCATTTCATTCACGGCATTGGCATTTTGGATTGGTACATTTCTGCACTTTTATGGCTTCAACGGATTTGGCAAGATCTGCATATTGCATTGTATCCACAGTATATGGTATTTAGCTCATTATGATCTGCATTGCGTACTCTGATATTATATGATTCATGATCTTGTCAGTATTTTCGCTTATTCCGATAATGTATGATTTATGAGCTTTATTGTATACTTGGCACTTACCTTACACACACTTTCACCACCCTCTAAGCTTTTTTATAAGCTTATGCACGATAGATGAGTGCAGGTGGTGTTAGGTCGCAGCAGCGTTGAGCTTGGAGCGTGCAGTGGTCTTCTGGAGCTTTGATTACCTTATATATGTATTTCCCTTTCAGCATTGTATTCAAATGTTTATATTAGTGGATATGTGATGATGATGTTGCCTTTATGATTTGGGTATACTTATGATTATGCTTCTTATGAGACAAATTCATATTAAAAAAATTCTCCTTGTAGGATCCCAGGATCAGAACCTGGCGTATGGACACTGGGAGCCGAGAGTGGGGTACTACGGAGGCTGTCGGCACCGGATTCGGCAATCGAGAATTATGTGAGCCCAATTTCTGGGTTTGGGGCGTGACAGTCGGCCGAACAAAGCCTATATATTTTGGATTCTCCAAAGAATTCTAAAAACAAACTAGGGTTAGAGGAGAAGTGTGTAGCAGCTTCCAAGGAGTTCTTTCTTCTTCCTTAGCTTTTCCATGTTTTTCTTTAAGAGTTTTTGCCACGCCCCAAACTCGAAAACCGGGCTCACAGAATTCCCGATTGCCGAATCCGGCGCCGACAGCTTCCGTAGTACCCCATTCTCGGCTCTTAACGCCAATACGCTAGATTCCGATCCTGGGATTCTACAAGGAGGATTTTGAGTATAAATTTTTTTTGTAAAGAAGCATAACCACAAGTGTACCCAAATCATAAGAACAACATCAACCCCACATATCCACTAATATAAACATTCGAGTACAATGTTAGAAGGGAAATACATAAATAACAAAAACTCCAAAGTGATCTGCCACAAGCTCCTGCCTCAATGCTATTGCGACTTAACGTCACCTGCACACAATGGTCGTGCATAAGCTTGTAGAAAGCTTAAAGGGTGGTGTAAGTGTGTGCGCAAGATAAATGTCAAGTATGTAAATATCACCGTAAGTGGAATACTAGCAAGTTTATAAGTCATTCAATATCAAAGTATGCAATGCAGATCGGCTATGCAATGCGGAGTCATAGTGAGCCTGTAACGCCCTGAAAATCGGGGGTCGAGCATAAACTCAACTCCCGAGTTCCAGAACATCACTTATGCAACAAAATGAATGATGATTGCATGTTGACAGTATTCGTGCATTGAACATGAGTGAGATTAAGCCAAAACAGCATATCATACTCCAGAGACAGTTAAATTTGCAAGCAGAAGACTGTGATAGATAGATAAAATATATAAACTATGATGAGTCTCCAGAGTGTGATAACATTACCAGGTTAAATAATTACAAGTACAGTTCTAAAATATACCAAATGTGAGGAAGTGTAATGTCTCCTATCCCAAGTACCGTAGCCCCGTCAATACAATACCAGGTCTTCATAGACCTGTCAGAGATTATGTGTAGGAGAACTCCTCCTCAACATCATAGTAGTAGTTCGGCTCTGCTTCATAAGCATCGCCATCACCTGAAACTCAACAAATCTGGTTGGTGTTGCAAACACCGTCCCGTAACGTGGGAGTGAGTGATCAACTCAGTGGAACAATAAAGCATAGGTTAACATGTTATCAATTCAGTCAAGCAGTAATGATAAAGCAGTACAGCCAAACAATTTTTAACTACTCTTATTTAATGCAAGTATGAAATGACATGATGTATGCCCTTGCCAAACCACCCTCATGCGACATCATCTTACGTTCGCGGATGCATACCTCCCTCAGTGCTCCACATCTACTAGGCACATGCGGTGCGATGATGAGCATGATTACCGAGTTGTTATTAGTCCATTTCAAACAGCAGTATTGGGAAACTAAGGTACCTCCCTTGTATCATTCCCAAACATGATCCATTCTAGGGTCGTTAATCCTAGTTAATCTCATACGGTATTATGGTTCGAGAGGCATCGCGAAGGCATCACAAAGGGCTCGTCACCCGTCAGCACGGATACAGATCTCACCGTATGCGACTCAATTGCTGACCGTCAGCTCGAGTACAGGTCTCACCGTACTCGGCTCAATCGCTGGCCGTCAGCTCGAATACAGGTCTCACCGTACTCGGCTCAACTCATACTCTAATTGCTGTGAAGGGCTCGTCGCCAATCACAGACCTTGGAGTATACTCGAAGACACTACAGAGGACTCGTCGCCCGTCAGCACGAGTACAGGTCTCACCGTACTCGGCTCTCGCCGTAAGTGTCGACAGCTCGAATACAGTGTCCCATACCACCGTATTCGGCTCACGAGTTTGGTTGCTCAATGGTCACTACGGGGAGGCACGTAGCCCCAGCATAGGCCGACAGCTCGACTACGGTGTCCCATACCACCATGCCCGGCTCATGAGTCTTAGCGGATCGAGGTACCATGGTTAAAAGGGATTTCACTGGTAAGTTTGGTACCCTAGGTTCAAGCAATAGCGTCCAAACATGGTGAACATACATTAGACAGATCGGGTTACTTGACGAGCTCGGCTAGCTCGAGCGCACAACAAGTTGGACGATATGAAGCGCATAAGCACTTCGTGTGGCCAACCACTATCGCCAACCGAAGTACGACTCGGGTTCGTCGAACACATCTCACGTGGCAAATGAAACTCAGCCACGAATTCAATTCTGGTACCGATTATCTGGACTATAATCATAGCCCCAACCACAATCAATTGCAGATAGATAAAGCAATAATGGATCAAGATTCAAATCATACAATCAAAGTCTGGTATTATCCGTTTAGGGCTGCCAGGGCTATTGCACGCACTCGTTGCTCCACTCCCCCATCACCCATGACGGATCATACAACGTAAATATGAATTTAAACATATGCATTACATAGATAAAATCATAAAGCAGTTGAGCATGTTATGAAGCACAACACAAGCATGAGTTTGTACATGTTCAATTCCTAATCACACAACTATCCAAGGAGATCATACACATAGTTAAAAGAGGTTGAGAATCATATCTCAACACCCTTATACATTACAATTTGCTAACTACTACTCATTTAGACATTTCAAGAAACACTTTAAAAAAACATACATCAACATACATGACATATGTCGATCACATAGGCATTAAGCCAAATCCTTTCACTAGGGAGTTGCCCCAATCCTAACACGCGTACACCCACGACGGATAGTCATGGCAAGCAGGAATCCAAGTTCCATATTCATTCAGTCATTTCCACAAACACTTGGGCTACACATTTTAGCATATATAGTGTATATTGGCCGTGGCGTGATTTAGGGCAAATCCTTTCGTCAAAGGGGTATCGCCAATACAACAATCATGAATCCATGACAATTAGTCATGGCGAGCATGAATGAGAATTCTATACTCATTCAGTCATTTTCACAAACACTTAGAATACACTATTACAACATACATGGTGCATGTTAGCAAAACACGTATTAGGGCTATCCTTTAGCCAAGCGATTATTTTATCCATGTATAATATATTACTACAGCAAATAATCATGATACATACATCTCCAAAATTTATACGTATACAGTATTTTCTAGAATACGCAATTTCAACATACATAGTGTATATAAGTAAAACATGTATTTAGGCGAATCCTTTCGCAAAATAAGTATTTTATCCATATATCGTATATCCATACAACAAATAAACATGTCAAACACATTTCCAAAAAATATACGTATACCGTACTTTCCACAAATGCCTAGAGTATGTAGAATTCCATATTTTTCATCTTTAATCGAAACGGAAAACAGACAACACTTTGTACATGTGCAATTGCATGCAGATCATGAATCTATCATTATCTGACATTGAAAGCATTGAAAACCATAACCTATACACCTAAGGTCCGCACCTTTTGTCGTAGAATCGTAACGAAGTCGATAGGTTTGCTAAGCTTCCGTATTCGGCAGTTTGGCAACCTATAGAACGAAATAGGTTAGCTATTTCACAACCTACAACTGTCTAAACCCCAAAACAGATTAGGGTTAGGGTTTCTTACCTAGAAATGACGCCGGAAACGCCGGGAAAGCGATGAGAATCAGGCGGTGGAGCCCGAGTAGCGGCAGGGAAGAGTGGCAGGGAGATTCTCCCACTGCTCCCACACTTTCTCTCTCTTTTCTCTCTCTTTTCTCTCTCTCAATCTCAAATTCGTATGGCTGCCATGAGAGAGGGTTTAAGGTCCTTATATAGCCTAAAAATTCACTAAAATAGACTTATGTTCAAGGTATACTTACATTATAATCAAATCGGCATTGTTTCAGCTCAACAGAGGGTTTCTGCCGGCCCTCCTTGAGCCAAAGGTCGGACTTAAGCTCACTAACGCTGGATCTACGTTCTATTAAGTTTTCGTTTCAGTGGGATTTTCAGATCACGCATGGCGGACCAGTTTCAGTTCAACGGTCAGCGGATCTCGATCGGAGATTCCGAGTACATGTAAATGTGTATGAAATTTCTCCTGATCCGAGGGTGTAATTTGGTCTGATTCTGACGGTCTGGTTGCTTAATACTGATCCGCAAGCGAGTGGTGCTAGATTACTATTCAAGATATTTTATTTTGAATTAATTTCACATTTCTCACACTCTTCACTCCGAGCTCAATCGAAAAGCGCTGGGACATTATCTGGATTTGATTTCCGAGATGGTTGTCAAGCCCAGCGAGGCGGTCCTAATTCCTTAACTTCATGTTAATCGGACTTCCGACGTGCGGTCCAAATCCGATACGGAGTTTCGAGATGCTCCCGAGAGCAGCCGGGTAATGAGATTGATCCTAGATTTTAGGGTAACCTAGCGTCAATGATTCTACAAGTTTTGGGTCTTGCAGATCATATTTAAAGTGATTGGTACTAATTTCACAGGCACTCTAGTTTAACACTAGCTAAATCTCGCCTAATTTCTAAAGGATTTAGTCCTGTAAGATTTCTGTCTGAGATGGTACTTAGGCCTTTGTAGTTTATATATAAAGTGATCCAAGTTTTACTACTTAGCTAGTTTAAGTTAGTGTCTAGGGCGGAAGTGCTTTGAAAAATTGAAAGCACAAGGTAGTGAAGGGTAGGATTTGTGAAGAAAATGGTTTGAAAAGGGATTTGAGGCTTTAATTGAGCGTTTGGGAAGTTAAACCTGTGTTAGGATTGACCCATCGCCTAAGGACGTCTAATTCCAGGTTGGCAAAAATCCGGGATGTTACAGAGCCAAATATCAGATGTCGAGGATGCAATACAATATGCAATTCTTGACGAGCCACAAATGCCATCAGCCTCATCTAAGCGATATAAATGTAGAAACATAGCAACTCAAATGTCATATGATGCGAATGTAATGCAATATGCAGATCTTGGCAAGTCCATAATACCATCAACCTTATTCAGGCTAGGCAATGCAAAAGCATAGTAAACCAAATGCTATGTGCTGAGGATGCAATGAAATATGCAGTGCAAAAGAAACAACCAAGCTGGAGTGTGAAGTTGGGATGATAGTACGTAGTATCGCAAGCTGTGGGGTCCATCACAAGGGACTTCTATCCAAACCAGTCTCATACCTAAATTTGGATAGCTAGACTCAAGGTGGTAAACTCCTGATCTCAAGTTGGTCGCGCGCTCAACCGAAATTCTGGTCATTGTGAAGGTACACATAATGATTTGGTTGTGCACCACCAGCCCGAGTGGATAGTAAATGAATAGATGAATGAGTCAAATGTTGAATACACAACTCCTGCTCAGTAAGTCCACATATAGCCACCACAACGCTTCCGATGTGGGACAAGGTTCCACCCCACTACATGCACAGTAGCTTATCAGGACATTAGCCTGCCAACCACTGGTAGCTCGCCCAGGCCCTTAGGCTCCGCCCACATCAGCATCGGCCCACGTGTATAATAGAGACGGGGCGTCATAATATCAGAACTGTACACCTCTAGGATCATCACCGGGGTCTAATACACTCCACACTGGTCGCCGTCTCCCTACCCGCGCAACCCAGCGAGAGGAAGAGACCTCACTACCCGCCTGACCAGTAATTTGTCAATACCTACCCGACACGTCGATAGCGGACCCATTTACGAGCTGGTCAAACTCAGCCTATCTTAAAGCTCCCTCACTTGGGCGGATAAGGCTACACCCCCTTCCAACCGACTATGATACAATGGGAGACACGGCCTACCGGTATTCGACACTCGGGCGCTCATGTATCCACTCGATCTAGACATTGGAGCATCCTCTGGCCACGGGGATGTAGGGGCTTTCACCCACGGACACCGAACGTGCCCATATGCTGAGTCTCAAATATTTCTTATGTCCCATCTGGCCATCCACGATATGCCTGTGGAGGCCACAGCCCTGATGTTGCTAGGGCACAAAGTGATCATGCCACACAAAATGTGAGATACATGAGTCATTCCATCCCGTCATGCATCAAACCTACGCGATCATGTGGGGCCACTCCATCTCACAAGGAGTCCCCTGAACATCTCAGCCCAATGGCATATGCTATGATCAATCATTCTTCATAACAGTCATACAAATGATGCGTATGGGCATGTATCATGATGTAATACTAAGCATGTTCTCAATGTGTCCTAATAGACTAAGTACACTAACATGATTATCAAATGTATTAGACAATAACCGGACCTAACCGGCATATCACATACAAAGAGTAGGAGCGAAACGATACGCCCCACTAGGCATGAAGTAGTCTATATGGTATGGCTCATGTTAGACTATCCTAACCTTCTCAGGGCTCTAATACATCATATATCCTAAGGCGGGGTCCACTGAAAGGACGGTGGATCTAACCCACGAATCCAGATAAGCTTCAACAATAGATATATCAAATCTGATACCACATATTCTTCCATCTATGACAAGGGGTGATGATGCACTCTCCTACAAACAATGGATAGCTTAGGTGACACACTAACGTCAAGGATGGGCCTCACACTCGTCCAAAAGGTAAATGGACGGTGTGGACAATACATACATGACATCGATATCCTAGCAACTGATTACAAAGGTAGGACACATCTCATGGGGTGAGTCAAGCGGGTATACAACAAGGTGAGTTAAGAGGACGAGCCTAAGTACAGATGGGCTTCCTCACCCCCTCTATCATGTAATAATTAGGCTTTCCTATGGGGGCCCGATATCAAAATAAGGTGGGCTTTGGTGGGGTCCATACATCTAGAACTATATGTCCTTCCAATTGATTTGGGTAGCCCATTCAACATCTAAGTGGGCCTTAGGTTTGGTCTCTAAACTTAGGCAAACACATGTATCTAGGTGGGCCACATTTCCTATGGGAGGCCCGGTATGAACACAAAGTCCTACAGGGTATGGTGAAAAGCATCATTATTAATGAGGGCCCAACGGTTTGGGATAGCCCACAAGGTAAGGTGGAAACGGCTACAACAATGAGGGCCCAATGGTTTGGGTTAGCCCAATAGAGGTAGGTGGTCATCTATACATCAATGGGGGCCTGTAACGCCCTAAAAATCGGGGGTCGAGCATAAACTCAACTCCCGAGTTCCAACGCATCACATATGCAACAAAATGAATGATGATTGAATGTTGTCTATATTAGAGTAGTGAACATGAGTGAGATTAAGCCAAAACAGCATATCATACTCCAGAGACAGTTAAATTGCAAGCGGAAGACTATGATAGATATATAAAATATAAAAACTGTGGTGAGTCTCCAGAGTGTGATAAGGTTACCAGGTTAATGAATTACAAGTACAGTTAAAATTATACCAAATGTGTAGTATCATCTAGTCAACATTCCTATAATCCCGTCGACCAAGACACGGCTCATGTGAAGTCGTCAGCATAGCATATACGAACAAGCATCATTGTCATCATAAAGGTCCGGCTCCGCCTCAAGAGTAGCGTCGCCATCTGCAATCAGACAAAGTCTGGTGGGTGTTCAGAACACCGTCCCGTAACGTGGGAGTGAGTAGCTAATTCAGTGGAACAATAAAGCATAGGTTACCATGTTATCAATTCGGTCAAGCAGTAATGATAAAGCAGTACAATCAAACAATTCTAAATACTCTTGTTAATGCAAGTATGGGATGCAGTCATGATGTATGCCCTTGCCAAACCACCCTCATGCGACACCATCTTACGTTCGCGGCATGCTTTGATTCCTCAGTGCTCCACATCTTCCAGGCACATGCAATGCGATGATGAGCATGATTATCGAGTTATTATTAGTCCATTTCAAACAGCAGGATTGGGAAACTAAGGTACCTCCCTTGTATCATTCCCAAACATGATCCATTCTAGGGTCATCAGTCCTAGTTAATCTCATACGATATTATGGTATGAGAGGCATCGCGAAGGCATCACAAAGGGCTCGTCACCCGTCAACACGGATATAGATCTCACCGTATGGGGCTCAATTGCTGGCCGTCAGCTCGAATATAGGTAGGTTTCACCGTACTCGGCTCAATCGCTGGCCGTCAGCTCGAATACAGGTCTCACCGTACTCAGCTCAACTCATGCTCTAGTTGCTGCGAAGGGCTCATCGCCAATCACAGACTTTAGAGTATACTCGAAGACACTACGAAGGGCTCGTCGCCCGTCAGCACAAATACAGGTCTCACCGTACTCAGCTCTCGCCGTAGGTGTCGACAGCTCGAATATAGTGTCTATACCACCATAATCGGCTCACGAGTCTGGTTGCTCACTGGTCACTACGGGGAGGCACGTGGCCCCAGCGTAGGCCGACAGCTCGACCACGGTGTCCCATACCACCATGCCCGGCTCATGAGTCTTAGCGGATCCAGGTACCATGGTTAAAGGGGATTTCACTGGTAAGTTTGGTACCCTAGGTTCAAGCAGTAGCGTCCAAACATGGTGAACATACATAAGACAGATCGGGTTGCTTGACGAGCTTGGCTAACTCGAGCGCACAACAAGTTGAACGTTATGAAGCGCAAAAGCACTTCGTGTGGCCAACCACTATCGCCAACCGAAGTACGACTCGGGTTCGTCGAACACATCACGCGTGGCAAATGAATCTCAGCCATGAATTCAATCCCGTTACCGATTGCCTGGACTATAATCATAGCCCCAAACACAATCAATTACAGAATAGTTAAAGCAGTAATGGATCAAGATTTCAAATCATACAATCAAATTCTGATATTATCAGTTTAAGGCTGTCAGGGCTGTTGCACGCACTCGTTGCTCCACTCCCCCATCAGCCATGACGGATCATACAACGTAAACATGAATTTAAACATATGTATCACATAGATAAAATCATACAATCATTTGAGCATGTTATGAAGCATAACACAAGCATGAGTTTGTACATATTAAATTCCTAATCACACAGCTATCCAAGGAAATCACACACATAGTTAAAGGAGTTGAGAATCATATCTCAACACCCTTATACATTACGATTTACTAACTACTACTCATTCAGACATTTCAACAAACACTTTGGACTACATACATCAACATACATGACATATGTTGATAACATAGGTATTAGGCCAAATCCTTTCACTAGGGAGTTACCCCAATCATAACACGTATACACCCACGACGGATAGTCATGGCAAGCATGAATCCAAGTTCCATATTCATTCAGTCATTTCCACAAACACTTGGGCCACACATTTTAATATAAGTAGTGTAGATTGGCCGTGGCGTGATTTAAGGCAAATCCTTTCGTCAAAGGGGTATCGCCAATACAACAATCATAAATCCATGACAATTAGTCATGGCGAGCACGAATGAGAATTCTATACTCATTCGGTCATTTTCACAAACACGCAGAATACACTATTTTAACATACATAGTGTATATTAGCAAAAACATGTATTAGGGCAAACCCTTTCGCCAAACAAGTATTTTATCCATATATAATATATTAATACAGCAAATAATCATGGCAAACACATTTCCAAAATTTATACGTATACAGTACTTTCTACAGATACCTAGAGTATGTAAAATTCCATAATCTTCATCTTTAATCGAAACGGAAAACAGACAGCACTTTGTACATGTGCAATTGCATGCAGATCATGAATCTATCATTATCTGACATTAAAAGCGTTGAAAACCATAACCTATACACCTAAAGTCCGCACCTTTTATCGTAGAATCGTAACGAATCCAATAGGTTTGCTAAGCTTTCGTATACGGCAGTTTGGTAATCTATAGAACGAAATAGGTTAGCTATTTCATAACCTACAACCTATACAACCCCAAAACAGATTAGGGTTAGGGTTTCTTACCTAGAAACGAAGTCGGAATCACCGGGAAAGCGATGAGAATGGGGTGGTGCAGCTTGTGTAGTGGTAGGGAATATCAGTTGGGAGATTCTCTCACTTCTCTCACTCTTTCTCTCTCTTTTCTCTCTCTTTTCCTAGGGCTTTTCTCAAATTCGTATGGCTGCAATGAGAGAGGGTTTAAGGTCCTTATATAGCCTAAAAACTCACCGAAATAGACTCCAGGTCAAAGTATACTTAGGTTATAACCAAAGAGGACCTGTTCCAGCTCAACGGAGGACTTATGGCGAGCCTCCTTGAGCCAAAGGTCGGACTTAAGCTCACTAACACTGGATCTACGTTTAGTTAAGTTTTCATTTCAGTGGAAATTCCAGATCGCAAATGGCAGACCAGTATCAGTTCAACGGTCAGCGGATCTCGATCGGAGATTCTGAGTACATGGATATGTGTATGAAATTTCTCCTGATCCGAGGGTGTAATTTGGTTTGATTCTGACGGTCTGCTTGCTTAAAATTGATCGGCAAGCGAGAGGTGCCAGATTACTATTTGAGATATTTATTTGTAAAGAAAATCAAGTGTTTTCACACTCCTCGCTCCGGACTCAAGCGAATTACATTGGGACACTATCTGGATTTGATTTCCGAGATGGTTGTCAAGCCCAGCAAGGCGGTCCTAATTCCTTAACTTCGTGTTAATCAGTCTTCCGACGTACGGTCCAGATCTGATACGAAGTTTCGAGAGGCTCCCGAGAGCAGCCAGGTAATGAGATTGATCCTAGATTTTAGGGTAACCTATTGTCAATGATTCTACAAGTTTTGAATCTTGCAGATCGTATTTAAAGTGATTGGTGCTAATTTCACTGGTACTCTAGTTTAACACTGGCTAATTCTCGCCTAATTTCTAAAGGATTTGTCCTGAGTAATTTCTGTCTGAGGTGGTACCTGGGCCTTTGTAGTTTGTGTATAAAGTGATCTGAGTTATACTACTTAGCTAGTTTAAGTTAGTGTCTAGGATGAAAGTACTTAGAAAGATTGAAAGAGCAAGGTGGTGAAGGGTGGGATTTGTGAAGGAAATGGGTTCAAAAACGATTTTAGACTTTGGGATTGAGTTCTGACAAGTTAATAAGGTGTTAGGAGAGACCCATTTCCTAAGGACGTCTAATCCCAGGTTGGCAAAAATTCGGGATGTTACAATCTACCCCCCTTAAAACCAAATTTCATCCCCGAAATTGCCTAAGGGTAATAAGGAAAGATTTTAATTATTTCTTTGCCTAAGTTTTATTGATTTCAAGCTTCTACGCGTGGTAGGGTATATACTAGCCTAGTTCCTTTCAGTCTACCCCCCCTTAAAACTTATTTCTTTATCCATTTCCCATATCCTGATGGTTTGCTACAATTTATTTCTTTACCTATTTGGAGTCTTGATGACAATCCCCAATTATTTAGAGTAAGATAGTTGTTTTCATTATTTAACCAATACGGAGAGACGTTTATAGTGGGCTTGATCCCGATACATCGATCATCTACCTGACCAAGGTAGAAGGCTCATCGTATCCCTTCCTAGTCTTGGTAGATCCTGGTCTTCTGCTCGGTCAAGCAGTGAGTCCATTGGTAGTCGCCCAGGATTAAGAATTGGGTCAAGCCGCGAATGTTTCGCAGTTGTATATTTCAGTAACTCCATAATCCGATCACTCTAGAAACGTAGGGAATGTCCATCATTGAAAGGCTCAAATTGTCTATGACGAAGGTTACCCTTTAGGTCTTAGTCTAAGAGAGTCCTTGTTATTATTTATGTCCAAGGAAATGGTGAATCAAATCTTACTAGATCATCCTAAAACGGTTTCTCATAGTAGAACTTACTCGGGCTTCAATAATGTTCGTATTCAACGAGCACAGTTTCGATCCTGGGCCAGTGGGGTAGGGTCCACCACGCTTTCGTTGCGCCGACCTAACTAAGTCTATCGGTCATTGGCATTCTCTAATGTAACCGGTAGTCTAGTCTTAATTTAGGAGTAGTGAAAATCCATAGGTGTAGTCCAAAGTCTATGCTCATACGCTAGATGATTTCACATCATTTCTATTACAGGAAGGTTTTATCACGTAGGGTCAAAGTTGCCTAATTGGAATTGAGTCGCCCGAACTTAAATTTAACTATGCTCGAGCATTTCACCTATGCTCATTCCAACTAAGAGGGTCCTAAGGTTCACATTATATATTTGTTGAATTTCCTACACGGTCATGTCTGTCGAAATCTAGGAGCACTGCTCTAAGTCCAAAACTCCAAGGGCCTATTTGGCCAGTGGTCTTAAGTTGTATTTAATGGGCTTACATTGCTAATCCCTCCTCAGGATTGGGAGTGGCATGGTTGGTAGGAGGGTGGGTGGGGTTAAAATTAATTTTATAGGCTTCGGAAAATGAGCCTGGTGTTGGAAAAGGGTGAGATGGGATTTCCAAACCCCAGGATAATGAATTTCTAAGTGTAATTTGAAAGGAAAATTTCGAGATTTACTTTTAATTACGTACATTCTAAACATGGTGTCGGAAAACATGGGATACACCCAATCCAAGGACCATACCTTACACATACAGTTATTGTTACTTTTACAATTCTATCCACCTTACTCACCTAATGCAGTTGGCCGAACGGGCTCTAAAGGGAGAAAAGGGGCTGGAGTTTTGGTTCCCCACGAACTTGGGTCCCAACGGAGGTTGTACAGGCCCAAATGAAAGGAAAGAAATGTAGGAAATGAAGAATTGGAAGGGGTAGGGAGCTTACACGTTTTTGAGCTTCACATGGGGCATACAAGGGCCCAAATGAGAGAGATCGGAGAGGGTAGGGAGGTAGGGATGGCTGTGAACGATGGCTATAGAGGGGTTGTGGCCGAAAATGACAGATCGAGCGATTGGAGTGGAGGTTTGAGAGAGAAAATCGGATTTTGGAAGGAAAGGGAGAGCATGGAGGGTCACTTTGTGAAAGAAGTAGGTGTTTGGGAGTAAGGTAATGGACGGGACCTACCTCAGGGGGGTCCCACAACCCCCAAACACGATCGACCCGACCGGCCCGCCCGGCCGGGCCCGAAACCCGGCGAGGCCTCGTCGACCGGGAGAGGGCCTCGCCGACCAATGGTCCAGATCTCGAGGGCTCGCCCCATGCGCGAGACCCTCCTGCCCCCTAGGCCCCAAAAAACCCTGGGTCCCACCCTGGGTACCCCCGGAGGTGCTCCGTTTGGCCCCCAACTCCGTTTTGAGCCGTATCGGGGCCAAATTACAAACTGAAATGATTTTGTGTGACATGTGGCATATGATTTTGGGGTAGGAGGAGCTAATCCATCCAACTAACCCATCTATTTAGTTAGATTCCAAAAGGTTTAAGAGTCAAAACCCATTTTTCCCATTTATTTCCTATTTATGGTACGTTTTAGTTTCGATATTATTCTTCATCATTTATACCCTAGGATTGGTGTATATTATGAATGTGCTTAAAAAGAAATGAAGAATACAGTGGTGGAGGGTGAGATTTTGAAGGAATTGGATAAAAAGGGGTTTTAGGCTTTAAGATGAAGTGTAAGGTGTTGTGGTTGACCCACAACTTAAGGACATTCGTTTCTAGGGAATGACTCAAACCCGTCGATTGACGGCCTAGAAGTGATTCGGGATTGTTTCGCGTGATCATGGGTGTGTACGCCCAATTTCAGTAGTCGATTTCGATCGGTTTCGCCGTTTGGCGAATTTGGAAAATCCTAAGTCAATTTCTATGTTCCGTCGCTCCCTCCTAAGTCAGAGTGTGTCAGAGTGCGTCGTGCGACCATAACCCAGGTTCGGTTTAATCCAAATCATGCTCTGATATCATCTTGTAATGCCCTGAAAATCAGGGGTCGAGCATAAACTCAACTCCCGAGTTCCAACGCATCACATATGCAACAAAATGAATGATGATTGAATGTTGTCTGTATTAGAGTAGTAAACATGAGTGAGATTAAGCCAAAATAGCATATCATACTCCAGAGACAGTTAAATTGCAAGCGGAAGACTATGATATATATATATATATATATATATATATAATATAAAAACTGTGCTGAGTCTCCAGAGTGTGATAAGGTTACCAGGTTAATAAATTACAAGTACAGTTCAAATTATATCAAATGTGTAGTGTCATCTAGTTAACATTCTTGTAATCCCATCGATCAAGACACGGCTCACGTGAAGCTGTCAGCATAGCATATACGAACAAGCATCATTGTCATCATAAAGGTCCGGCTCCGCCTCAAGAGTAGCGTCGCCATCTCAATCAAACAAAGTCTGGTGGGTGTTCGGAACACCGTCCCGTAACGTGGGAGTGAGTAGCTAACTCAGTAGAACAATAAAGCATAAGTTAACATGCTATCAATTCGGTCAAGCAGTAATGATAAAGCAGTACAATCAAACAATTCTAAATACTCTTGTTAATGCAAGTATGGGATGCAGTCATAATGTATGCCCTTGCCAAACCACCCTCATGTGACACCATCTTACGTTCGCGGCATGCTTTCATCCCTTAATGCTCCACATCTTCTAGGCACATGCAATGCGATGATGAGCATAATTATCAAGTTATTATTAGTCCATTTCAAACAGCAGGATTAGGAAACTAAGGTACCTCCCTTGTATCATTCCCAAACATGATCCATTCTAGGGTCGTCAGTCCTAGTTAATCTCATACGATATTATGGTATGAGAGGCATCGCGAAGGCATCACAAAGGGCTCGTCACCCGTCAGCACGGATACAGATCTCACCGTATGCGGCTCAATTGCTGACCATCAGCTCGAATACAGGTCTCACTATACTCGGCTCAATCGCTGGCCGTCAGCTCGAATACAGGTCTCACCGTACTCAGCTCAACTCATGCTCTAGTTACTGCAAAGGGCTCATCGCCAATCATAGACTTTAGAGTATACTCGAAGACACTACGAAGGGTTCGTCGCCCGTCAGCACGAATACAGGTCTCACCATACTCGGCTCTCACCGTAGGTGACGACAGCTCGAATATAGTGTCCCATACCACCATAATCGGCTCATGAGTCTGGTTGCTCACTGGTCACTACGGGGAGGCACGTGGCCCCGGCGTAGGCCGACAGCTCGACCACAGTGTCCCATACCACCATGCCTGGCTCATGAGTCTTAGCGGATCGAGGTACCATGGTTAAAGGGGATTTCACTGGTAAGTTTGGTACCCTAGGTTCAAGCAGTAGCGTCCAAACATGGTGAACATACATAAGATAGATCGGGTTGCTTGACGAGCTCGGCTAACTCGAGCGCACAACAAGTTGAATATCTGAATTTGATTTCCGAGATGGTTGTCAAGCCCAGCAAGGCGGTTCTAATTCCTTAACTTCGTGTTAATCAGACTTCCGACGTGCGGTCCAGATCTGATACGGAGTTTCGAGAGGCTCCCGAGAACAGCCGGGTAATGAGATTGATCCTAGATTTTAGGGCAATCTAGCGTCAATGATTCTACAAGTTTTGGATTTTGCAGATCATATTTAAAGTGATTGGTGCTAATTTCACTAGTACTCTAGTTTAACACTGGCTAATTCTCGCCTAATTTCTAAAGGATTTAGTCTTGAGTAATTTCTGTCTGAGGTGGTACTTGGGCCTTTGTAGTTTGTGTATAAAGTGATCCGAGTTATACTACTTAGCTAGTTTAAGTTAGTGTCTAGGATGAAAGTACTTAGAAAGATTGAAAGAGCAAGGTGGTGAAGGGTGGGATTTGTGAAGGAAATGGGTTTTAGACATTGGGATTGAGTTCTGACAAGTTAATAAGGTGTTAGGAGCGACCCATTGCCTAAGGACGTCTAATCCGAGGTTGGCAAAAATCCGGGATGTTACAGGGCCCAATGATTTGGGTTAACCCATACCTTGTAAGGTCTAGGATATGGGCCTTATAGTTTTAATTCAATCATTTCTAAGATTGGCTAATCTCTTAGCTAGAGCTAAGAGGTAGAGCTTGTAGTTTATTTTAATGCTTTTCTTACTTTGATTCACGTTCATGAAGCTTATGTTGAATATTTCATTGTTATGGATTGAATTCAAGTAGTGTTTTTTATTATTACTTTGATCTATCATCGATTCCGGGCACAGTGAATGCTTAGGAACTTCACGAATCCTTTCTTTTCTATTTATGGTTACTTGATCTATAGGATCCTTTGATCTACCATTGACTACGAGCATGGTAGATGATTAGAACTCTCTACAATCAATTCGACAATATTGTTATATATGGATCATTATTATGAATGTTCAGAATCTGTTTTGGATCAGTTTATGATGATTTAACCGTCCTATCATCCAACTGGATAGATTAGGACTTCGATTCTAGTTGAAGTATTGATTGAATCAAGTAAGGAAGCATTATAATATCTATAAGTGGATCCTTAGCGATCTAGTTTCCCATAATCTGATAGTTTTAAAATCACAACAATCTCTTTGAATTACAATTTTATTTCCAGTTTCTAGTTCTAATTCTCAATGGATTCAGAAAATTCACATATATTCAGTCCCTATGGGTACAACCTCGGTCTCACCGAGATTATTATTACTACATTGCAACCTCGTACTTGGAGTACAAGCGAACACGAAGCTAGAGAAAAACTGAAGGACGAGTGGCACCTAGGGTGTCTCTCACCATGTGGCACTAGTTGTACCTTGGCCTGAGTTTGACTTAGGGTTAATGCCTAAGGGTATGGATTAAGGTTTACGGTTTAAGGTTTAGGTTTTGGATTCTGGGTTAAGGGTATAGATTAAGGTTTTTGTTCAATCTTCATCAAGCTTATCGGCTTGAGGTGGGGTATTTACACTAGTCAATCCGAGTTTTTAATGGGTATGATCTGAATACTGGCAAGCCACAAAACATACACTCTAACAAACTATTGTGGTGGGTGCTAGATATGTATGGAATACAAGGGTGATGCAATCACAACATCTTGTTCCCAACCAATCCAAGCTTTTAATGGGCAAGATCCATAATTCCTACAAGCCACAGCATATAGCTTGGTAAACTAGGGGAGTAGGGAGGTTGGAGATGAAATGATAGTGCACAATACTAGATGAATGAAGCTAATTTGAGCTGGCATGTGAGTGAATGGGTTGTTGCAAGGTTTGACTGGAGTGGTCTAGATCGACCTTTTGAATGGCTCTGGTGTAGACTTGGTTAGGCTAACCTAAAGCTTAAATGGCTTACTCTCTTTTTACTCTTTCTCTCTCTTTGGTGGATGGATGGGTTAGACCCACTCTCCCTCTCTTCTTCTCTCCTAAGAAATGGTGATAGTGAGTGATGGAATATGAGAGATGGTTTTAAAATGAGGAGAAGAGAGATATTTATACACGTGAGGGATGACATTTTTATGATTTTGAGGAAGTTTAGAGATATTTATACATGTGAAGAGGTAAGGTCTGGGCATCCCATTTCTCTATGCTTTTATGGTGGTCATTGTCACGCCCCAAATCTGGCAACTAGGCTCACAGAATTCCCGAGCTCCAAATCCTATGCCAATAGACTCTGCAATACCCCGAGTTCGGTATCAAATGCCCATACACCAAGTTTCGAAAGCGGCGTCTTACAAAGAGGATTTTAGGGTGAATTTTTGTAACTGAGAATAACAAGAACTCCACAAGCAACATCATATCTCCACTAAACAAAAATTTAATACAATGTTGCTAATAAAGGGAAATACATATGATAGCAAAAGAACAAAAGCAATGAGTGTGCTCCAACATCACCTACAGTTGTGCTCTATCATAACCTAGAACATAAACAAGCACGTATAAACTTCATATGAAGTCCAATAGAGTGCGTGTGTGCGTGCATAATGCCAATACATATGACAAATATATCAACATTAATATCTGAGTAAGAAGTAAAGGATAGAGGGCCTGGATGCCAAGTCCATGTATGTAACTAACCGTACCGAGGCTATTTATATATGCTATGCAATGGCTTACAATGTCGAATGTCATATACAACAATGCGATGCAAGCATTGCAATCCTAATGTCTAATCCACATCTCAGAATGGTTCCCATTTGGAATCATCGAAGCCAATATCCCCAATAAAGCTTGAAGCTTCTAGAATAAGGGGTTTGCATACCCGCATCAACAGTGGTATGCCAAAGCCCACCCGTCACGCCAGTAGCGGACCCATTTCCAAGATGGTCAGACTTGACCTCAATCGCCAACAACTCTTCAGATAGGTGAGGCCGAACCCCCTTCCAACCGACCCAAACACAGTGGGAGACGTATCCTAATGTTATTCGGCACTTAGGCGCTCATGTATCAACTCAGTCTACTCATCGGAGCACCCCATGATTTCACATGGTTTAGAGACTTTCAACCATGAACATACTACGTGCTCTATAAATTGAATCTAATTTCCAGTGTCCATACCTGCCAACTATGACAAAACTATGGTGGCTACAACCATGATGTCACTAGGGTGTCCATGTAAAATGTAGGAATGCATGAGTCACGTCATCCAAGTCATGCGTCATATCATGCAAGGCAACCTTAATTCATATGAGTCCCCTGAAATACCTTAAAGTCGTAAGGTTATAAATGTAAGTTTATCGTGCATCAGGCGAACTAATACCATGTCATATGTACTAACCGTAGTATAACAGCCAGGTGTACCTTATCATGATCAACGTCACATCCACAAGTCAAACTCATGATGTGGATGATACATGAATGAATGATGTGTAACATCCAATCAACTAAACATGTGGTATAAATGCAGTGTCACATCGAGTTATTAAATGGAAGCTAAGTAAACTACATTATACATGGTTTAGTTTATAAGCAAAGCACAAGTCCGACTCATAAAAGAAGGGCTCAAGCCCAATGAAGAGGGGGTGACGCCCACTTGGAACCAAATCTACTCTACAAGCTTCGAAGTGGGTGGGCTTTTCAAGTCAATGCGTGCAGACCAAATCAAGCTATGCAAACGCATAGTGTCGTCTGTAAGAATCTCATCTAGACGTACACATAAGCGGTCCTAATCATGCCACTAACGGCATCCAAAAGATTAAAAAAATAGTGGGGTCCACAAGCGACCACGGTACCCAAGAAGGACAAGGTAGACCCTACAACTGTCCCAAGCAAGGCCTAAACGGAATGGCCACAACCATATAAGGATGGGCCTAGGTGGCCTCAAACACAAGCGGTGTGGGACACAAATGGCGGGCCCCACTCACTACCCAAGGATGGATCCCAAATAAACAACATAGTGGGGTTCTCAATGGCCCCTTACCCTCGACGGTAATAAACATGACAATGAGCCTTAGGAGTTCAGATGGTGGGCTTCACTATCCCCGCTGCTTACTGCAAGGTGGTCCACTTAAACTTCAGACCTGCTCATCTTTAGGGTCAGGCTTTAAAATGAGTTGTTGAAATAAATGGATGACATAGATATACAATACATCATCAAGGTGGTCCTCACGGATGGTTTCAACAATGAGCATCATCACAGCGATGGGGCCACTAGGTTGGGCAGTGCAAATATAACACATACATCATGAAGGGCCTGGGGGGAACAACATATCATAAGTGGAGTTCACAGCAGGCATCATGTGGTGGTCATATGGCCAATAATTAATACAGTGGGCCTTAGGAAGTTTCCAATGATCTCACTGTTTTTTTTAGCATGGCCCACCTAAGATTTGAATCTGCCTCACTTTTAGGCCCAAATCTAACATAGTCCAGTGAAAATGGATGGACGGCTAGGATATAAAGCACATGTATCAGAGTGGGGTTCACAGCCTCCAGGGGCCCACCAGTCCAAGGGCGTTCAAGGTCCACCACTTGGACAATCCAGTGTTGGATTGTGTCGGGGCCTGCACGGCTGCATAAAACACATATCCGAATGTGGGCGGCTCCACCAGCGGTGGGCCCCATGCCGTTGGGAAAGCAAACTTGGTCCCAAATCCCAATAGCAATAATCGAATGAAAGGAATAGACATGTTGGCTTGACCCCAAAGACTGAAATGTTGGAAGTCAAGAAATTCTACGAAAAACTATAAAGTCCTGTTTTTTAGCCACACCTTGGCTAGTGGCTAATGAACTCCAATGAAGTCACCATTTTGTGAACGTCCTCCCATACACGAAGACACAAAATTATGACATCATTTGCTTGACTTTCTCTCCATTTGTCAGTTTTGGTTACAGTTTGATTTGAATGTGTGGTGGACTCAAATATAAAAATTTATTTACTTTAGAGTTGCCACTAACTAGGATATAATTTTGTAATCTATAGTTGACTAGAACTTGTAGAATCACTTAGAAGATAAGAAATCACAACATTCCTTGACCCAAGTGACTCCCACGTTGGTATACTTTACAAGATTCTACAGTTTTTAAAAGAATTCAAGAGAACTTTCAACATCATTGAATTAAGCCATACTACTCTGGGCTCTAAGGCTCCGGATAGATAGAATAAAAAACAGTAACAAAATAGAGAGCTAAGTCATATTGCACTAGGTTTTAGGACTATGGGTAGACGAAAATAAAGAAAAGTAAAAGCAACAATAAACTAGAGAGCTAAGCCATACTACATGGGTTCTAGCTTATAGGTCCCTAAATAGGTGGAACAAATAAAAGTAAAGAAAAGTAGTACAGATATGTGTAGAAGTTGTTGATTTTTAAGGTATGTGCAAAGCGATTCTTGATTCAAGATGTGAGAAGGAAAATGCGAAATAAGACACTATTTTTGATCAAAAGTGATGATCGAATGTCCTAAATTCCGACCATACTTGTTGACTTCGGTATTTTTCTAGCTTTGACTTTGAGTGGACAGAATGGCCTGGTAAGAAGAATGCTTCATAGATGGCAGAGGGTTAGACAAACTTCAACAAGTGCAACTTTAAGATAGTTGAGTGTTGTAATAAATGTCTTAAATCGAGTTTGTTACTAGGTCTGTTGATGCAATCGACAATCTGTTCGATGTCACCTTTGATGACATCAAACAGTGCTCGATCCCATCGAGATTTTTCAGATATTTTTTTTCCTGACCTATCTAGGTATTTTTTGATGCCATCGAAGGGTGTTTGATTGCACCTTCGATGACATCGAACATGGCTCGATGCAATCAAGATATTTCAGAAAATTGGGTTTTGTCTCTGGATAGTTTGGGTGTTAGTTCGATGCCATCGAAGGATAAGTTTCGATGACATCGAAGGGTGTTCGATGCCATCGAACTAATTGGCGCAGAGTTGCGTATTTGCGAGATTTTGTTTCCTATTTCGATTGTACTTCCTCCAAAGGCTATATATTGGAGTGCAATCGGAATTGGGATGGCATTGAAGTATTCTTAGGATTTCTAAGTCATCCTAGGGTTTTAAAGGGTGTAGCAAGGGTGAAATTCGAGGTTGTTCGAATTGGGTAAGCTCTTTTCTCTTTGTAATTTTTACTTTCATAGTGATCATCTCTCGCTTTGTGCCGTGGTTTTTTCTCGAAAGAGGTTTTTTTTCCACGTTAAACCGTTGAGTTCTCTTTGTGTTTGTTTAGTGTTATTGGATTAATATCTTTGATTCATCTCTGTGTGCTTCCGCGGTCCCCTAACTGGGAGATCATGCCATGATTGGAATTGGCTTCGAGGTTTAGCTAGGCTGTTCTTTCGTGACACCTGGATGCTTTCACAACCTTTGCCCTCTCTGGGTTCCTTACTCCGTTTCCCATCTCCATCTACGTAAGGTGTTTCTTAAATAGACGCTGAGAGCCCTACCAACCGTGGATCTCAGCAAATCAAAACATAGCATACAGAAAGATGGAACCCTGCCAGTCACGAATCTCAACAAATCAAGATAGAGAGAGTGCATAAAGATGAGTCTCTGATGGATCGACCTAACCTATACTCAGAAATGGTCGTTCAAGGACCGGTTTTACACAGAAGCGGTCATTCCTAAGTCAGTCTTATGTAGAACCAAAGGTCTGTTATAGGTATTTCACCTTTTTGAAATAGGGTTGGCACTCCGTAGGTGATCCGGAGATCATGCTACCTTGTTTAATCTGTCACTTGTTTGCTTTGGCAACGATGGATCTGAATTGATGGTTATCTTCAATGCATGTCCTATACTATATATGTACTTTGATTACGGCAGACTGAAGTCGATGAGTAAAATTTAATGTCACTTAATGTAAAGTGTCTACAAATAAACATAGAAAATGGACATCATTAAATAAGTGCCTACATCAAGAAAATGACCACTGTAGACAAAACCTTTTATCCAGCGGTTTTTATGAAGGAATACAAACTTTAGTTACCAACTTAGACTAGCACGTGAGGACAACGACTTTGAGGACGAAACTATCCCTCCTTTTCACTGCGAAGACGAGCGCTGACGCTCCTCCAACTAAGAGTTGTACGAACGGCTTAAAAGAGATCAAAGTTACATGGCCCCACAACTATATATTTATTATATGCACAACGTTCATCCATATTTCGAGATCATTTCGGAGCATTATCCAAAAAAAAAAAAAATCATATCCAAAGATCAACTGGACCACACCACAAAGAGCAGCGGGGAAATTGATTTTCACCGTTAAAAATTTTGTAGGGCCCACCATAACATTTATTTTCCATCCAATCTATTCATAAGGTCACAAAGGCCTGGATGAAGAGGAAAAACAAATTTCATAATGATCCAAAACTTTTGTAGCCCCTAAAAGGGTTTTAATGGTAGACGTTCAATTCCCCACTGCCTTTTATAGTGTGGTCCACTTGATAGTTAGATCTGTCTTATTTTTCGTCTCATGCCTTAATATAAGCTCGCCAAATAGATGGACAGTTTGGATATAACACAAACCTCATGGTAGGGCCCACAGAAGCAACGAAAATTTAAAAAAAAAAAAAAAAAGAATCCGCGATGAATCGCGGATTCCGCGATTCAACCGCAGCTCGCTGTCGGATTTGGGGATGGATCGCAGAATCCGCGATTGATCCCCGATTCAAACAAAAGGCTATGGCTACAGATTTTCATAATGATCCAAAACTTTTGTAAGGTCACAAAGGCCTGGATGAAGAGGAAAAACAAATTTCATAATGATCCAAAACTTTTGTAGCCCCTAAAAGGGTTTTAATGGTAGACGTTCAATTCCCCACTGCCTTTTATAGTGTGGTCCACTTGATAGTTAGATCTGTCTTATTTTTCGTCTCATGCCTTAATATAAGCTCGCCAAATAGATGGACAGTTTGGATATAACACAAACCTCATGGTAGGGCCCACAGAAGCAACGAAAATTTAAATAAAAAAAAAAAGAATCCGCGATGAATCGCGGATTCCGCGATTCAACCGCAGCTCGCTGTCGGATTTGGGGATGGATCGCGGAATCCGCGATTGATCCCCGATTCAAACAAAAGGCTATGGCTACAGATTTTAACTGTAGCTATAGCCGTATCCTGTGTACTTTTCTTTTTAATTTTTAATCTTTTTTTTTTTTTTCACATTTAGAATTTTATTCTACCTACATTTTTTTATAACACATATTTATATAAATATGTATATATAAGCATATAAAAAAAAAAATCTCTCCTTTTTTCATTTCTTTCTTTATTCATATAACAAGAATATCTTCTAAACCAAAATTGGTTACTTGACGTACCATATATGATTTTAGGGCTGAAAGTTGGGCGGGTTCAACCCGACCAACCTGTGACCCACCCGACATTGGGTTGGGCTTGGGCAAGATGTATCGGGTTTAGTCTTGGGGTTAGGCCATACAAACACCAACCCGATAAAACTTGGAAACGGAATCGCCAGGATTGACTGTCAAATGCATGGAAATGACTGTGAAGTGAAGGGAATTGACGGTAAAGTGCATCGAAATGATTGTGAATCTAAACGGAATCATCGAAATTGACCATGAAATGCATGGAAATGACCATGAAGTTAAGCAAATTGAACGCCAATGTGCTTCTTTGCATCATTATGGACCATGGTTTATTATTTCCATTTCCAACTACAGAGGGCACAACTATGAATTGAGATTTCCTCCTACCGTTTAAGACAGGTGCTTTTCTATCCAAAATGTCAGTCCTTCCAGTGATCCTAAGATATCGTTACGAAAGATTTAGTCCGGCATGGGACACTATATCTGCGGTGAGAAGCCCTTGGTTTATTCATAGCTTCAACAAGATTTTACATTTAGGTGTGAAAGACTGGGATAATGAAGCTTATCTTTCATTACTCAATCTGCATGGCTTCTGAAGTTTCTTGGAAGCTTGCAAGTCCATCGCTCAATATGCATATAAAAAAAAATTTCTCTTTTTCTTTTTTCATTTCTTTCTTTATTCATTTAACAAGAATATCTTCTAAACTAAAATTAGTTACTTGACATACTACATATGATTTTGGGGTAGGAGAAGCTACTTTAGCCAACCAACCTAGTTATTTTCCAAGATTCCATCAGGTCGATGGTCGAAAATACATTTCATTCACTTCGCGGTCACTTTTAATCACTTCACGGTCAAACTAGAAATTGAGCAGGGCAACCTAGCAATCGAGCGAGGCAACCTAGAAATTGAACGAGGCAACGAAGAAAATGAGCGAGGAAACCTACAAATTGAGCGAGTGAACCTACGATTTGAGCTAGGCAACCTAGGAATTGAGTGAGTGAAGTTAGAAATTGAGTGAGGGAAGCTAGAATTTGAGCGAGGGAACCTAAAAATTCAGTGAGACAACCTAGGATTTGAGCAAGGGAAGCTACAAATTGTGCGAGGGAACCTAGAAATTGAGCAAGGTAACCTAGGATTTGAGCAAGGCAACATAGGAATTGAGGGAAACAACGTAGAAATTCAGCGAGAAATCCTAGGAATTGAGCGAGGGAAGCTAGAAATTAAGTGAGGGAACCTAGAAATTCAGTGAGGCAACCTAGGATTTGAGCGAGGAAAGCTAGAAATTGAGCGAGGGAACCTAAAAATTGAGCGAGGCAAGGTAGAAATTCAGCGAGGAAACCTAGGAATTGAGCGAGGCGACGTAGGAATTGAGCGAAAGAAGTTAGAAATTGAGCGAGGGAAGCTACCATTTGAGCGAGGGAACCTAGAAATTCAGCGAGGCAACCTAGGATTTGAGCGAGGGAAGCTACAAATTGTGCGAGGGAACTTAGAAATTGAGCGAGGCAACGTAAGATTTAAGCGAAGCAACGTAGGAATTGAGCGAGGGAACCTAGGAAATGAGCGAGGCAACATAGAAATTCAGCGAGGAATCCTAGGAATTGAGTGAGGGAAGCTAGAAATTAAGCGAGGGAACCTAGAAATTCAGCGAGGCAACCTAAGATTTGAGCGAGGGAAGCTAGAAATTGAGCGAGGGAACCTAGAAATTCAGCGAGGCAAGGTAGAAATTCAGCGATGAAACCTACGATTTGAGCGAGGCAACCTAGGAATTGAGCTAGAGAAGTTAGAAATTGAGCGAGGGAATTTCCACAGATTCATGTAATGTAACGGAAAATTTTATGAACCGCTTGGTCAATTTCATTAATTGCTCGGTCAAATTCACTGAAGAGAATTTCATGTAAAGCTCGATCAATTTTAGTAACTACTCGGTCAAATTCACCAAAGAGCAAATTGTTAGGCTAGGTCAATTACATTTAAAGTTCATTGCAATTCATGTTAGCCTTACCCAATTTTTAGCTTGCCTCACTCAAATTCATGTTTCCCTTGCTCAATTTCTAGGTTGCCTCGCTGAATTTATACGTTGCCTTACTCAATTCCTAAGTTGCTTCACTCAATTTCTAGGTTGCCTCGCTCAATTCAGAAGACTTTTTTTTACTGCATAAATCTTATCTTCCAGAACCCTAGTCAAGGAATGAGGATAATCTCATTTCGCAGCTCAATCCTCGCGGTCATAATTATGTTAATTCTGCCTTCAAATCTTTTTAGGTGATCAAGAGAGCCCCCTTTTCCAGTAGATGAGATTAGGATGAAAGGTATTATCTCAATGCTTCTTTTCTCTGTCTTGCTCTTAAAAATCGTTGAATCCAAAGCCCTCGGAGAAGAAAGATCCTAGGTTGCCTTGCTCAAATCCTAGGTTGCCTTGCTCAATTCTTAGGTTCTCTCACTCAATTGCTAGGTTGCCTCGCTCAATTTCTAGCTTCCCTCGCTCAATTCCTATGTTGCCTCGCTCAATTCCTACCTTGCCTCACTCAATTTCTAGGTTCCCTCGCTCAATTTCTAGCTTCCCTCGCTCAAATCCTAGGTTGTCTCGCTGAATTTCTAAGTTCCCTCGCTGAATTTCTAGGTTCCCTCGCTCAACTCCTAGGATCCTCGCTGAATTTCTACGTTGCGTCGTTCATTTCCTAGGTTCCCTCGCTCAATTCCTACGTTGCCTCGCTCAAATCCTAAGTTACCTCGCTCAATTTCTAGGTTCCGTCGCATAATTTGTAGCTTCCCTCGCTCAAATCCTAGGTTGCCTCGCTGAATTTCTAGATTCCCTCACTCAAATTCTAGCTTCCCTCGCTCAATTTCTAACTTCCCTCACTCAATTCCTAGGTTGCCTCGCTCAAATCCTAGGTTTCCTCGCTGAATTTCTACCTTGCCTCGCTCAATTTCTAGGTTCTCTCGCTTAATTTCTAGCTTCCCTCGCTCAAATCCCAGGTTGCCTTGCTGAATTTCTAGCTTCCCTCGCTTAATTTCTAGCTTCCCTCGCTCAATTCCTACGATTCTTCGCTGAATTTTTACGTTGTCTCGCTCATTTCCTAGGTTCCCTCGCTTAATTCCTATGTTGCCTCGCTCAAATCCTAGGTTACTTCGCTCAATTTCTAGGTTCCCTGGCACAATTTGTAGCTTCCCTCGCTCAAATCATAGGTTGTCTCGCTGAATTTCTAGGCTCCCTCGCTCAAATTCTAGCTTCCCTCGCTCAATTTCTAACTTCCCTCGCTCAATTTCTAACTTCCCTCGTTCAATTCCTAGGTTGCTTAGCTCAATTTCTAGCTTCCCTCGCTCAATTTCTAGCTTCCCTCGCTCAATTTCTAGATTCCCTCGCTGAACTCCTACCTTGCCTCTCTTAATTTCTAGGTTCCCTTGCTCAATTCCTACCTTGCCTCGCTCAATTTTCAATTTGCCTACTCAATTTCATGTTTGCCCCGCTCAATTTTTAGTTTGACCGCGAAGTGATTGAAATTGACAGCGAAGCAAATGAAATATATTTTCGACCATCGACCTGATGGAATCTTGGAAAATAACTAAGTTGGTGGGCTAAAGTAGCTTCTCCTACCCCAAAATCATATGTGGTACGTCAAGTAACTAATTTTAGTTTAGAAGATATTCCTGTTAAATGAATAAAGAAATAAATGAAAAAAAAAAAGAGAGAGAGAAATTTTTTTTGATATATATGTGTGTGTGTGTGTGTGTGTGTGTGTTAGAGAAAAATGTAGGTCGAATAAAGTTCTCCATGTCAAAGAAAAAAAAATGATACGGATACGGTTATAGCTACGGTTATAATCTGTAGCCATAAATCGAAGTTGGAATTGTAGAATCCATGACAGCGACTTGCGGTGGAATCGCGGGAGCTGCGATTGATCGCGGAGATTTGGTTATAGCTACGGTTATAATCCGTAGCCATAGAAAAACCGTAGCCATAAGTTCCTGGTTTTTTTTAATTTTAATTTTAATTTTTCTTTTGTTGTTGTAATCCCCACCGCCTTTTGTGGGTCCCATCATGAGGTCTGTGTTATATCCAAACTGTCCATCTATTTGGCGAGCTCATCTTCAGGCTTCAGACGAAAAATAAGATAGATCTAACTATCAAGTAGACCACACTGTAAAAGGCAATGGGGAATTGAACGTCTACCATTGAAACCCTTTTAGGGGTTATAGAAGTTTTGGATCATTATGAAATTTGTTTTTCTTCTTCATCCAGGTCTTTGTGACCTATGAATGAACTTAGACAGGGAGGATTTCTCACAAACATCACAGTGGGCTCCCAAAAAGTTTTTAATGGTTGACGCTCATTCAACATTGTTTCCTATAATGTGGTACACTTGAGATTTGCATATACCTCATTTTTGGTCGCATACCATAAAATGATATGGAAAAATATATGGACAGCATGGATGAATAGCATACATCATGGTGGGGCCCACAGACCACCGACCATCCGCCATTGGCTGGTGGCAGGGGGAGTACCCAATCCGTTTTCGTGAAAGGAGGGGTAGTTTTGTCCTCAAAGTCGCTGTCCGCACATGCTAGTCTAAGTTGGTAACTTAAGTTTGTATTCCTTCATAAAAACCGCTGGTTAAAAGGTTTTGTCTACAGTGGTCATTTTCCCGCCTACATCCTATCCAAATGTGTCACGTAACAGCAAGGAGTAGGATTCTCGTTGGAGAGCATTATTGTAACGGGCATTCTTCCGTGGATCCTCCATCTGTTTTGAAAACTTTTACAACATGATCCAAAAAAGAAGCATATCCAAATCTCACGTGGACCATGATATAGAAAATAATGGTAATTAGCCATTAAAAACATATCATGAGCCACAAAAGTTTTATATCAAATTGATTTGTGTGCTTTCTTCATCCAAGCCTTTGTGACCTTATCATAAAGTGGGATGGCAAATAAATCTTCCAGTAGCTTCCAGGAAAATTTTTAAGCCCAGGGGCCCACCTTGACATCTATGTTCTTTACATCCATGCTGTCCAACCATCTTGGCAACTCATTTCAGGGCATGATCTCAAAACTAAAGCATATCTAAATCTCAATTGAACCAAACAATGGTGATTGATCATTAAAAACTTCATGTGGCCCCAAAGTTATGGATTAAGAAGATAATTGAGTGGCCCCTTCATCTACGTCTTTGTAACCTTATCAAAAGTTTGGATGGCAAATAAACATTTTGGTAGCCACTAAGAAGTTTTTAATGGTGGGGATTCAATCACCACTATTTCTTGTGGTGTGATCCACTTAAGATTTCAATTTGCTTCTATTTTTTTGAAGTGACACCCTAAAAGGAGCTTTAAAAAAGATGGACAGCGTGGATGTAAGCTACATAAATCACGGTGGGTCCCGGATCCACCCACCTCGGTGGATCCACCGAAGCCGCGCCGGTTCCTTTGCCAACGGCAAAATGTTTAATCGCATTGACGGAGTCAGACGGAAGGGGTCGTTTATACTAATTTTCACTGTGTGCGTTTTGTAAGGAAAATGAAGATGGGGTTCTTTTCATCCCAACTCTTACAAGCAGAAGCGTTTGGTCATTCGAAATCGAAAAAAGAAATTAATAAAAAAAATTAAAAGAAAATAACACTAGGGCCTCCCCTGGAGGTTGATCAGACTCGGATTAGATGGTGACCACTGTAGGAAATCAGAATGCGTGATGAGTTACTCAGTCTGCTTTTATCCTACTGAGTAAATTCTGTTTGGCCCACTGTAAATGTACGTGATTTATCCACCCTACTCATCTGTTTCTCCGGCTCATTTTAGGGGTTGAAATTAAAATTGAAGCATAGTGTACTTGATTTATCCACCCTATTCATCCGTTTTTCCAGCTCATTTTAGGGGTTGTAATTAAAATTGAAGCATATCAGAATCTCAGGTGGACCAACGGTCAGAATAATTTTCACCATTGAAACATTTCTAGGGCCCACAATGATGTTTATTTGCCATCCAAACTCTTCATAAGATCAGACGGACATGGATAAAGGGAAAACACAAATATCAGCTTGATCTAAAACTTCTATGGCCCAGGAATCAAGTATCATTACGTCCGTGATCAAGTGAGAAATAAGAAGGTCGCCCTCATCTACATTCCTACTAAAGAGATGATGGTTGATCCCATGACGAAACCTATAGTTAGAGATCTATTTCAGGTTCATGTCAGGCAAATAGGATTGAGGAAATCTTGAGAGACATACTTGTTTTTAGTACATTTGATATTGCATTAATGAATAACACATTCCATTTATTCAGTATTGAACACTAATATAAACTATGTAAGTAGATTATCAGCATTTACCTTGAGATCATGTAGGATTTCTATTTTTGTCGGCAGGCCGGTCACCCATTCGCATGGGTTGATCAACCTTGAATGTACAAGAGAGGTACATTTGGGGCCATATTCATACACTGAGGTATGGACTTCTCTTTATTGTGAATAATAAAAAATGAGGATATGGGTGAGTCGTATCTGCCTACAATTTTAAAAAGATTGAAGATGAGACTGATAAACTCAAATAATATAATCGCACCATTCTTTTTTCATGCGATCAATGTTATGGCCTGAATTTATAGAGGTTATGAGGTTATGAGATGAGTAGTACCTCATGTAGAATAACCTGCATATTGTAGACCCAACAAACATCTAGTATTGTCTACTTTACGACGTGAATTGTAGCCACGTGCTGGGACATTTAACATATAGATTGTTTTGATTCGATATAATCATTGCAACATACGAGTAGCCAGTCCCGTAGATGACTCTTTGTGTCCTTAGCTACCCTCCTCTTGTGTATAGGAGGATGAGATTGAGTGTCGCTACTTTAGTATACTATAACGAAAGGTCCTTAATTGGTCAGACTCAGTTACGCTAGGAAAGCGGCTTGGTTGATTCCAAATTACACATCTGCGTAGGAAAGATCCCGTGACAGCTACACTAATTTTCTAAAACTATAAATACGCAATTAAAGACTTATCCGCCGGCAGTATCGAGTTGTTTTTATTAGACTTTTACAAACAATATTTTTTCTTAAAAGCGCGCGCGCACACACACACACACACACACACACACATATATATATATATATTACTTTAAATTGGTTTTAGTCGAAGTTTGTGAAAAATCGAGTTTTCAGAATAACTCGATAAGTTGGATAAGTGCGTATGTTGGCTAAGTACTCCAGATCAGGAGTTAACTCCATTCGGTGTGGTCATGCGGACTAGGACAAGCATTGCAAAGCTTGAGTTATTGAGTATTAGTTAGGTGGTCACTTAGTCCGTAAACACCTGTGAGAATATTACGATGATCCTACTGGTCCCACGCCTCTGATTCTTTTGATCATGATGTTTGGTTTTGATTGTTATTAGGTGAGTTAGATGGATAAATTCTTTATGCCTATCCCACAATGTGATTGAGTGAGAGATGTTGGATGTAGACCAGTGGGGCCCACTGGTGAGCAATCACTAGTGGGTGGGTCTCATGTATATAGGCTTCTTCCGACCTCTTTTACATATATATATAAAGAGATGGTGGTCCGCCTGATTCAAAGCCGTTGGGCGAATTGGGCCCGAGTCAGCACTGACCTGTTATCCTTCCATTATAAAGAGGGGCTGGCTCTGTGAAACTAACCTAACGCAGTACCCTCCATTCTAGGAACCAAGTAGCCCAGGCTTTCGCCCAAGTCACATGACTCAACTGCTCAACTTACAACAGGCGAGAAAGCAACCCCGACAGGACCCGATTCTACAGACCCAAACCAACCGTCCTCATCACCTCAATGGTAGACGTTCAATCCCCACTGCATATTACAGTGTAGTCCACTTGATAATTATATCTGTCTTATTTATCTTTCTCAAGCCTAAATCCGAGCAATACAACAGCAATATAGTTGGTGTGATGTACATCAGCCAATCAACTTCTCACGTTCACAGCAGCTATATAGCTGGTGTGTTGTCCATCGCATAGAGGATTCTGACAAGTGGGTGCCACCGTTCGGTAATCCAAACCTGTAACGCCCCGAATCTTCAGGACCCGAGTACACAACCCGTTTCCTAAAAACTCGAGTGTTAACCTTAATGGATGGTCAAATATATTTTTTTCTTCTTTTATCAGAGTAAGCAGATGAGCGTAGAATGGACAAGTAAGCATAAAGGAAATTTTCATTATCATTTAGAATATACAAGAGAGTGTCCATAATAACTTATATAAACCAATGTCTCGAATATAACAAATACAAGAATCCACATGGTCTAATACAAGAAAAATAACATAAGAATGTAAACATAAGCCGCAAGACCGCGCAGCTCCTCGAGGTAGATGTAGTCATGCAACCCTGACACTTATACCCGGCTCCTATCAGCCTGAACCTGAAAGTCACTTAAGCCACCTGTGCTACCTGTACGGTTATATTTATTTGATGGATGAGTGGCCAACTCAGTGTGAACTCCCCTCAAGATTACACACCGCTGCATTAGGTAAGAAATAGTATAAAACATCCCGACAACCAAAACACAGTGGATGCAGTCTTATTAGGTACATGGATGTATGGAATGCGTTCACGCCCCGGGGATGCTCATCCGTGTGGACAGTGGGCCGGCACCTATGCAATCATCGAACCTGGGAACATCATCCAATAGGAACATCGAACCCGAGACACATCATCCAGATGGAACGATACGTACATCAATAATGCAACCATCGAACCCGGGACACATCATCCAGACGGAACAATACTTACATCACGTACGATAGCAATAAATGCTGGTCTGTGCTATGTATGCATGATTAGCCAAGTCATTATTAGTCCAATTACAACCAGCCATTTTAAATAAGCTCAAAGGTCACTACGGGGAGCACATGGCCCAGCGTAGGCCGATGGCTTGGGCATAGTATCCCATGACTACCATCCCCGGCCCATGAGGCTATCATCCTAGGATGTTTAATAGAAACCTATCGACTAGTGGCCAATCATATTACGGTATATGGAGCTTAACATCGTATGGTTGCACAGTATAAAACATTGAACCCATGTAGGGAAGATATCAAATAAAACCACGTAGGGCGAGTATCAAAATATGCCACATAAGGCGAATATCAAAACCATACGATAAAAACCATCCTTAAAAACCATTGGGCATAATAACCCTGGATGATAGGCCCACATTAATGATCCATCTAGACCATCACCCAATAACCACCAAGTTGAAAGTCCATTACGATCACAACTAGTCAAGTTACATCCCAAGTATGGGTGTACATTCATATGTGGGAATTTCCCACTAATGTACCAGTTTAAGTTCCATAAGCAATCCACAAAAAGAACACAAGCATGAACAATTATACAGGATAATCATAAAGTATGTAAGACAGCAATTCAATTTTCACCAGCTAACACATGTGATTATAAAGGGAGATCAGTTATGAATTTAAATAAAAACTATAACTTAAGCTAATGAGAAGATGGAAAGCTCGAGGAGAAGAATCATCACCTTATACTTTGCATCGCCTACCAGCATTGCTAAGGAATGCGCGTTCCCTTAAAATCAAACCCTATCATAAATCAGGATGTACAATTAGATCCAAGTTCTACATACTATCGAGGGTTTAAGATCATGACCTAGGGTTATCTTTTAGGATTTTAATGTAGAATCAGGGTTTTCACCCTAGGGTTTAGTCCTACACTTGGGTCTTAGGATTTGAATCCTAAAGTATTATTTTTCTCATTATTATTATACAATGGATCAAATAATACTCATAAGAGCTATCATTAATCCATCAATACTAATAATGATGGTTCATAAGTTCATTTTTATATATATAAATATAAATATATTGACCTTATCTGATCCTCTTATAATGACTAATAACCTCTTAAATAATACAAGTAATGATAATGATAATAGTTATCATTTAATGAATCTGATTAAGGATGATATTTAAGAGGGTTTAAATAAAATACTACTATTAAGATTTTGTTTGCAATAACTAGATTGGGTACAAACCATCTATTCATGGCTAACCAATCCATCTCGATAAATTCCCAGGGCTTTAATCTATCTAAACTATCAAAGTTGAGAGGGGGATTTGTAAGGGCCCATGAACAAGGTCAACTGGGCCCGCATTAGAACGACCAGGCCCACTTGGTTTCATCCCAATAAATGGTCCAGATTTGGGTCCGGTTCAACCACAAAGGTCAAGGTGAGCTCCAACATGAATCAAAGTGAGGCCCACCTGTTTACACGGGGTGCTGTAAGACCCGTATCGTAGTCTGTACTGTTCCATCGAACCCCGCGATCCTTCTCGACGAATTTTGGCAATCCGCGACCTATATCGGACGTTTGCGCGCGATCTTAAGCCGAGTCCTGCATATCAGAATTGGCTCGACCCGAGACTTATACCAGTACGACGGTGTCGTTGCCGCAGTTCCGATGACGCGTCTCACGCGCCGAGGTGATACCCAGGCCAGGAGATGTGGGCCCGTGTTCAGTTCGAGAAAACACCGCGCGTTGCAAACATCGAGAGAATCTCTACCAAATTCAAATCAATCCCATCAATCAATCAAAGTACATAACCCATTAAGTCAAGTACCCTATCCCATCCCCAAAGTCAACCCTTCCATCCCATCTCTTACACACCCCATCACTCATCCCATCACTCTCTCTCTTTCAATCCCTCTCTCTCATCTCTCTCTCTTTCATTCTCTCTCATTTTCCTCCCAAGCAACTCACGTCCAATGCTCCATGACAGAGCTAGGTGTGGCCCACCTTCCTACATACCATCTCCACCATCCAAGTTCAATCTCAACCGTTGAAGTCTATCCATTAGAGCTTTAGATCACATCGGTGGAAGGAAGAGTTTGAGATCTTAAGGTGGGTGCTTCTCTCTCTCTCTCTCTCATTTTGTGTAATGTGTGGCCCACTCGGATGGACCCCACCTTGATGAATGTCTTATCCAACAGTCCAAGTCGTGTAGACCCTACCTTATGGTGGTGGAAATACACTAGAATAGATTGATTCATATCAGGTGGGCCACGTTCATGTGGAACCCACCTTGGTGAACGTGGGCCATACATGTGGGACCCAGCCCTGATGCCTGTGTTTTATTCATGTCGTCCATGTAACGACCTGTAAATTTCCGTACATTGGGTCGAGTACCACCTCGACCAGAAATCACGTAAGATTAAATCCTTTAGAAATTTAACAAAGTTAACTAAGTACTAAACTCGGTTAGCCATGAAATCCGTTGGGATCGCTTTAAATACGATCTGCAAGACCCAAAACTTGCAGAATTAGTGACTCTAGGTTACCCTAAAGTCTAGAGCCAAACTCATTACCCGTCTGCTCTCGGGAATGAAACGAAACTTCGTATTAGGTCTAGATCGCACATCGGGAGTCCGATTAACACGAAGCTAAGGAACTAGGACCGCCCCACTGGGCTTGACAATCATCTCAAAAATCAGATGATTCCGATGTCCCACGGCCATTTATTTCGATCCGGAGCGAGGGAGTGTGAAAAACACTATTCCCATCCAAATAAAAATATCAGGAATAGTGATCTGGCATCATTCGGTTGCGCGTCAGTATTAAGCAACCTGACCGTCAGAATCAGACCAAATTACACCCTCGGATTAAGAAAAATTTCAGGAACATTTACATGTACTTAGAATTTCTGATCGTGGCCCACTGACCGTTGAACTGAAAGTGGTCCGCCACGTGCGATCTGGGAATCTGATCGAGTCGAAAACGTAATCCCACGTAGATCCATAGATAGTGAGCTTAAGTCTGACGTTCGGCTCAAGGAGGGCCACCAGAACATCCTTTTTGAGCTTGGAAAGTGGCGAACTGCTTATATATGCAGCCACCCTTGAACCTGAGTCTATTTTAGACATGTTTTTGGCTATAAAAGGGGCTTAGAACAGCCCCTCTCACAGCCATACAAATTTGGGAGAGAAACCCTTGAGTGAGAGAAAGGCTTGGAGTTTGTAGCCGATCTTCCTCCTGCTGCTTCCACTCATCACACGGCCTACACCGCCTTATTCCAGGTGTTTTCCCGGCGGTATCCATCCCATTTGAAGGTAAGAAACCCTAACCCTAGGTCTGATTTAAGGTAAGATCGTTGTAGGATATGAAAAAGCTAATCGGTTCCGCTCTTTAGGCTAGGAAACACCCGTATACGGAAGCTCCAATACCCTTGCTGATTCGTTGGAATTCCAAGGGCCAAGGTGAGGACTTTAAGTGTATAAGTTACGTTTTTCAACGCTTTCAATGTCAGATAATGATAGATTCATGATCTGCGTGTAAATGCACATGTACAAAGTGCTTTCCATTTCCTGTTTCGATTAGCGATGTAGAATATGGAATTTCACATACTCTAGATATACGTAGAAATACCGTATACGTATTTTTTTTGAGAAAATGTTTGACATGTTTATTTAATGTATGATTATATAATATATGGGTAAAATACTAGTTTGGCGAAAGGAATCGCAAAAATACATGTTCATGTGTAAATGTCATGTATGTTGAAATTGTGTATTCTAGAAATACCGCATACGTGCGGATTTTGGAAATGCAATTGTAATGATTATTTGCTGTATGATTGTGAGATACATGGGTAAAATACTCACGCAGCATAGAGACAACCCTAACACGTATTTTGTTAACATACGTCAGGTATGTTGAAATAGTGTATTCTAAGTATTTGTGTAAACGCTCGTGTGCGCAAATGTGCATGTATTAGTGCCTTAGAGAGGTGCTGATATGGGATTCCCGACTCCCTTAGAGACAAGTAGGTTTCCCTCCATGCGGTGGTTCGCTAGAACCACTCGCCTGTAATGTGTATGTAATTGTATCCCTATGTGGATAGTGCTTTACTACATGCTTCACTACATGCTTTACAACATGCTTTACATCATGTTTCACTTCATGCTTTATAACATGCCTGCTAACATGCTTGTATTGCTTGTCTTCATGCTTTACTCCACATGCTATTGATGAAAGCTGTTTGAGTTTGGGACTATGTCTATAGTCCAAACATTCGGTACCAGACTTGCAGTTGTGGCTGAGATTTGTATCGCCACAACAGACGTGTCTGGCGAACCCGAGTCGTACTTCGGTTGGCGATAGTGGTTGGCCATACGGAGTGCTTTTGCGCTCCATATCGCTCAACTTGTGGTGCGCTCGAGCTAGTCAGGCTCGTCAAGTAAACCGAAATGTACTTATGTGTTCACCATGTTTGGTCGCTACTGCTTGAACCTAGGGTACCAAACTTACCAGTGGCGATCTCCGTTTAACCAAGGTACCTAGATCCGCTAAGTCGCATGAGCCGGGTATGGTGGTATGGGACACCGTGGTCAAGCTGTCGGCCTACGCTGGGGCCTTGTGCCTCCCCGTAGTGACCATTGCGCAACCAAACTCGTGAGCCGAATATGGTGGTATGGGACACTGTATTCGAGCTGTCGATACTTACGGCGAGAGCCGAGTACGGTGAGACCTGTGCTCGTGCTGACGGGCGACGAGTCCTCCGTAGTATCATCGAGTACACTCCAAGGGTCTGTGATTGGCCACGAGTCTTTCACAGCAACTAGAGTGTGAGTTGAGCCGGGTACGGTGAGATCTGTACTCGAGCTGACGGCCAGCAATTGAGCCGCATACGGTGAGATCTGTATCCGCGCTGACAGGTGACGAGCCCTTTGCGATGCCTTCACTACGCTTCTCAAACCATAATATCGTATGAGATTATCTAGGATTGACGACCCTAGAATGGATCATGTTGGGAATGATACAAGGGAGGTACCTTAGTTTCCCAATACTGCTGTTTGAAATGGACTAATAAAAACTTGGTAATCATGAGCATCATCGCACCGCATGTGCTTTGTAGATGTGGCGCACTGAGGGAGTAAGCATTCGCGAACGTAAGATGATGATGCTTGATGGTGGTTTGGCAAGGGCATACAGCATCATGTCATATCATTTTTGCACTTAACAAGAGTAGTTAGAAATGTTTGATTTGTACTGCTTTATCATTACTGCTTGATTGATTTGATAATATGTTAACTTATGCTTTAATGTTCCACTGAGTTAGCTACTCACTCCCACATTACGGGATGGTGTTTGCAACACCCACCAGACTCTGTCGCAGGTGTAGATGGCACCTTGGTTCAGGAGCCGGAGCCCGACTTTGATGAGGATCAGGAGGAGTTCTCCTTCATGCAGTATTCTGACGGCTTTGCTTAGGCCGGCTGCATCGCGGGATTTTCAGGGCCTCTCTTGAGGAATGTATTTTGGTTTTTGACTTAGAAACAATACATGTATATTGGTACTCAGTTAGTACTCATACTCTGGAGTTCAGAAAATTTTGTTACTTTACATACTTTGAATATAAAATTTCAGTCTTCCGCTTGCTATTATACTATTGAACTGGAGTATGAATTACTGTTTTGGTATAATCTCATTCATGTTTAATGCGCTAACTCAGACAACATTTAACCAGCATTGTGTATGTTGCATAAGTGATGCGTTGAAACTCGGGAGTTGAGTTCATACTCGACCCCCGAATTTCAGGGCGTTACAGTCCAGCATCCCTGACGCTGGACGTGCTGCTAACATGGAATGCGTGTATTGACATAGATGTGTACTGACAAGCTAATAAGAAAAGAGAAAAAGAGAGGAAATGGTGGGCCACCTATGTAGGTCCCACCTTGATGTATGTATTTAATCCAAGCCGCCCATTCTCTCCCTTAGCCCATTTTAAGCGTTGAGCCGAAAAATGAGGGCAATCTGATCAACAGGTGGACCATAATTTAGTAAATGATGCTTCTACCATTGAAATACTTCCTGAAGTTTCGGTACGCCAAAACCCATTCAATATTGGGCTTGTTTGACTTGTATTGAGCTGTGGGACCCAACGATTGGGTCGGATTCACCTGAAGCGGGCCCCACTGAGGAAAAACCCTAGAAGACCCCTAATACAAAAAAGTATAAAAGTTTATAAGCAGCAGGGTTGCTGCTACCAGAGGCGCAGGCAGTGCCTGCTGCGCACGGCGTACGGGCGGACGGCGTTCCACGGACCATGATGTGTTTCGAACATCAACACCGTCCATTGTGGCGCCCCCTTCTAAAAAGGGCCTGCCCCAAAAAAAATCAACCGTATACAGAACTCAGGTGGGCCATACCATCTAAAATCATGTGAAGACATGCCAAAAACATATAAAATCACTTGGTGGGGACTACCTGAAATTTGGATGCAGCCGAAACTTGGTCTGGACCCTTAGCCAAGTGGGACGCACATAGTGGGAGGGCTGGATTTGTGAACCATATTCCGGTGGGCCCCAAGCCCACCCCAGGTCCTTGTGACCCAATGAACAGTTTGGGTGGCAAATAAAACATCACTGTGGGCCCCTAGTCCATGTGACCTTTTGAACAAGTTGGATGTCATATAAACAACACAGTGGGCCCCTGGTCCGTGGGACCTCACCAGCAGGTTGGATGATAAATAAACATTACAGTGGACCCTGGTCCACGTGACCTTATGAATGGTTTGGATGGCAAATAAACATTTCGGTGGGCCCCAGGTCCACATGACCTTATCAACTGGTTGGGTGGAAAACAAACATTATGGTGGGCCCCAGGTACGTGTGGCTTTATCTATAGATTGGGTGGAAAATAAATATTTCGGTGGGCCCCATGTCTGTGTGATCTTATCCACAGTGTGGGTGGAAAATAGACATTGTGGTGGGCCCCACACGGGACTCACTAATGTATGTTTTGTACCCCCCACCTCTCATCAATGGGGACCTCCACCATGAGGTATGTGAGTTATCTATGTCGTCCATCCCTATGGGACCTACCATGATGCATGTGTAGCGTCCAAGCTGTTCAACCATTTTGCAAGCTCATTTCAAGACTTAGAGTTCAAAAATGAGACAGATTCAATATCAAGTGGACCACACAGTAAAGGCAGTGGGGATTGAGCTTCTACCATTGAAACACTTTCATTGTCACAAGGGTTTGGATCATTGGGAAGTTGTTTTACTCTTAGTCCAAGTTTGTGTGACCTCATGACCAGAATAGATAGAACATAATGTTATGGTGGGCCTTAAGTATTTTAATGGTGGAAGTCATTATCATCACTTATATTTGGGTGTGCCCGTTTGTTATACATGTGGCCCACATAGTGTGACCCACTTACCATATTTAAGGCCCACGTGATTAGGCCCATCTTGATGTATTGGTGGCCCGTTGTTGAGGCCCACCTTGAATTATATAAGGCCCATTGTTGAAGCCCATCTTGATGTATTGGTGGCCCGTTGTTGAGGCCCACCTTGATGTGAATGTAAGGCCCATGTGATGCGGCCCATTTGATGTATCTAAGGTCCATGGGTCGAGGCCCAATGGGATGTACTTAAGGTCCATTGCAATGTATGATTCCTCCATGGTTTGTGTGATGATATTTATGGCGGGCCATGCCTTGGGAGCAATGATGGTTTAACGCCCATATTATAAGTACAATGTTGGTTAAATGTCCACATTGTAACTCTCCCTAGGACCCACTGTTAGGCGTTTACGCCCATACTTGTTGTGTGCAGGCCCACCTTTATGTTATATATTTTCTACACCGCCATTCCGTGTGTGACCCACACGTGTTGTATGTGTCTTATATCTACACCGTCCGATGATCTGGACAGTAGGGACCACCTAGACGTATGGATCCACGTTGTCCACCTATTCTGCACTCATGCCATCCATCTGTTTTACCTCCAGCCGTCCAATCAGGTGGGACACTACTGGTTGGGTTTTATCCAAGTCGTCCCACTGTAGGACCCCGCCTTGATGCATGTATCGTATTCACATCATTCATCTGTGCAAGACACATGATGTATGTGCTCCATTCACCACCATCCACCGGGACAGTGGGGCCCTGACTTGATATATGTATTATACCTACTCCGTTCATCTATGTTGGGTAGTTTAGATAGTGTCGTGCCGCCCCACCACGATGCATTTGTTTGTCCACACCGTTCAGATGATCTGGACGGTGCTAAACGTGTTTGGACTGTGATGAGGACTCCACCATGATATTTGTATCTTATGTCCATGCCGTCCTTCTACCGGTCCCACCTTGATGGATGTGATTCACCCACACTGCCTAGCCATGTGATAAGGGCCCACCTGTTGCTTGTTTATGGCCCACTGGTGCGGCCCATTGATGCGGCCCACTTGATACATAGGAGGCCCATGGGCGAGGCCCAATGTGATGTATTCGAGGCCCAATGTAATGTATTCGAGGTCCATGTGATACGGCCCATTGCGATGTGTATTAGGCCTTTGTGTGAGGCTACAGGCCCACTATATATATGTTTAACCCTATGTGGGCTACTCCTTGGGAGCAGTGTTAGTTGAATGTCCACATTGTGACCTTCCCTTAGGCCTTGTTAGGCCCATTCTCATCATTCTCTTAGTGGGTTAACCCAAATAAGTGGGCCCCATTCACCATAGACGGATGGTTTTACGCTATCGAATTTGATAGAACCACAGCCGAGGGCTGATCTTTATATTATGGGTGATCGGTAGTTCACCTATGGACCCCGCCTTACTTATGTGATGATTATCGGTGCTGATTACCGATCATGGTCGATTGCCGATTCTGCTTGACGTGACCGATTTACTGATTTTGATTACCGACTGATTCTGATTATCGTGACCGATTGCTGATCCCGATTGACATGACTAATTTGTCGATTCTGATTATCGATCGATTTCGATTTGTCGAGGCCCACTGTGATGTATTCGTGGCCTATGGGAAAGGCCCATTAGGATATGTATTAAGCCCATGATGCATGACCCATTTGATGTATTCGAGACCCATGTATAGGGTCCACATGTCGTGTATTTGAGGCCCATGAGCAGGGCCCACCTGTTGTGTATCTATATGGCCATTGAGTAAGGCCCATTGTGTTGTGTATTAGGTTCTTGTGTGAAGCCACGGGTCCACTATATGTTAGGCTCTATGTGAGCCATTCCTTGGGGGCAATGTTGGTTATATGTCCACATTGTCGAGGGCGATCGTCGTTATTGGTTATTGATACAGGTTATGAGTATGTAACAACATAGCATCATGATACATGCCCATACGCATCATCTGCATGTTTGTTATGGGATGTGGTTGACCATTGTATATGTCATTGGGCAGGTTATGAGACTCCTGGATAGGCGGAGGTTATCTCACATGAGCGCATGGTATGCGCAGGATTAATGCATGATTGGATTGTATGACTCATGCATCATGCATTACATGTTGTGATTACTGTACGCCCTAGTGACATCAGGGTCGTAGCCTTCACAGGCATATCATGAATGGCCAGATGGGACACCTCAAATGTTTGGTTCTAGCATACCGGCGTCATAGATGTCCTTGGGTGAAAATTCATAAACCTCCGTGGCCAGGAGACGCCCCAACGTCGAAACCGAGTGGATACATGAGCGCCCGAGTGCCGAATACCAGGAGGCCGTGTCTCCCACTGTGTCGTGGTCGGTTGGGAGAGGGTGTGGCCTTACCCGCCCAAAGGTAGGGGGCAATACTAGGCTGAGTTTGACCAACTCGCGAATGGGTCTGCTATCAGCGTGTCGGATAGGTATTGGCAGACTATTGGCCAGGCGGATAGTGAGGTTTCTTACGCTTACTTGGACTGTGCGGCTGGGAGAGCGACAATGCCATTTGGAGTGTACTAAACCCCGGTGATGATCCCAGAGATAAACCGTACTGATATGTGGACTTATTGAGCAGGATTTGCATACTCATTCATTCATTCATTCACTATCCATTCAGGCTGGTGGTGCGCAACTATTTGTTATGTGAAATTTCGCAATGGCAAGGATTTCGGTTAGGGCGCACGACTAACTTGAGATCAGGAGTCTACCACATCGAGTTTGACTATCCAAATTTAGGTATGGGACTGGTTTGGATAGAAATCTCTTGTGATGGACCCCATAGCTTGTGATATTACGTACTATCATCCCGACTTCACACTCCAACATGGTCATTCCATTTGCACCGCATATTGTATTACATTCGTGACAAATGACATTTTGGATTACGGTGTTTCTGTATTTATATGGTCTAGATACGGCTGACGTTATTCGTGAACTCATCAGGAATCGCATATTGCATTGCATTGCATTGCATTCTTGACATTTGATATTTGGCTCATTATGACTCCTCATTTGCATTGTTGTTCTATATTTGCGTATTCTGATATTGATTGACTCATGGACTTGTCCATATTTCCGCTTACTTTGTTATCGTATGATTTATGATCTTGTCAGTATTTTTGTTTATTCCGATAATGTACGATTTATGGATTACTATTATTTTCAGCATTGTATGATGATGACATTGTATCGAATACTTGGCACTTACCTTGTGCACACACTTACACACCCTCTAAGCTTTCTATAAGCTTATGCATGATAGATGCGTGCAGGTGATGTCAGGTTGCAGCAGTGTTGAGCCTGGAGTGTGCAGCGGTCTTCTGGAGCTTGATTTTCGATTGATGTATTTTCTTTTCAGCATTGTACTCAAATAATTATATTAGTGGATATGTGACGATGATGTTGCCTTTGTGAATTGGGTAATCTTGTGGTTATGCTTATTACGAGCTAAATGTACAAAAAAAAAAAAAAATCCTCCTTGTAGGATCCCATGCTCGGAATTTGGCGTATGGACGCTAAGAGATGAGAATGGGGTACTACGGAGGCTGTCGGCACCAGATTAGGCGATTGTGATTCCTGTGAATCAAATTTCTGGGTTTGGGGCATGACAGGTGCGGCCCACCGAGATCTAGTCACTGGTGCAGCCCATTGAAATAAAAGGATGCATCCCACCTTGAGATGTGGCAAGGCTGAAGTCAGGCCCAAATTTTAGCACAGTTCAATGGCTGGAACCTAGCAACAACATGCGTTGATAGCCAAATATGGGCTGGGCTGGATTGATCTGGCCCAGTAGTTGTTGTCCCAACTGCAGTCCAACTGTGGCCCACAACATTGCTTGGTGTGTCCCGCTGAAATCTATGGTGTGGTCCACTGAGCGTGTAGCTCAGTTGCACCCTGCTCGACTCTCTCTTCCTCCCTTTTTCTCTCTTTCTTTTTGTTTCTTAAGGGTCCAGAGGTTATTGGACTTACCTTAGGTGCAGTCTGACCCAACATAATTGGTAGCTCGGTGCGGCACGACTAGGTTCGAGCTTCGGTGTAGGGCAGCGAGGCAGCCACATGCCCCATCTTCTTCTTCTTTCTTTCCTCTTCTTATTATCTCTCTTTCTTCCTCTCTATTCTTCCTGCTTCTATCTGCTCCCATTCTCTTAGCTGCTGCAGCTCCAACAAAACTGTTGGACGGTTGGATTCGTCCCAACTTGGGCCGAACTTAGTGTGGTTGGCCGAGGAAGAAGGCTGGCCGTTAATGGCAGATTGCCCTCGGTTGCGTCTCTCTCCAAACCGAAGCTTTTGGGTGGTGCGGATAGGCCTATTGGAGCTCAGGGACATGGGTTTTTGAGGTTCATCGAGCTTCAGGCGGTGGGTTCGAAGGGAGGAGCTCTCGGCTATTTTCCTTGGGCCGTTGCAAGGATGGGAGGGAGTTTGTTTTCTCTCCCTATATATTGCAACCCTAGCTTCCTAACAGCCCTACGATCTGAATTAAACGGCCAGGATCACTCTAGTTTGCAAAAGGTGGTAAACCAGAAATCAGCCGCAGGTTTTCTTTCCCTGGTACTTGAGGGAGCCCTAAACTGGGATCGGACGCCCAAGATCTCACCTAATGGACGACCGAGATTCGAAAACAGGCGATCACGCGGATTGTCTTGCTGTCAAAATAGAAGGCGCAGTAGAATTTCTCATTTTCGAAAAAAAACCAACCGCACACGCCACTTTGTGACGGGGTTTGTATGCACGCACTACCACGTCTGCCAGTGGGACGCATCGGGTTCTGGTCAGGCCTCTGTTGCGCATCTGATGGACGGCTCGGATCATGCCAATGGGTGTTGATGGTGGGCCAGTGATCGGCGAAACGGACGGCCTCCGTTCATTTTGAAATGAAAAGGGAGCGGGAAAGGAGGGAGATGCTTTCCCTTTTTGGGAAAGAGTCGGGTCAGACCCATCTGACCGGCCTGGCACCTATCGGTGCATGGCGGGTGTGCCCTAGTCGTGCACATGCACACCATTAAGTGGGGGTCCACTATGGTGTTTGTGGTAAATCCACACCATCCATTCTATTTTACGGGCCCTTTCATAGCCGTATACCAAGGGTGGGGCAGATCCAAGGTCCAGGTGGGGTCTACCACTTGATTTGGGTTCCATATGTGGATTCTCGCTGGTCTGTTGGTCAGATCAGTCTGAATTCGAATATGAGCAGTTAAAAGGTTCTAATGGCTCATTTCATAGCAGGTTATTAACCAATTACTAATATTAATGTAATTTATATTATTTTGTGTATCACTTATAATTAAATTATTTAAAATTCCTATTCATATGTAGATAAAATTGTAACTATTAACATACTACTAATCACATATTTATTTATTCATAATTTACAATATCATATTATACATATGAATGAACGAATTGAAGATCGTATGATATCATATTTAATCAAAATTATATTTGTATTTAATAATGTTATTAAATAATATACAATTCTATTAAAGTATCTAATGATTTTCGTGTACATACTTATGAAAGATATTTAGTGCTACATTGATATTTATAATTGGTTTTATGTCTTGCATTCATTATTCATTATGTTCATTCAATATAATATTATTTTCATAATATCTTATATACATTAAATACATACATACCACTCCCTTACAATGCATTTTCATACGTTATTTATTTGATAAATAAATTATCAAGATACGTCCATACTCTTTTGATTTACGTTTGCGTAAAACTTATAATATGACAAATAAAAATATACCTATATGCGCTTATGAAATATACTGGATGATTTGATTCTCTTATTGAAGTGATTGGGATCCTAAAATAGACGTCTCTAGACTATTTTGAAAATCAATTGAATGGGTGGCTTAATGTACGAATGAATGTTAGACAAGACAGTTGAGATGAATGGATCGAGGATTTCTGGGTGTCGGTGTACATAGTTGACTACATGTGTTTCTACGTACGTGGAAACAATTTTAGACTTCCCTGGTGACACCCGAGTATGCAAAAGTACGGGGTGTTACAAGACCATTGGTGATAGATCCGAACCGACCATTAGGTTTATTTCACAATCAATGAATTTCATGTAAAAAGTACACTGATCCAATGATCCTATCCATTCAAACTTGGCATTTTACTCTCATTACCATCTGATTTTCACAACATAAATACAATAGAGGTTGCATCGATGGGAAATACTCCAATGCTCTCAAAAGACTTAATATTATAATGCTTCTAGTTGCATTGGGTCATATGGACACACATCAGTTGGTAATGCCAAAAATCACTCCTTGATTTTGGTATCACCTTAATCACTCCTAAAAACTGACAAAATCATTTGGTATTGCCAAAATCCACCTTCAATGTAAAACTCTAATACCGCTTCCATTCTTTGAGTCTTAACCGGGTAGAAATGCACATGCATAGCCACCAGCTTTTAACTACGACAGTTCGGCATTCCCCCTCACAGTCTTGAATGTAGGCCCAACGTGATGTATGTGATTTTCATCCATGTCGTTCATTCGTATACCAGATCATGATTGTGGGGCCCATTGTGATGTTAACTTGACATCCGGATCGTCCATCACTTTCCCATGTTAGGACATGAACTTAAAATAAGTAGATCCAAAGATCAAGTGGTGCACGCCACAGGAAACAATGCGGATTGATCCTGCACCATTGAAATCTTCATGGGGTGACAGACGGTTTGGATCCGCCTAATATTTTTGTTTCCAGTTTATCACAGTGGGAATAATATTATGAACCGTTTGGATGGGATATCACTCTTGATCTATGAAAGGAATTCTCAAAAAAAGAGCCACTTACTTTTTTAGATGAAAATAATTGAATATCCACAGTTGAATGCTCTTATACCACTTTTAGGAAGTGCAGAAGTGTGAGCCCTTAACATCTGACGGTCTACACGATATGAAACTTTCACGAAGCCAAAGATTAATGCTCCAGATCCAACAGCTCGCTTATTTACTACTGGAGCAGATGGGTCTATTCAACCCTCTGATTCAACGGTATAAATGGCCCCGGATCATGATTTATGGTTTAGATCGTCCCAAGGACAAGCTAAATAGACAAACTACTGTGCACACTATTCCTCTCTATTTTACTCTTGATATTTTTCTTGATGCTTTTCAAGAGAGAAGCTCATCCCTTTTGTGGAAAAAAAAAGAGAGGAAGCCGGAAGAGGCCTAAATACACGAGACCCACCTACTAGTGATTGCTCACCAGTGGGCCCCACTGGTCTATGTCCAACAATTTAAATATGATTCATTTTTAGGTTAAGAATTAAAATTATCAAATGAACAGAGTGGATAAAATACATAAATCAGGTAGATCCACTATACTATAATATATGTATTTTATTTATGCCTTTGATACATGTTTCGGCTTATTTTAGGAGCAGTGGTGATTGAGAGCTCACTGTTAAAAACTTTCTGGGCCGAAAAGTTTTGGATCAAGGCGATGTTTGTATTTTCCGTTGTTAAGTCAAACCATCGACTGTCCGTTGATTCCAACAGTGTGGCCCATTTGATAAGTGGTCCGGCCTGATTTTTGTGCCAGGTGATCTTCTCGGTGGGGCCGACGGCCTTAATGGTGCCGATCTCCTACACAAGCGGCGTGTTGCCGGGAAAGATGGTACCGTACCACGAGTTGAGCTACCTTGCCTCTAGGTGATCAGTTCTCTATCCGAAGAAGGAAAAAACCCCAAAACGACCTCATTCATACTTCTCTCATTTCATCATCATCATCATCATCATCATCACCGTTCAAACGGCATGGAATCCTCCAACTCCTCCAAGGCCGAGAATTCAATTGGCTACAGCAGCAGCAGCAGCGATGCGTTGAAGAAGGCTAGGTTGCAGTCCATGCTCTCCGCCCTTCTCGAGGATCCCGTGCTCTCCGACATACCGAAGAAACCATCTCTCTCTGATGTCGAAACCTTAATAAACTTGGAAATGGGCAGCGCCATGAAAATCTCCGTCCTCAAGATGGACGACACCTCCTTCGGTACGTCCTCTTCCTTCCTCCTTTTATGAATTTTCCGTTTCACCGTCTTTTATTTCTCCGTAGATGAGCATGTCGCATGTCGGCCACACCATGTGTTCTTCATTGCCTGGGAATTACGTGGGCCCATTAATGTTAACTAGGATCAAAGAAAGAAAACTAGTTGTGGACGAAAATTCACCAAGTATGAAAATAACACCGACACGCAGGAACGTTATAGCTTGACATTGTCAGTCATCTGCCACCACTTAAAAATAAATTGTAGCTTGATTGTGGCCGATCATAGAAGGCTTTCGATCAAGGTTGCTGGCATTATCTTCAGCTTCTACCTTTATGTGCTATGTTATGTCTTTTGTGTGAGGAAGTTGAATATAATCGAGATAATAATGATGAAGGGCCATGGGCGCCCTTGGTCCTTGTTGTGTAGTGTTGAGGCTACTGATACCCTTGGTAGGTCTTGTACTCGTATTCATAACTGGCATTTTCTTTAGGATAATCATGAAGAGGGGCCATGTGTGATCTTGGTCGTTGCCATGTGTTGTTGAGGTTGCTGATAGGTCTCATACTACCTATTATTGGCATCATCTTGAAGGATTGCTGAAACCCATGGATCTCATTATTGTACCCATAATTGGAATCATCTTTGCATAATTAGGATAATCATGATGAGGGGCCATGGGTGATTTTGGTCCTTGTTGTGGGTGTCGAAGCCGTAGTAGGTGTTGCACTCGTGTCCATAAAATTGGCATTGTCTATGCATAATTAGGATAATCATGAGATGAGGCCATGGGTGACCTTGTATACATAATCCATGTCGTTTCTACATGATTAGGATAATCATGATGAGGGGCCATGGGCAACCTCGGTCTTTGCTGTGTGTTGAGGCTGTTCATACCCTAAGTAGGTCTCGTACACATGTCCTTAACTGGGATGATCTCCACCCGGCGTTTGAAGCCTGGAGGTGCCTAGGGCAGCGATTTCCTAACTCCATACATCCCTCTTGCCTTGGTTTGTTCCATGGTTGGAATTAGTTTTCTTACTGTTCTTCTCTGCAACAAACAATCTAATACTCAATCTCGTATTTCACCTTTGAGATCACTTTTTGTCTCCCACATCTATTTCATCAACTACAATATGGCCATCATAACATCAATTTGATTATGATTGGCCATCCAGAACCATACGAAAATCCACTCCTGGTGGGCATAAACTTGTGGGAGGTGGGTAATAATTGGGCAGATTCAGGTTGGAATTTGGCTACGATGGGGGTTGAGATGAATGACTGGATTAGGGGTTGTAGGTACACAAATTTGGATTGGCATAAGGGATTGGTTAAGGGTTGCTACACTAAAACCAGGGCTAAAAGAAGGCTCAAATTTCAAAATAGGCAGTTTTTAAGGTCTTCATCGCTCTCTCTTAGGGCTTGTGCTGCCTCCATCTGCATTGTTATGATGCATGTCTTGGTAACTGTCATTGTTAGCGAGAGGGCGGATGGAATAGGGGATATGTGGGATGACAACTGTTGAAGACGTTTTGCTCAAGGTGACGTGTGTCTAGGTTAGTGCCTCAAGCCTCAATCATGTAGGCGAGGGTGTTCGTGTGAAGCTGAAGGAACTCTCTTTGCACTTGGATTGGTTATTAATCGAAGACAAGTGCAAATCCTCCTTTCCTCTATTTGATAAGGGATTCAAGTTGGGCCTCTTATTTATCTCCTTGGGCTGGTTCCAGATAGTGGCGTGTAAGAGTCGAGATCTATTTGGTAGAGGCCATCTTCATTTGTGGCTTTGGGCGATAGTGATGAGGACGTCGCGGTGGCACCAGTAGAGGCAGAGATCAATCCTTGTGAGGACTGAGGATAGGGCTTTGGCAGTTCTGTAGGAGTTTGGAGTTATGGAAGCTCGGAATTGATGTAGAGTCCGAGGGATCTAGGCCGTGCCCGCAACATTTAGTGCTCGGTGATTGATACCTAAGAAGTCCAAGAGGTCTAGCAAAGGGACAATATACTATTAGAGGCCATGGATATTCCTTCGTTGAAGGTAGCACATGGAGCAAGGAAGATTATGAAGTGTAAGAGGGCTAAGTCATGTGTTTTTTCAATGCTTGTTTAAGGGGATGGAAGTCCAGTTTCAATGGTCAGGGGAATGCAATGGATTAGGGATGCTTTAGGGCACGTTATGAGACTGATCGGAGTCACTTTCGAGGATAGTGAGGATGACTACATTACCCTTTTTCAATTTGTGGAGGAAAGGAAAAATTTACAAGCCCAAGTATTGGGCTAGGATAAAGGGGGCAAAGTCATCAAAGGAAGGAGAGAGCTGAAGAACTTGGTGTCCACTGTTAATTATAGGGATGGAGATTTGTCTAGGGGGCGGATAGGGGCAGAGGGGTGAGGAAATGTGTTTAATGAAGATCATTAGCTGGAACGTGAGGGGCCTGGGTTGTCATGGAAAAGACTCCAGATCAGGGTTATCTGCAAGAAATTCAAGGTTCAGATTGTGGTCCTTTAGGAAACCAAAATGCAGTCTTTGTGCCAGACAATGGTTAACACGGTTTAGAGAGGTCAGCCTAAAAACTGGTTGGCGCTGGATGCAATAGTGATAGTGAGCAATATTGCTATGATTTGGGATGTTGGCCTCTGGTGTCGCGAGGACTAGTGACTTGGTCAATTCTTGGCTTCTGTTCTATTGAAGGATTCGATTTCAAGATTCTAGTGGGTTTTCATAGCAATGTATGGCCCAAATTCTCCGTGTTAGTAGGCTTAGTTTTGGGTAGAGTTAAACTCCATTTGCTAGAGGTGAGAACTGCCATGGTTTGTGGGGGGTAATTTGAATATAGTAAGATTTTCTTTTGAGAAGTCGGGAGGGGGTTGCATTAATTGAAGCATGAGGGAGTTCTCCAATCAGGTTAATTTGAAATGTCATGGTGGATTTGCCTATGGGTGATGTAAAATTCACGTGGTCCAATCCAATGATCAAGAAAGGGTGATGAAGTTGAGGCTGAATCGGTTCCTAGTTTTTTCAGAATGGGTGGAGAGATTTTCCCTAGTTTCTCGAAAGGAGTTTTCGAGTCCCATTTCAGATCACTTCCCTATTATGCGTGACGTTAAGGAAGATGATTGGGGGCCAAAGCCGTTTAGATTTATTCTTATTTGGCTTGAGGTGGAGGGGTTCATTGAGAAAGTGAAAGAGTGGTGATCATCTTTCAAGGTGGAGGGGTGTGTCGGCTTTTCTCTATTTTAGAAACTTAAGTTGCTGAAAGTAAAAATCATTGTGTGGAGGAAGGAGGTGTTCGGGAATTGGAAAGCGGGGATGGAAAGAATCCTTTATGATATCTAAGCTCTTGACAATAAGGAAGAGGCGCTGGAATTATCGGAAGAGAAGTTACTGAATAGTGAGAGATTCTCTGGTGCTTGATTAGAAAATCAGTTGAAGGAGACAAAAAAAATAAAATTAATGGAAGCAGTGGTAGAGAGCCACATGGCTAAAAGAGGGCAATACAAACACTTTTTTTTTATATATTATTTTTATATTATTTTTTAATGCTGTAGCAAGTGCAAGGGTGAGGAACAACAAAATCCTTAACATAGTGGTGGATGGGGCAAGATTGGAAGAAAAGTCTAGGGTGTGTGAGGTAGTAGCTCTGTTTTACAAGTAACTTGTCACTAGTGAGGAGTTGGTAAGGCTGAAGATAGATGACCTTGCTTTTAAGGTGATCCCAGGAGAGGAGGCTGCTAGTCTTGAAGCTCCATTTTATGGGGAAGAAATTAAGACAACATTGGATGATTTGGGAAGGGACAGGGCGCTGGGGCTAGATGGTTTTCCAATGGCTTTTTTTTTTTTTTTTTTTTTTTTTTTTTTTTTTTTTTTGGGGGGGGGGGGGGGGGGGGGAAGTGGTAAAGTTCGAAGTTTGGGGGCAGAATTATGTGAGTGGTCAACTTGCGTCCGAGTTGGGGGCTTCCTTCATTGTGCTTATTCAGAAGAAGGGGCAGAAAGTTTGATGGATTTTAGACCCATCAGTGTGATGGGAGGGGCCTATAAAATCTTAGCTAAAGTCATGGGTTTTGCTCGGTGTTGGCATTTGTTATTTTGGATGCTTAAAGCGCCTTTGTAGCTGGCAGGCATATTTTTGACAAAGCCTTAGTAGCTAGAATTCATTGATTTGTGCAATTGGAAAGGCAAGAAAGTTATCATATGCAAGCTTGATACTGAAAAAGCTTATGCTCACATGGATTTATATGCCAGGAAGGTTAGGGTGTGGTCAACATTGGAGAGCATGCCAGGCTTGCATTTGGTCAGCTACATTTTTGGTCAAAGTGAATGGATCTCCTTAAGGATTCTTTAAAGCTTCTAGAGGGTTGTGGCAAGGTGACCTGTTGTCCCCATTCTCACTTGTAGTGGTGATGGAGGCTTTGAGCAAGATGCTGGATAGGGGCATAACAGTGGGTCTCTAATGCAGGGGCATTTTCACACCGGGCTTGAGTGGGGTAGCTTGTGGAATGTAGGGATACACTCGGTGTCGGTGACTCATGTGAAGCAGAACCCATGCGAAGTGGGGCCCACGAGGAGGGTTCGGCCGAGGTCCGAACCCATGGGATGTGGGGCCTGGGCTATGAGATAAAGAGATTGATTCGCCACTCTCTATCAATTCAAGCTTTTAGAGCAAGTGGTTAATTTTCCTGCATCAAATTGATATCTATTGGAGTGCATTTATGTGACTTATCCTTCCCAGGCATCCTCAGACAACATTATATGGAAGCTGGATAAATCCAGCAGATTCTCTGTTAAGTCTCTATACAATCATCTCCACAACAATCTCACTGAGTCAGACCCTCTTCAGCTCTCCAAATTCTGGAAATATGCTATTCTTCCTAAGATCCTGGTTTTTAGTTGGTTAGCAGGCAAAAGGAAAATTCTGACAGTGGATAACTTACGGAGAAAAGGGATGATCCTCCCAAATATTTGTTTATGTTGTATGCGGGAAGAAGAATCTGTCGACCACCTTTTGCTGCATTGCTCATTCATACCTCGATTTGGTCAGATTTCTATTGTCGATTCAACATCAATTGGTGCGCCCCGGCTGCGGCTAACCTTTTCCTGCTAGCGTGGCACGGTGTTCATATCGGTAAAGCTAGAACGAAGATTTGGAGAATGACGATTTTCGCTGTATGGTGGTCGGTTTGGGCAGAAAGAAACAATAGATGTTTTTGGGACATTTCTAATTTAGCAGGGGCAGTCTCGTCTAGGGCTAAGCGGCGATTGATTGAGTGGGCCATTCATGTAGAATCCCTGAAGGGTTGCGATATGCTGTTTTTAGGGTTGTAGTTTTGTCTGCTATCTCAGCGGACTTTTCTTCCTTTTTGTCTCTTTTTTGATAATTAATACAATCGTCATCTTTCAAAAATAAAAAATAAAAAATTGATATCATAGCGGGAGGTCTCGTGTTCGAGACTCCTCACCGAGAGTGATTAATGTAGGGGCATTTTCACACCGGGCTTGAGTGGGGTAGCCTATGGGATGCGGGGACACACTCGGGGTGGGTGACTCTTGTGAAGTGGAACCCATGTGAAGTGGGGCCCACAAGGAGGGTTCGGCTGAGTACGTCGACGATATTTTGCTCTTTTGTGACATGGAAGAAGCCAAAATTGACAACTTAAGGAAAATCATTTGATATTTCGAAGCTGTATCGGGTCTAAAAGTGAACAACCTCAAAAGCGAAATGCTGGGTGTAGGTACCTCTAGGGAGGAGGTGATAAAGTTGGTGGAGACATTCAAATGCAGGGATGGGTCTTTCCCTTCGATGTACCTAGGTCTTCCGTTATGCATCAACAAGTTGATGAAGCATTTATGGGGTAGGGTGTTAGAGAGAGTTGAAAGGAAGATATCAAGGTGGAAGAGCCGACATCTTTCATCAGGAGGAAGGCTAACCTTAATCAAGGCAGCTTTATCAAACTTACTGATATACCTCATGTCCCTATTCAAGTGCCCAAAGATGGTGCTGGATAGGGAGCTGAAGACAAGCACAAATTTCATTGTCTTAAATGGGAAGAGGTGTGCAAGCCAACTAGGAAAGGAGGTGCAGGGATAAAGAAGCTGGAAACCCTGAATGAAGCATTGCTTGGGAAATGGTTATGGAGCTCCAGAGCTGAAAAGGGAAGCTTATGGAAGGAGGTAGCTATGTGCAAGTACAGGGTGATGGAGGTGGGGGTAGGGTGAGGGAGTCTTCGCTTTACTATGCATCATCAACTATATGGAAATTAATAGTTAGAACAAGTAACAAATTCAAGGAGTTGGATTCTCCTCAGGAGATGGGTCAGAATTTGGTTTTGGAATGATATTTGGTCGGGAGAGAGCTCTCCGTGAAGATTTTCCAAGGCTCGCTAGTTTATCCCCAATTGCGAATATCTCAATTGTTCAGTGTTCCTCCATCTTAAGTCATGAGGTAGTGTGGTCTCTCTCATATAGGAGGAATTTGTCGGATGAGGAAGTTGGTGAGTTCATTGGCTTGATGAACCAGCTTCAAGGCATTGGCCCCGTGCTGGAGAAAAGACAGGATGGTATGGAATAAATACAATCTAGCCTGTTTTCCTTTTTTTTTTTTAAAAAAAACAACTGTCAGTTACCAGTTTTTTATTTTTATTTACAGTTGTGAGACTTTGCGTCTTTT